>OX451737.1:229011814-229513366 GCA_948472305.1 Vicia faba
TACACCCGGCAAGTCGAAAACCTGAAAAGGAGGATTAGGTAAAAAAAGGGTATCCCGGTGGACTGAAAACCCGAAAGGGCGGTCCAGGCAAAAATTATGGATCAAAGCGTAACACTATGTCTCATTGGATCACCTTGCAACCAGACACCGGTATCAACTGTCAAGCTCAGACGGCACTAATCAATCTGATCTACCTTCAACCAAGTAGCAAAGTGATGAGATGCTCAAAGACATAAAGGCAAATAGCAGAATTGGAACCCAGTGGGATTGTTCACATAGCTGTTTTTCTTTGTTTTTCACAAACTGTATAAATTCTATTGTTCGGCGGTGTTCTCTTACTAAGACGTCAGCCTCTTGTACAAAAACGCCTATTTATAGGCCAACTTCAAAGTTAATACAATTCATTTTCACAAAGAAATTTCAAATTGTTTTCCTTTTTCTGTTTTGTTTTGCAAGAACGTCCAATGTTCATTTTTGATATATGCATTTGAAAATAGTTGTTGCTCATAAATATTTACATGCGAAACAAAAGACGATTACTCGTAATATCAGAAACAGGGGAAAATAAGAAATGTCCAAACCATACAGTTGCTCTATCCACCAGGTATAAGGATAGACCTAGTTGGAGAAAACGATTAAAGGTACATTCACTCCCCGCAGAGTAAAGAGAAAGACAATGACATTAGTGGTCCCGAACAGGACACCACTCTCCCCAGCTGAGGCTCGCAACCGCGAATGAGTCGGGCAAGATTCTCCCCAAGCAGAGTTTATCTATTGCCTGCACTAAAAGATTATCCCCAGTGGAGTCTGGAGGACTACCCCCAGTAGAGTCTGGAAGATTGTCCCCAGTAGAGTCTAAAAGATTATCCCCAGTGAAGTCGCCACTGGAAAATCATCCCCAGCGGAGTTCATTCCTTTCACAAACAGAAACTCAATTCCCAACATAGTTCATTAACTCCAGCAACGGTAATTCATCCTCAGCCGAGGTTATTCTTCTAAATCAACAGATCCTCCGACAGAGTATGTCCTCCCCAGAGTCATTTCCTCGTCAGTTTATTCCCCAGTGGAGTTATTCTCTCCTGCAGGATTATGCTCACAATCATCTTTATTTACTATCCCCAGCGGAGACGGAAAATTCAACTCTTTTTCTCCAGTAGCAATCCGGGATTTATTTTCTCCAGCTAGAGATTATCATCAAAAACATTACGTATCCATACATCATGACATGTGCATACTCATCATACAACATAATCTCATTTATTTTGAGAACATCATTGCTTGATATATGTCATGCATTACATACAATTAACCTTTACCTTTCAGGAAAGATACAATCAAATTCTCACAAAATTCAAGCTATGAAGCCCGGATCCGACCGGATAATACCTTGATTTCTACAGCATATTGTGAAGCCCGGATTACAACCGGGTAGCAGTATCAAACACCGCGAAGCCTGGATTTGACCAGATAGTGGTTTATCTTTAAGCTATGAAGCCCGGAGAACGACCGGATAATAGTTTAATCCCCAACAAGCCGTGAAGCCCGGATTACGACCGGATAACAGCTCGGCAAGTTATTGTGAAGCCTGGATTACAACCAGATAGCAATACAAGTTTCTGTGAAGCCTGGATTATGACCAGATAGCAGCCAAAGACACCGCGAAGCCTGGATTCGACCAGATAGTGGTATATATTTAACACAAGTTATGAAGCCCGGATTTCGACCGGATAATATCTTGATTTCCTCTGAACACCATGAAGCCTGGATTTCGACCAGATAGTGGCATGAGACATCGCGAAGCCTGGATTACGACCAGATAGCGGTAAAAGACACAGTGAAGCCTGGATTACGAACAGATAACAGTAAGGGACACTGTGAAGCTTGGATTACGACCAAATAGCAGTTCACCCGGCCAGATACTATAAAGCCCGGATTACGACCGGATATTGGTAGGCCCAAAGCCAAAGGGAAGCCCGGATTACGACCGGATAACCATTTGATCTCTTCTGAAGCCTGGATTATGACCAGATAAGAAGTAAAGTATTGTGAATCCTGGATTACGACCGAATAGCAGTATAGAACACCATGAAGCCTGGATTCGACCAGATAATGGTACAAAGCATCGTGAAGCCCGAATTACGACTGGATAACGATAAAAGGACTGAAGCCTGGATTACGACCAGATAACAGTACAAGACACTGCGAAGCTTGGATTTCGACCAAATAGCAGTTTACCTGGACAATTACTAAGAAGCCCGGAGTCGACCGGATATTAGTGTGCCCTAAATTCAAGTGGAAGCCTGGATTACAACCAGATAAGAATCGAGGAATTGCGAAGCCCGTATTACGACCCGAATAGCAAGTTTAATCTTATCTCCCCAGTAAGTCACTGTAAAGCCTGGATTAAGACCAGATAGCATTCGGTCTTATCACTATGAAGCCTGAACCACGACCAGATAGTAGTTCATTTTCACCTCTTCTACGAAGAGACGATTCCTCAAACAAGAATAACGGACGACCAAAGTTCCTAAAATTCAACCTTTCTCAAAACAGAGATGATTACCCAGTAGAATAACGGACAACCGAAGCTCCTAAAGTTCTACTTCTCTCAAGACAGAGATCAACATTCCCCAGCAGAATCTTCCTCAACAACAGGTATACAAGCTCTCGCTAAGGAATCTCTTGGCCAATCGACACTCCTTCGGATGGCATCTTTAAGCCCATTCCCCGTCGGAAACTTCCAAATGACATCTGTAAGCCCATTCCCGACATCGCAAGGAGGACACCACTTTATGTGAGTGCAAATTTCTGGGCACTCTAGTGTTCAATCCTCTTCCACCTTCGGATCACGAAAGGCCAGCAAGCCAATCTACATCCTCGGGTTTAAGAAGATTGAACAGGGGCAGCTGTTGTACCCGAAAATTTTCCCTCCCATATTTCTCAAAAAATTTCAAGAAAGATCCCCAAGTTGCTCAAGGAAGTCCAAGGGTTGACCAGACAAGCCCTCTCCTAAGGTAGTCTATCTCAAATTAGGGTTTCATGTTGCATCAAGATACTTGAGTCCAAGGGATCCCAAATGCTCACCAATGTCCTAATATGTTCTCAATATCATCCATGTCAAGTTTCAAGCCCTACAGAGAAAGTTTGCTCAGCCAATTGCTCAAAGGCCTGAAAATCGACTATGCTAGGGCAAAAGTCAACTGTGGCCTACATACAGTCAAACTTCAAGATTTTTGGTCAACATCCTCATTTTTAAGTATATTTCATCATTTTATCAAGGGTTGATCATTATTCATCAAGGATTGCTCATAATTCATCAAGAACCAAAAGTTGCTAAATTAGGGTTTTGTAGGAAAAGTCAACTCAACTTTGACCAAGCATAAATTTCTCATACTTTATGATAAATGACCCATCCAAATCTAATTTTTAATAGGATGCAATTCTCTACAATCCATCTTCATCTCTCAAGTTCAAAATATGCACTCACAAGAAGTTATGAATTTGGACATTATAGGTCATTTTGAAAAGTCAACAAAAACACCTTTTTTTTGTGAAAGCTTCATACATGAGCATGGAATATCAAATTGAGATGGGACAAAAATGGTTGCTTAGAGGACATCTCAATATTTCTAAAAAGTCCATAAACACCTTCAAAGGGTCAAAATTGAGGAAGTTATGCATTGGTGAAGTTGACCCTTTTTGCAAAATTATCAAAAGTCAACTATGCCTCAAATTGCAATTTTTGCCAAATGGGCCCAATCTTTTGCACTTGTTTTGAGTTGGCAACATGGTCCACGAGCCCGAGCCATTGCCACTTGTCATTATCTTGTTTTTATTATTTATTTTGATTTTTATTTGAATTAAATCAATGTAAATCAAAACAAATCATAGTGTGATACGGTGGGAGAACTGACTTGAGGTTTTGCGTTTGTTTTCGCAAATGTTTCGGTTGAGCAAGAGTCGCCACCGACTTTTTATTTTATCCTAAGGAAAGGTTAAAAAGCACAGCAAAAACCTTTGAGATGTTTTCTTGGGTTCGGGGAGTAGATTATAGAAAGGGAAGGTATTAGCACCCTTTCTATCCATGGTTATCCATGGGCTCTTAGTTACTTGCTTAGATCAACTTGCCTTGATTTTCAATTGTTTGAAATGGTGCTTTCAATTGTTTGAAATGGTGCTTTGTGTGTGGGTTTGAAAATGTTTTGAAAAGAGGCCAATGTGGTGGCAACCTTTGTAATGATCCATGTTGGGATGTATACAAAGGTGTACTTATCTTTTGAAAAAGTTTTCAATGTTTTTGAAAGTTGTTTTAAAAGTGTGTTGTGATGTGTGTTTTGAAAATGGGCAAGGTTTTGTTTTACAAGTTTATCAAGTAACTAAGAGTTGTCTACCCCTAAATTTACTCAAAGATCTTTCCTATGTTTTTAACCCTTTTAACAATTTTGTTCCACCATTGTATTTGGTGGATAATCTTGTGTTAGGATGTTTAGCGGGACAGGTGTGGGTCATCGTTTAGACCATGATTGCAATGGTGCCAAGTGTCTTTGGGCAATTTTTCCTTTAAGGGACTTGATCATTTTTAGGCAACTTTCGAAAGCGTCATTGAGGGACTATGATCATTTGATATTGTTTTTGTTTTGCCAAAGACACCTAACATGCAACATGGCCCTTTATTGAAGGCAACAAGTGGAGTAACCCTAGGGGTGCAAGTGTGATTAGTGTTGTCCATTTTCATGCTTTGTTATCTTTGAGTTAGGTCAAACTATTGTTGGTTGATTTTTGCATACAAAACCCTAAGTCTATCATGGCATTTTTAGAAAGCTTTAAAGTGCGAAAATTAAAGTCCTAAATTATTACAACACAATTATGGGATGGGGGGTACAAATGTTCAAATGGGGATATTTAGCAAGAAAAATTAAATCTAAACTATTACATCCAAATTGAATTATACAAATTATTTAATATACAATAATTAAATAAAAATGCAATAAATATGCAAGATGCAAAAGATGATTTTTATATGTATGTGAAAAGTATTTTTATGTGTCAAATAAACAAAAATAAAAGGGTTAATTTTTTGGATATTTTTACATTTTAGGGCAAACCCTAATTTTGCTAAATAAAATGTATTTATTATTTAATGTATGCAATATTTATTAATTATGTACAAAAAATAAATAAAAAGAAAGTATATTGTAAAAAAGTGATTTTTGAGGTCAAATATTAATGAAAATAAAAATGTATTGTTTTTGTATTTTTTTCTAAATATTCTAATAAATATATAAGTATTTATATTATTTATTAAATATATTAAATATGTACAAAAAATAAAATATTTAATATTTACAAAAAAAGTATATTTTTTAGGAAATGTTTTCAAGAGATAAAATAAAATAAAATCAGAAAATAAAAATGTTTTGGTATTATTTCTAGTATTTTAAATAAAAGTATTTATATATTTATTTACATATAAGCTAAATGAAACAAAATAAATACCAAATAAAATGCAAAAAATGTGAGAAAAATATTTTTAATGTTTTTTCATGTTTGGGTAAAAATATAAAATCAAAATCAAAAGGAAAAAATCAAAAATGACAAATATATCTCAAAATGGGCCAGGGGGATGTATGTGTAAAAAGATGGTGCAAAAAGAAAGAACAACACAGGCCCAGCCCAAAGACTTTGTCTACAACCTCCAACAATAATTTTGTCAAAAACGCGCGCCTTTCCCACCTTGTTCAAACATCCTGATTCTTGGACTTTTAGCACAAACTTATAACATAAAAAATGTCAAGCATCAAACCACGAATCCATACATACCAAGAACTTGATCTAACTCTCAGAAATGAGAGAGAATTTCTTCTCCCCCAATTCTTGACCTAACTTTTTCCTAATGTTCAGGTTCAAAATACTCTTAGCACACACAACATAAATGAAAAGTAACTATATGGATGGCTTCAGGGCTATGATTAGAACATGTTTTCTTCACAAACTTAAACCTAACTATGCCTGGATAGAGAGATAGAAGTTCAAAAACTTACATGTTCAGCTTGATTCGTGTATGACAATGGAGGTACTTTTAGTGCAACTTGAGGACTGGTGTATCTTGCTTGAGGTTCAGGGATGCTTCTCCAACCTTTAGCTTGCTTTGAAACTAAATGAATCGAGCTATAGAAGTCAACCTGCAAAACAGAAAAAGTGAAAATGGTGAAGTTGGTTAGAGGTGTTACAGTTCCAGTCCAATGCTTGGAATAGTTTGTATGGATGTTATGGAGTGTGTATGAACTGGTTTTGGCCAAGGCGCACGAATGGATTGAGTTGTGGACCTCAATCTACAGCAGGTGCCCTGTTTTGTGCAACAAAGTGGTGTTTCTGTGTTTGGGGAGGTGTTGAAGGTGGTTGGCTCGTGTTTTAGGTCAGTTTAGGAGTATGGAACGTGTTCACAATGTTTGCTTAGGCTAGTTCTTGCAGCAATGTGAGATGTTGTACAAAATGCAAGTTTCTTCCTTTGTAAGCAAAAGTTGCCAACTTGGTTTCTAGGCTCACACAGGCCCCTCAAGTACGCTGCATAAATCACTCTTGATCAGTGGACTTTGTTCATGAACTTGTGCCCAAAAGATTTGGCCTGTACCTCTTGATTTGCAAACTTGACATAAAGTTCAACTTTTCAAAAATGGCTAAGTCACTTTTTCTAATTATGGATTAAATTGGCATGTAATGGTTAAACACATAAGATAAGGCTTGAACACAAAGGATTTGCATTAAATTATTGAGTGTGGATGAGATAAAAGGCCTGTAACTAGCTTGCACATGCTGATTTGAAAAATTGCAAAGTGTATGAACATGAAAATGGCTCATGAACAAAGTGACTTTTGCCCATATTGACAAATTCGATTCTCCCTAACCACAAGTGTGTTTGAGAAGTTCTTGGACATTTTGGAAAGCTTGTAATGTGTACTACAATCTATCTTTGTAATGAAATTTGGAATTCCAAGTGGAATCATGTGAAAAGTGGCCATGAAGTTAGGCAAAAATCCTGCCTAGAATAGGTCAAAAATTTTCTAAGTTAAGAATGTTTTGCACCCCTATTCCAAAAATCATAACTTGAGCTACAAGCTTCTTTTGAGGAAACTTTGTGAATCAAAGTTGTAGATTTTGCAATGGACTATAACTTTCATGTTTTGAGTTTTGTTTGAATCCAAATTTATCTTGATAAAAAAATGGGACAAAGTTAGGAAAAAATTAGGGATTTTCATAACTTAGAAAATTTCTAAGTTATGAAAATTCTTCATTTTAAACCCTAATTTGTAATTTTTGATTTCTTGATGAACAAGTTTCACAATTTGACATGTTTTGACAAAAAATGAATCTTGACACTTGATTTTGACCAAAAAGTCAAAGTTTGACTTTTCAGTATACAGTCAAATTTGGCTCAGTTGACTGGAAAATTCATCTGTCAATCTTGTGCATTTGGGATCTTTTGAACTTGTTGAATATGTCAAGACCATGTCATTGAGTACTTGAGTCCATATGTGAGCTTGGTTTGCCATTGGCTAGGTCAAACAGTCAAAAATTGCCTTTGTGCAGTCAAAACCCTAAAAATGACCATTTTGCCCTTTTGGTGATCTAATCAAATTTCTTGTGGAATTGTGATCCAAACTTGATCAAATAGTCCATATGAGTTCATAATGTTGATGTGGGTCAAAAATCATGAGGTTTGATTGTCCATTGGCCACAGTTGACTTTTTCCCCAATACAACTGATTTCTAGGTCAACTGTCCAATTGACTGGGCAAAGATTGGAATCAAGGCCTGAAACTTGGTATGGATAAACTTGTGAGTCCAACATGAAGCATGAAAGTCACTTTGGGCCTTTTAGGTCAAAACATCTTTGTGCAAACTCAAACCCTAATTTGGGTCAACAGTGCAAGGAGAAGTCTTGAGCAGAGCAAACCCTAACTTGATCTTGAGCTTCAAAGGTCTTGTGGTGAGAAAATATTGAGGAAATGGGAGGGCAAATTTTGGGGTACAACAGTTGCCCCTGTTCAATCTTCTTGAACCTGAAGAGTTAGATTGGCAAGTTTGCCTTTCGCGACTCGAGGGTAAAAGGAGATTGGACACTAGAGTGCCCTGAAATTTGCACTCGCATGGTAGAGTATCAGCAATATGATGTCGGGAATGGGCTTATAGATGCCATTTGGAGAGATGATGGATAGGGGGATGGGCTTATAGATGCCATTTGGAAGTGTTGATCGCGTAAGAGATTCCTTAGCGAGAACTTGCGTGTTTTGAGAAAGAAAGATGGTTTTCTGGCTTGTTACAGGTGTTGATCTTCAAACTCTTCATGTAGACATGCCCTGGCTAGGTACAGGTATCGAATCTACAATCAAACGCTCACAGATATGCCCTGGCTAGATACAGGAATCGAATCCGGAACTTCAAAATGTTGTTTACAGACGTGCCCTGGCTGGATACAGGTGTCGAATCTCTAAACTCTTCAGATATGCCCTGGCTGGATACAGGTATCGAATCTGGAAATTGTCATCTACAGATATGCCCTGGATGGATGCAGGTACCGAATCTGGAAATTATCGTCTACAGATATGCCCTGGCTAGATACAAGAATCGAATCTGGAATTGCAAAAGGTTGGTAGAGATAGCTTTCCTGGCTGGATACAGGTGTAAGCCTCTGACCTGAGAATGAAAGATAATTTCCTGGCCTGTCACAGGGGTTGATCTTCAAACTCTTCATGCAGATATGCCCTGGCTGGATACAGGTATCGAATCTACAATCAATCACTCACAGATATGCCCTGGCTAGATACAGGTATCGAATCTGGAATTGTGACAGTTGATAGTAATCATCTTTGGATTGTCCTTTATCCTGAAAAGGCAAGACATCAGTTGTATGTAATGTCATGATGTATGAGATGCATGATGTCATGATGTTCTCAACAATAAATGAGATTGCGTGATATGATGCGTATATGCATGCGTCATGGTGTATGATAATGTGATGAATGTATATGAATGTGTTTTTGACTAGGAAAATAAATCCTTGACGAGTGCCGGGAACTTGTTGAATCCTGGGCTGATGTTGAAGAGTAGAATTCTTTGCTTCCGCTGGGGATGATGGTTGCAAGAATAAACCGGTAGGAGAAGATGACTCCGTTGGGGAATAAACTTGTTGGAGAGATTAATCTGCGGGGAATTACTCTATGGGAAGAGATACTTCGCTGAGGTTTTGATGGGAGCTCCGCTGGGGATTCCACTGATAAGTTATGTTGGGGAATTTGATGAACTCCGCTGGGGAATAAGAAGAACTTTGTCGAGGACGATCTTTCTGTGGTAATTAGCTGAGGATAACCCAGTTATACCCTGGTGGGGAAATAACCTTTGAATGAAGCCGGGGAGACGCGTTCGTACTCTGTGGGGGATAAGCTTCCAGAATCTACTGGGGATATGGATTCCACTCTCCTGGGGAAACTCTTCAGCCTGTACTGGGGAATGGGCTCCACTGGGGTGTCTGGTATTCTGCCGGGGAATAATCTTAGATTAAGACTGTCGGGGATGCTTGTTAAGGAATGTCTATACTCCACTGGGGAATGTTGAGATCTTCTGGGGGTACCCAACTTCCTTAAGGATGACAGTAGACTAACTCTGCCTGGGGGAGAGTGTCGCTGACTTGCTAGGGGAATAACGTGCCTTTTCGGGGCTGATGGGAGACCAAACTCTGCCTGGGGAGAGCATTGCTGAATCTTGTCTTAATCTGTGGGGAGTTGAGGTATTTTGGTTACGTTCTTCAGCCGAACTTACCTTGGTACCTTGGTGGACAGAGCAACTAGATCGCTTAGACAATTCTAAATTGCCCCTGTTTCTGATGTCATCTGTAATTAGTCCTTTGTTTCGCATGCAAATAGTCATGATTAGCAATTAATGTCAAATGCATATATCAAAAATGAACATTGGACGTTCTTCGCAAAACAAAACAGAAAAAGGAAAAACAATGGATAATTTGTCTGAAAAAATTGAACTTGTATTGATTTTGAAGTTTGCCTGTAAATAGGCGTTTTATGTACAGGAGGCTGACGTCCTAGTAGGAGAACGCCTCCGAACAGCATAGAGTTTATACAATTTTGAAAAGGAAACAAAACAGCTATGTGAAAAATAATCCCACTGGGTTCCAACTCTGTTATCGCCTTTATGTCTTCAAGCGTCTCATCGCTTTGCTGCTTAGTTGAAGATGAAGCTGATTGATTGGTGCCGTCTGAGCCTGATAGTTGATGCCGAATTCCGGATGCAAGGTGATCCAATGAGACATAGTATTATGCTTTATCCCTAACTTTTGCCTGGACCGCCCTTTCGGGTTTTCAGTCCACCGGGATACCCATTTTTGCCCAAGCCGCCTTTTCAGGTTTTCGACTTGCCGGGTGTATAGATTTTTTTCATTTCATCACTTACTTTTGCCCGAACCCTTTTGGTTTGCCGGGAAGCCCTTATTTTTGCCTAGGCCAGTCGACCTAGCGGGTCTTTGATCATGCGTAGTATCTTTTTACTATGTCCGCATTGGCGGGGTGAGGAAGGTCGTCACCATCCATGGTGGTCAGAATCATTGCTCCTCCTGAGAAGATATGTTTAACCACAAATGGCCCTTCGTACGTAGGGGTCCATTTGCCCCTGGGAATACTTTGAGGAAGAATGATGCGCTTGATTACCAGGTCTCCGACTTGATACTCTTGTCGTCTGACCTTTTTGTTAAATGCCCTGATCATCCGTTTTTGGTACATTTGACCATGACAAATAGCAGTGAGTCTTTTTTCGTCGATTAGGTTTAATTGATCAAGCCGAGTCTGGATCCAGTCATCTTCGCTCAAACCTGCATCCTTCATTATCCGGAGAGAGGGTATCTGGACTTTAATAGGCAAGACTGCCTCCATGCCATAGACCAAGGAAAAGGGAGTTGCCCCGGTTGACGTCCGTGCTGAGGTACGATACCCATGAAGAGCAAACGGTAACATTTCGTGCCAATCTTTGTAGGTCACTGTCATCTTCTGCACAATCTTCTTGATGTTCTTATTCTCCGCTTCTACAGCCCCGTTCATCTTCGGCCGGTAGGGAGAAGAGTTGTGGTGCTGTATCTTGAATTGCTCGCAGAGCTCAGTGATCATCTTGTTGTTAAGATTGGTACCATTATCCGTAATGATCCTCTCAGGTACACCGTATCGACAGATCAGGTTATGCCGAATGAACCGTGCCACGAAGTTCTTGGTTACCGTAGCGTAGGAAGCTGCTTCAACCCATTTTGTGAAGTAATCAATCGCTACTAGGATGAAGCGATGCCCGTTGGATGCCGTAGGTCAGATTTCGCCGATCATATCAATGCCCCACATTGCAAAAGGCCAAGGTGTTGTCAAGACGTTCAGAGGAACCGGAGGAATGTGCACCTTATCAGCATAGATCTGGCATTTATGACAAGTTCGAGAATGTTGATAACAGTCGGCTTCCATTGTGGACCAGAAATATCCTGCCCGAAGGATTTTCTTTGCCATGGTATGTCCACTGGAATGTGTTCCGAAGGTACCTTCATGTAGCTCCGCCATGATCCTTTCTGCTTCAGTCTTATCCACATAACGCAGTAAGGTTGAATCATGGTTTCGCTTGTAGAGAATGCCATTGCTGAGGAAGAACTTTGCCGCAAACCTTCTCATAAACTTTTTGTCATTAACAGATGCACCCTCGGGGTATTCTTGAGCTTCCAAATACCTCTTCACTTCATGATACCAGGGTTTTTCTGTTACCTCTTCGGTTTCGAGATCGCAGCAGTATGCAGGTTCATCCAATTTCCAGATAATGATCCGGGGAGCCTCGTTGTCCCATTTGACTTTGAACATAGAAGACATCGTATCCAACGCGTCCGCTAACTGATTCTCCTCTCTTGGGAAGTGTTCAAAAGTTATCTCCTCGAAGTGGGGAAGCAATGTCAATACATACTCCTTGTAAGGGATAAGATTTGGGTGTTTCGTATCCCACTCGCCTTTGACCTGATTGATCACGAGAGCGGAATCTCCGAAGACACTCAAACTTGATCCTTAAGTCAATCGCAGCTTGAAGACCCATGATACATGCTTCATACTCCGCCATGTTGTTGGTGCAGTTGAAACATAGCCGGGCAGTGAGTGGAGTATGAGTGCCTTTAGGGGATATGATCACAGCGCCGATACCGTTACCCAAAGCGTTCGAGGCTCCGTCAAAGTGCATAGACCATCGGGATCCTTCCTCAGGTCCTTCATCCGGTCCAGGTACTTCACAATCAGTTACTACCATGATATCCTCGTCTGGAAATTCAAAGTTCATCGACTGGTAATCGTCCACTGCCTGATGTGGCAAATGGTCTGCCAATACACTTCCCTTGATTGATTTTTGAGTCGTGTACTGGATGTCATATTCCGTCAAGATCATTTGCCATCTTGCTATTCTTCCAGACAGAGCAGGCTTTTCGAATATGTACTTTATTGGATCCATTTTTGAAATCAACAGAGTAGTGTGAGTCAACATATACTGTCTCAGCCGGCGAGCAACCCATACCAAAGCGCAGCAAGTTTTCTCGAGCAGTGAGTACCGGGTCTCACAGTCGGTAAACTTTTTGCTAAGGTAATAAATGGCGTGTTCTTTTCGGCCAGACTCGTCATGCTGCCCCAGCACACACCCCATTGAGCTGTAAAGTACTGTCAAGTATAGGATTAGAGGTCTCCCTTCAACTGGCGGCATAAGAATGGGTGGTTCTTGGAGATACTCTTTGATCTTTTCGAAAGCGGCCTGACAATCATCGTTCCAACGTACTACTTGATCTTTCTTCAGCAGTTTGAAGATTGGTTCACAGGTAGCAGTTAGATGCGAGATGAATCGGGCAATGTAGTTCAAACGTCCTAGAAAGCCTCTGACTTCTTTCTTTGTCTTGGGAGTTGGCATCTCTTGTATGGCTTTTACCTTGGCAGGGTCCACTTGAATACCTTTGTCGCTTACGACGAAGCCTAGTAATTTTCCAGATCTCACCCCAAAGGTGCACTTGTTCGGGTTTAATCTCAGCTTGTACAACTTCAGACGGTCAAACAGCTTCCGTAGATGGTCAAGGTGTTCCTCCTCAGTTTGGGACCTTACAATCATATCATCGACATACACTTCGATCTCATGGTGGATCATATCATGGAATAAAGCAACCATGGCACGTTGGTAGGTTGCCCCAGCATTTTCCAACCCAAATGGCATGACCTTGTAGCAAAAGGTGCCCCACTGAATGACGAAAGTGGTCTTCTCCATGTCTTCAGGAGCCATCTTGATCTGATTATAACCGGAGAAGCCGTCCATGAAGGAGAATACTTTATGCTGAGCAGTGTTGTCAACCAGAACGTCGATATGAGGCAGAGGGAAATCATCCTTAGGGCTCGCCCTGTTCAAATCCCTGTAATCAACACACATTCGGACCTTACCATCCTTCTTCGGCACTGGAACCACGTTGGCAACCCACTGAGGGTAAGAAGTCACTGCTAGAAACCCGGCATCAAATTGTTTCATAACCTCAGCTTTGATTTTCTCGGACATCTCTGGACGCATACGGCAGACCTTCTGTTTTACCGGAGGGCATTCTTCCTTGGTAGGCAGGTGATGAACCATAATGTCGGTATCCAACCCAGGCATGTATTCGTAAGACCAGGCAAAGATTTCCACATAGTCATGCAGCATCTGAATCAACCGTTGTTTCATACTGAGCTCTAAATTGGCACCAATCTTGACTTCCTTTCTGTCTGTCTCAGTACCCAGATTTACCGTTTCCACTGGCTCTTCATGTGGCTGAATGGCCCTCTCTTCCTGGAGTAGTAGTCTTGCAAGTTCACCAGGCACTTCGCAATCATCTTCGCCTTCGTCTTCGGCTAAGTTGATCGGATTTTCGAAGTCATAACTGGCAGTAGCAGAGTCGTTACCAGTGAGATCCAGAGTGGATTGGAACCTGTATAAGTGAGTGTGTGTAAATATAGCTGTTTTGCAATATATAATAAAGAAAGAAAAGGAGCGCAAGATTTTGAAATGCAACAAACGTCCAATGTTTTTATTGATGATATATGAAAATGAAACACAAAAGCCCTCACAAATGAAGCCACGGTGCCCCGGGTAGGACACCGAGCCATAAAAGGTTTCAACATATTGTTTGTTACAAATTTAAAACAAAAGAGTTCATTACTGAGTGATAAAAGTAATAGGTGTGAAATCTTTGGCAGTCCAGTTGCTTGGTCCACTGTCGGTTGTTGGATAGATCCAACTGTCGAATTCAGATTCCTCCATGTTGTCTTCAACAGCATTCACTCCCGGGTTGGTGATGAACACGGGAGGTCTTCCAATCCTTGCCTTACGAACAACCCTCTGAGCCTCTGCAGTGAAACCCAGACCAAACTTGTCAGTATTTGGAGTGAAATCAGGAAGTCGGCCCCAGTTTGCGCACTCACCCTTCTCAATCACAGCCCGGGCATCCTTTAAGGAAGCCATCTTCAAAGGAGGGTCTTCAATCACAGTTTCAGCTGAGGCCAGTGTCTGAGGCACCTCTTCAAAGTGTTGAAAGGGGGTCTCAATGAATTCCCCATCCATCTCTATGTACCGGAACGAGTTAAGGTGGCTGACCATATATTCTTCTTCCCCTTAAACTATCACAATCTTACCCCTGACTGGGTACTTCAGCTTCTGATGTAGTGTGGAGGTTACAGCTCCAGCCTTGTGGATCCATGGACGACCCAGCAAACAAGAATAGGATGGTCGGATGTCCATCACATAGAAAGTAGAATCAAAGACTTGAGAACCAACCCTGATTGGAATGTCAACTTCACCATGTACCATCATTTTCGAACCGTCAAAGGCCCGGACAACAATGTTACTAGGCTTGAGCTCCAAACCCTCACAATCCAGCTTGTCTAGGGCCTTCTTGGGTAATACATTCAATGAAGAACCGGTGTCTACCAACACATGGGTAAGAGTAGTGCCCCTGCATTCAATGGAGACATGCAGGGCATCGTTATGGTTCTTTCCCTTGGCAGTCAGATCGGCGTCAGAGAAGCCCAAACCATTATCGGCAGTCAAGTTGGCCACACAATCAGTAAATTGATCGGCAGCCGTTTCTTGTGGCACATGGGCCGTCTTTAGGAAGGAAATCAGGGCCTTGGCATGGGCCTCTGAACACAACAAGAGTGATAGCATAGAAATTTTTGATGGGGTGTGCCCCAGCTGCTCAACTACGTTGAAATCACTTTTCTTGATAATCTTGAGGATCTCTTCCATCTCTTGCTGGGAAGCTTCAACATTGGTTGTCTTTGGCGCCTCCGTCAGGGCAGGCACGTCAGTAGCAATCCCTTTGCCCCGAGCGTCAGATGACTCGGCAGCAGGGGTAGAAACAGGAACTTGATCCGGAAGGGAAGCAGGCACACTTGCAGGTGTGATGACAAGAGGCTTCTGAATAGCTGGAGGTGCAATATCTGGTGAGAACAGCCTACCACTACGAGTGATTTTGGCAGGCCCGGTGATGTTACTGACACCGGTATTTGTATCAAACTCTTGTTTAACTCCAAGCAAATAAACATCTGCCTCATAGTGCCATGGGATAGCTTTGTCGGATGTATAAGGGAGAGGCCCCGGAACAGTGATGATGATAGGAGTAATCTTCTGAGTGGACATGATTTTGACAGGCTTCTTTGAAGAAGCCTTAGGAGGATTGTTGAAAATACTGACAATGGAAACTTCTTCGGCAGGGACAGCAGGAACAACAATCTTCTCGAACAAGATTTCTTTGCTATCCATCAGGCTTTGGATACCTGATTTCAGCAAAGGACAACCAACAGGTGAAACAACACATAGAAGGCAACCTTTACCACATCCCGGAAATAAACCGGCTAGCAACAGGTTCTTTTTGACGGTCAATAACGGAGTAACAATCTCTTTTACGGAGGCTACATACCGGTCCTCTTCCACAACATTCACTCCATGCTGGGGCATGGGAGTAGTCACAACATTGGGTCTTTCAGGCGCCTCAAACTGTATTTCTTTAGCATCAATAAGGTCTTGAACCTTATTCCTCATAGCCCATAAATCATCCGTAGTATGCCCCGGGCTATCAGAGTGATAAGCGCAACGGGCGTTGGGGTTGTACTTTGGAGAAGATGTGTTCACTACCTTCGGAGCTTCTTTAACGGTTACCAGATTGGTTGATAGTAGTTGCGGCAATATCTGAGACAGGGTCATACTGAGCCGAGTGTACTGCCTTTTGGGTCTCTCACCCCTTGGTTGGTTAAACTGCTGAGGAGCAGCAACAGGCTTTGAAATTACCAACGCATTGACAGCTTGGCGGCGTTCCGACTTAACTTGTCTTCTGGGGCCATAAACAGCACTGGCTTCCTTCTTGAAGGGCTTCTTCTTAGTACTTGCGGAGGCACCTTTCTGTATCTTCCCCGACTTGATACCAGCTTCTATTCTCTCACCAGTCAAGATCAAATCTGTAAACCCAGCAGAGGAATTCCCGATCAGATGGTTGAAGAACGGACTAGACAGGGTCCCTAGGAACATGTCAACAAGTTCACGGTCAGTCAGCGGTGGCTGCACCCTGCCAGCCAGGTCTCTCCACTTTTGCGCATACTCATTGAATCCTTCGCCCGTCCCCAGTGACATACCCTGAAGTTGGGTACGCGTGGGAGCGAGGTCAGAATTATACTGATACTGTTTATAAAATGCGGTAGCCAAGTCCTCCCAGTTTCGGATACTGGCTCCATCCAGCTGATAGAACCATTCGAGTTGAGCCCCTGAAAGGCTATCCTGAAAGAAATGGATCCAAAGGTTCTTGTCTGCAGTATAAGGTTGGATCTTCCTTACATATGATCTGAGATGCATCTTCGGGCAGGACAGCCCGTCATACCTTGCAAAAACTGGCACTTTGAACTTCGGGGGGATCACAATTCTAGCAACTAATCCCAAATCTTCGAAATCTAAGCCGGGAACTCTCTACAGCTCCATAGCTGCCAACCTGTCTTCCAAGCCCTTGTACTTATCATCGGCGGGTGGGTATTGTTGCTCTGAGTAGTCCTCGTCTTCTTCAGCCTCTCCTTCTTCAGCTTCGGATTCGGAAGGTACCGCAGCCGCATTCCCTTTACTGGTTCCCTCTTCAGATGTAGGGGGAAATTCAAGCACTCTTCTGGCTTCACCCTCAAACCTTCTTCCTAGGGTAGCCACCCCGACTCTCTTCTTCTTCTTTTTCACTTGCTCTTTGTTCCCAAGCAGGGCTTTCAGATCCTCCTGACCCTTGGCCAAGGTCATCAGGAGATGTTGAAACTGTGAATTTTGAGACTGCAAGTCCTTGACCGACTGTTCGAGATCCATCTTACTGAAATAAACAGCAGAAAGATAAGGAAACCTGGTGTGAGACCTGCTTATGCGCATGATGAATGATATGTTTGTTTATGCAACGCATTCAAGGATTTAGAAAATTCAAAATTATTGCAAACAAAAAAGAACGCACGTCATATTAATAAGAAGAAATTTGTCAGTACATAAATGCCCCATGGGACAAATATTACAAAAAAAACTTCTCAAGGTAAAAAGACGTTGCGCATCCTCTTTGGTGCGATGTAGGTGTTGAGGGTCTCTTCCTCATGGAGTCGGCGGGTAAGCTCCAAAACCTTCTTCTCGCTGGCGTAGAAGCTGGCTTCAAAAGTGTTCCGTTCCTCCTTGAGTTGAATCCAACTCTTCTGCATCTCCTCCCACGATGTAGGCATGTCAGGATATAGGATGGTGTAGGGAACCTCTCCTTCCTTAACGGGCTCTTTAATCACAGGGAGAACATGAGGATAAGGCATCATTAGACTCTGGGCTCGGGTTCGTACCCACTTGAGATAAGGCTCAAGAGGGATGGAGTTCTTGTGCCCCAGTGTCTTGCTGTCTACCTTGTTAGGCATCCTCCAAGCTCTGATGAATCTTTGGCGAAGTCCTTGCGCATCGTTGTCGAAGTCAAAAACTAGGTCAGGAATCAACATGTCGTGAGGGCCATCCCTCCGTGCATATCCAAATTGTCTCAAAGCTAGACAAGGGTTGTAGGTAATGCCTCCTATAATGCCAAGTAATGGAACATTAGGGAACTCTCTACAACGATCGACGATGATGACATTTTCTCTGGACCGAGAGCACCAATGTACATCAGAGTGAGTGAGGGTCATCAACCGTTGTGACCACCTTAAGCCTTGGTCGTTCTTCAAGACAGATTGTGGAAGGTGCGAAATAAACCACCTTGCAAGGAGAGGAGTACAACACATGAGAACACCCCTCTTTCTCATTGTTCGTGTGTAAAATGAGTGAAGAATGTCCCCAAGAAATGTTGGTATTGGATTTCTGCATAAGAAGATCTTGACGGCATTGACATCTATAAGCTGATCAGGATTTGGGAACAAAACCAACCCATAAACGAGGAGTGCCACAATTTCTTCAAAGGCTTGTAGGTCCAATGAATTCCAACACTCTTGTGCCTTCTCAAACAAGAATTTTGCCAAGAAGCCTTTGACACCGCTTCTAGTTTCCCAATACCCCTTGATGTCAGATGGTTGCAAGTGTAGTGCTTGAGAAACATCTTCAGGCTTTGGTTCTTTTTCCGTACCATTGTAGGGTAGTTGATTAAGAATAGGAATTCTCAGAAGTTGAGAAAATTCCTCCAAAGTGGGCACCAATTGGTAGTCGGGGAAAGTGAAACTGTGGTGAAGGGGGTCAAAGAACTGGAACAACACCTTTACCATGTCCTCTTCAATGTTGGTGTTGACTAGGCTGAGCAGTCTACCATGTCTTTCACTGAAGGGAGAGCTTTCCGGAATCCTGGATGTGAGCTCCTTGAGTTGAGGAGGGATTCTCACAAGGTTGAATTGGATAGTTTTCCTGCGAAGAATTTCCATGACCTACAAAACAAGAACAAAGATGAAGATCTAAACCCTTGAAATGGTTAGTGAATGCATATGATGCTTTATGATGTTCATGATGCATGCACAAACATATATACAAGCAATTCACACAAAACCCCTAGTTTCAGGCTTGCATGGGGTTTCATAGGTAAGTACCCTCTTGAGCGTAGTTGGCTTAAAAACCTATCCTATAAATAGTAGCCGGGTTCTAAGGAGCTCAATATCATTGGATTGTTTTCCATGTTCATTGTTTTGGTTTAGCCACTTAACTAGCGACCAAAATATTCCAAGAAAACAACCCTCAATGAGTGTAGTATCGAGTATCTACCAACTTTGGACTGCACCAAAGCCGGTCATCTCACTACCCCTAATGAAAGGCCAAGATGGTCAAGTAAGGTTCTAGGTCATTAGTGCTTAGTGACATCACTCAGCGGCCCCGTACTCTCCTTGATTGAACTCAAGGGTTACCGATACTCACAAATATGTCGCACTAATATAGCTATTGCTTCAACCGTGTCGGTATACCCCGCACAGTTTCCACAACGATTGCTATCTATGAATGTTTCCCCAAATCCGGGTGTAGGATTTCAAACCCAAACAAGAGAGCCAAGATATAAAGCAATCAAAGCAAACAATTAGTCATGCAAGAGGGTGATCTAAGCCCTAAGGTTACTCCACTTTTAAAAATTTCCCCAGCAGAGTCGCCAGTTCTGTGATACGGTGGGAGAGCTGACTTGAGGTTTTGTGTTTGTTTTCGCAAATGTTTCGGTTGAGCAAGAGTCGCCACCGACTTTTTATTTTATCCTAAGGAAAGGTTAAAAAGCACAGCAAAAACCTTTGAGATGTTTTCTTGGGTTCGGGGAGTAGATTATAGAAAGGGAAGGTATTAGCACCCTGTTTACCGTGGGAATTGGTAAACAACCGCTGATCTTCCAAAAGGTTACTTATTTGGTGACTCGCAGGATCGATCAGATTGATCCTAAGACATGGTTGATTCTGGGGTTTTGACTAAGTTTGATAATGATTGAATGACAAGAAAATAAAGAAGCTTTATGTAAATTGCATGAAGAAGAGAACTTGATAAAATAAAGGAAGGCTTGAAATAAAGGCTTTCGACTGGAAAAGTAAAGGAGAAAGCAAGTAAAGTTTCTGGAAAATAAATGACTTGATTAATTAAAGTGGTGTTTCACACATACATTCTCAACAATTCTTTCTCTCACGCTGGGTACTCGAATCTATATGAGTGACTTGTATATAATTGTGAACACACGCGAAAAACTGCGTGAACTACTAATATTTATACTAAATACATCCCAAGTAATCGGCGGGCAGTTACACTGCTTCGAGATGACTCCACTTGGCACGTTCACAGCGTTCGACGCTCCAGATCTTTGCATGTTGCACTTGGTAACCGCTGGGAACCGTTTTCCCTCCAAACGTTTGAATCTCAAACCGTTCCACTCTGAACAATCGAACACCTTCGTCGAGAGGCACCTTCGACGTCGAAGGCCACAAGATTCCTTCTTAGAAGAAATTCTCTAAGTACATTGCCATCTTCTGATGGGCATTTCGACAGACCCAGCTGGTCGAAACCATCCTTCAGCTTTAATGGCTGATTTTAATAAAAACAAGGGTGTCGAATTTAGGAGCCAACAAATTGCCCCCCAAGAATGCCTTATTTCGACTCTGAAAAGAAAAAGGCATTCTTTGAAATTTCATTCGACACCTGTCTTTTCATTCTTAGTCACAAATTAAACTGTGCACTTTTTGTCTTCTACCAACCACTGACAATCCCAAGAAAAAGCCATCATTTCATCCGTACCTAAGACGTCACCTCAGTACGGCATGCAGCGTGCCCAATGTCTTTTCACAAATCGTCATCATGACAATTTCCCAAAAACGAGGGCGCACGCTGCACCTTTTCATTTCTGCAGAACGACTATATCAACGGGGGGACGCCACGTGTCCCATTACCTTCTGCAACATTAAATGGCCTCGAATTTGGGGATTTCCCAACCACTATAAATAGCGCCAAGTACCCATTGTGGGACTTTTTCACGCTATCCTGCCTTCAAACTTCCTTGAACACAAAATCTCTACAAACTTTGCAAACACCTTGTTCTTCACTTCATCTTCAACCTTAACACCAACAATGGCCTCAGGTTCTTCTACTGCTCCTAGTTCTAAATTCCCCTCCAGAAATGCTAAACCCAAGATCTTCTCCACTGTCCCCATAGTTACTCCTACAGGCCAACGAAGGGTTCCCGAACCCCTAGAAACTGATGAACGTGAAGCCTATTCACACTAACTCATGATTCCGGTTGGATACTCCAACCAAATCTTCGCCATGTCTGGCCCACTAGCCCCATGCATCGCTGAAGCCATGAAGATCAAAAGCTTCTTTCCAGTGCTTGAAAAGCTCAAACCTGTTGGATGCTCTAAAAAAGATGCGGAGGATAACGAAGATCCCGCTAAGGAGAAAATTGATCTTCGCTTCTTCAATAGGGGTGTTAGGGCTTTCAGGTCTAGCCCTAGCCTCACTCATGACTACAGTGCTTGGCTGGAAAAAATGGAAAAAAGACAGGCTTCGATATGGAAGGACCTGGGGATATTCGACCTGGTTATGCTGTCGAAGACGGGTCTCAACTACTCCCCTGAGATGTTGATAGCCTCCTTACTTTTCTGGGATTACACTCATTTCACCTTCCACCTTCCTTGTGGAATGCTGACACCCACGCTTTTCGATGTGGCCGCCATCACTGGCCTTTGACCCACTGAGGATTATTTCGACCCAGAGGAAATGTCGGAGGATCGGATTGGATTCTCAGCCACGAAACCCACCTACACCACCTATATCAACCATTACCATGATAGGTCGACAGCCACTGTGTCGGATGTAGAGCATATCGCGTTTCTAGCCCTATGGCTGTCACGCTTTGTTTTCTGCACAAAATCTTTACAGGTGACAAAGAAGATGGTCACCCTCGCCACCCAACTCAACCATGGCCAAAATATTTGTTTGGCAGAATTAATCTTGGCGAATCTGTACGAGTCGATTAGCAGCGGAGCGACTCTGTTGAAGATCATCGAGAATAGAGCCAGTCTACTGCTTGCAGGACCTTTTTGGCTACTTCAGCTGTGGCTCAATGCCACCTTCGAGTCTTTCTTACCTCAGAAGACTCAAATAAATGAGCAAGCTCCGGAGATAGCAAATAGGCGCATCGAAGGCACAAGATTGGCTCTACTGACCCCGACTGAAGATGGGTTGGAGCTTCAACAAACTTTGTCTTGATGTTTGCAAGAAGAAAAGAATTTGTTTCGACCATGGCTCCCTTTGCTCGACGAAAGGTTGGTCCAGAATGGTTCACGAGGCCCCATCCTAAGTCGTCAGGTGACCCTCAGGTCGAAGAACATACAATAATGTGGGAAGCATTTCTCACACCTAGAATAATGCCCCTGCGTTTCAAGAGCTCCAAGACTCACTTGAGCTTGATCGCGTATCAACCAAACTTGGTCTCTCGCCAGTTTGGTATCATTCAAACACTTCCTTCTCCTATTTTTCCCAGGGAGAAATCCATGTTATATTTTTGCAACGACTATACTGAAGATGCTGCCACCAAGCATATCGGCAGGTATGATGGTCGAACAGTCCTTTCACTGTTCAATTATCAGCTTAACTTTCTCTGCTCACCATCCTTCGAAGAGTGGTGGAAGAGTTACTACGCTGAAGAGTTCTTCGACGAGAAGGACTTTGTGGACGAACTTCAGAAGTCTTTTGTTCTAGTTCTGGACAAAATAAAGAAATGTAAGTTCACTCTTCCAAATTATTTTGTCTTTCCATTTCGACTGGTAGCCTATTAATTATAACTTGTCTTCTTTCAGTTGTTCGAAAGCCTTCAGCCATGAAAGCTGCAGAAGGCCATCAGGGAGGAGGTCCCTTGACAAAACCTCCACCACCGGCAAAAACTATAGCACCGGCGAAAACTACAACAAGCCATCAGGGGGAAGGTCCTTCGAAAAAGCCTTCAGCACCGGTAACAAGACTTTTATTATTTTCTTCTGGTTTTAACATTCTGACTTTCGATGTAGCATCTAAATCGAACTCCAAATGATTTTTAGGCACCTTCACCCAAGAAACGACCTGCACTGACGGTCGAATCTGGGAGTGACGAAGAAGACGACTCTCCCCCCGCTCCTCTAAAGAGGCGAAAACTGAAGAAAGATGTTCCTCTTCCTGAGACTCGATCCACAATCAGAATAAAGGTTGCTGGGAGAAAACCCAGGCCACCTCCAGTAATTATTGAAGAGCCAACGGAGGAGGAACTAAATGTTTTGCTCAATAAACCCGTCGAAAGCGACAATTCCAGCCCTGGGGCTGAAGTTCCTCTGCAGGTAATTTCTTTGACCTTTTTTAACTCAGGTGTCGATGCTCGCGTTCGATTATGTCTCTTTCTAACCTAGAAGATTCTTCTTCTTCTTTTTCCAGGAAACCACTGAAAGCTCAGCGCCAAAGACTTCTGAAACACTAGATTCTGCTGAACTCAGTAGGCCACAAGAGAAAGAATTGGCGAACGATGAAGCCAATGCTGAAACAGATGAAGCCAATGCTGAGACAGAAGAACAACAAACAGAAGATCAACAACCAAAGGAGATTCAAGTGGTTGATCTGTCGGAGGAACAACATGATGAAGGGGATCACGCTGACGCTGGCACTGCTGAAGTTCAAGTCGAAGATAGTCACGTCGAAGCCAACGCTACTCAACAGCTTCAACCCCAAGACAACGCTGCTGCAAAGGTTACCACTTCAACAAAGCATAGGTCCAAAGAAGACTTAGCACTCTTGAAGCAAACTGATCCCGTTGGCTATCTGAATGCCATTAGCGAGAGCAAGGGAAGTTCGTCTGATATTAGTCAGGAGGCTTCTACTCAGTCGGGGAAATCCACTGAGACTTCTCCTCTCGATGAGGCTTTGACGAAGGTCAAGGCCCAGTTCTTCAAGAAAGATTTGATGAAAGCTTTGGAGGGGGACCCTACTGCTCCGTCGTGTTTGGGAGCTGTTTTGAATGCGGTTGACTTGCTCGCTGTGACTCCAGAGGTTTCGAGCTTTATCATGGAGTTATACTCCATTATTGATCAAGTCTCAGCAGACTATCGACGACAGAGGGGCTTCAACAGCCAGCTCGAAGCGTTATATGGCAAAAGTTCTTCTGCATGGACTGCTGTAGCAGAGACGACTTCTCAAATTTCAGAGTTGTCGAAGCAAAAGGCGTCTAAGCAAGAAGAAATTGATGCCATAGATCGAGACAATGCTTCCATAAAGGCGCAAATCGAAGTGCTGGAGGCCAAGATGAATGCCAATACTAAGCGCAAGGAAGAGCTTCTCTCGACTGTTTCAGACACCGAGAGTCAAGCTGAAATCACACAAGGCCTAGAGTTTGCTGAGAAAGCTCAAGCCTTCGACGACCAAATTGCCAAGCTTGCCCAGGCGAATGCCTTGTGCAACAAAAGACTGGAGTTGCAGCAGGCTAAGTACCTTCGACTCAAAGATTCCATCCCCTTCTGATTGACTCAGCCCTTTAACCATATATTGTAATATGTATTTGACAATATTGCCATTTTGGCTAATTTATAAAATTTTCCATTTTGGCTTATTTATGGTTAATTTAGTCATTCCTTGCTATTTATTTTGATCTCTTGGAGTATAGGTTTATACTTTTTCAAATATTTGCCATTTACTCTCAAGAGTCTTTTATCTTCACCTAACTCTTCGACTTCATAAGCTCCACCAGAAAAGGTTTGGATAATTCTGAATGGTCCTTCCCATTTGGGTGACCATTTTCCCATGCTTCGATCCCTTTGATCCATGGGAAGAATCACCTTCCAAACTAATTCTCCAGGCGATAATGCCTTAGGTTTCACTTTTTTATTGTAAGAGTCTTCCACTCTTTTCTTCTGAAGCCTTAGTAAGTCGAGAGCGCGCATTCTTTCTTCGTCTAAATCTACTAGTTCGTCTAACATCATATCCCAATAAACTTCAGAGGGGATATCATGGTGTCTCTGAACCCTTGCAGATTGAAGACAAATGTCTGCTGGCAACACTGCGTCATGACCAAAAGTTAGCCTATATGGTGTTGTACCTATGGCTTCTTTTGGGGACGTTCGACAGGCCCACAAGATCTGGTCTAACGTCTTATGCCAATTTTTTGGCTTCTTCCCAACATGCTTTTTTATCAAGCCAATCACTACTTTGTTCGCCGCTTCGACTTGACCGTTTGCCTGTGCATAATAAGGCGTTGATGTTAGGAGTTTAAAGCCTGTTTCTTGAGCGAATTCCTGCATCTTTCGACCGGTGAAAACTGATCCTTGATCAGTAGTTATAGTTTTAGGGATTCCAAATCTAAAGATAATGTTCTTTTGAATAAATTCAATGACATTTTCTTGGTCTACATTGACTAAAGGAATAGCTTCAATCCACTTAGTAAAATAATCAATGCCTACCAATATATACTTCTGGCTCTTTGATGATGCTGGTCGAATCTCTCCAATAAGGTCCAACGCCCATCCTCTAAAGGGCCAAGGTTTCACTATCGAGTGAAGCTCGCTTGCTGGTACATGCTGGATGCCTGTATGGACTTGACATTCTTGGCAACCTTTGGCGAACTCGATACAATCTTTCAACATGGTGGGCCAGTATAGTCCTTGTCAAAACAACAACCATTTCATCTTATGGCCTACTTGGTGAGCCCCACATGCTCCAGCATGCGTAGTCGAAAGGGCTATGTATGCTTCAGTTTCACTTAAGCACTTTAGCAACACCCCTTCAGGCGTCTTTTTAAATAACTCATTACCCATGAGTACGTAACTTAACGCCCTATATTTTGTTTTTCGTTTTGTCGAAGCTACTGGATTTTGAAGATAATCCACAATGGGTTTCCTCCAATCTTGCTCTGACAAATTGTCTATGAACGAAATTTCGAAGTTACTTTGATCAGCATACCCTAGTCTTGTCGATTCCAAGTCTGTTGGTGACAAACAAGTTGCTTTTATCTTTTCTCGAACTTCGATTGCTCTTTGTAATCTCGTTTTTGAAATTTTGTACCCAGATGCAATTTGTGCCAAATCGTTGGCAATTTGATTTTCCAATCTGGGTATGTGTCGAATGTTGACCATTTCAAATTTTTTCAACAAACGATTTGCTATCACAAAGTACATAATGAGATTTTCTCTTATGCATTTATATTCTTTTGTGACTTGCTTAATGACTAACTCTGAGTCTCCCATTATTTCGACTCGAGTTGCCCCCAATTCCAACAATATCTCAAGGCCAGTAATTAGAGCTTCATACTCAGCCTCATTGTTCGAACAAGAACCTGATATCTTGTACTTGAATGTTGTTGGAATTTTTTCTGGAGAAATAATCAAGACTCCTACTCCTGTTCCATCTTTATGGCTGGAACCATCGAAGTAGAATTTCCAAGGCTCTATCTCCACATAATTAATACTCTCAACTTGGATTGAGTGGTCGACTATAAAGTCTGCCACCACTTGTCCTTTCACTGCCTTAAGAGGCATAAAGGTCAAGGAGTATTCAGTTAATGCTAGTGCCCACTTGCCAATTCGACTGTGCAAGATGGGTTTCGACAACATGTACTTGAAAACATCAAAATGAGACGAAACATACACATCAACTGGTTTTATATATTGCTTGAGCTTTGTACAAGAGAAATACAGACATAGACACAATTTTTCAACTTCGCTATATCTAGTTTCTGCATCGTTCAAAACTCTACTAAGATAGTAAATGGGTCTTTCGACTCCATTTTCATCTTCTTGGGCTAACATGCTTCCCAAAGTTTTGTCGGATGCAGCTATGTACAATCTCATACTCCTATTGCTACAAGGAGGCACCAAAATAGGTGGCTTTGTGAGGTACCCTTTGATTTTGTCGAAGGCTTCTTGTTGCTCTTGCCCCCATTCGAATCCCTCTTTGTTCAATCGAAGTAAGGGTGAAAAGGCTTGAGCTTTCCCGCTTAGGTTAGATATGAATCTCCTTAAGAAATTTATCTTGCCTAACAGAGATTGCAGTTCCTTTTTATTCGCTGGCGCTTTCGCTTCCAGAATTGCCTTCGTCTTGTTCTGGTTGATTTCGATTCCTTTCTTATGGACAACGAAGCCCAAGAAATCTCCAGCTTTCACACATAATGCGCACTTCAAAGGGTTCATCTTCAGACCATGTTCTCTCATTCTTTCGAATGATTGTCGAAGGTGGTCTATGTGGTTCTTCCTGGAAACAGATTTTATAACAATGTCATCAATATATACTTGCATAAAAGTGTTAATAAAATCATGGAAGATAGAATTCATCGCTCGCTGATATGTTGCCCCAGCATTCTTTAGGCCAAAAGGCATCACTACCCATTCGTAAGTGCCTAAAGCCCTAGGGCATCAAAAAGTTGTTTTCGACACATCTTCTTCAGCAATGAAAATTTGATTATATCCTGAATAACCATCGAGCATACTCAGGTACTCATAGCCAGCGGCAGAATCGACTAGCATTTCTGCCACAGGCATAGGATATTCATCTTTGGGTGTAGCAGCATTCAAATCTCTGAAATCTATGCACACCCTCAATGTACCATTTTTCTTAATCACTGGCACAATGTTTGCAATCCATTCGACATACCTCGTAACGCGTATGAATTTGCACTTCAGCAGTCTTTCGACTTCCGTTTTGATCTTCGACAGTATTTCTGGAGCGAAGCGTCTTGGACTTTGCTTGATTGGCTTCTTCCCAGGTTTGATTGGCAACTGAAGTTCTACCAATCCTCTGTCGAGACCAGGCATTTCGTCGTAATCCCATGCAAAACAGTCCTTGAACTCTTTCAACAAATGGATTACTTCCAACCTGAGTTCTGGGTCGATCTTTGCGCTAATGTAAGTTGTCTTTCTTTATAACCCTTCGCCCAAGTTGATTTCTTCTAAAGGATCCTGTGCTAACATTTTGATGTTGTTCGCCAAGGGGTCCTTTTCGAATCCCAAAGGCTCATCGTCGTAGATAGCGTCGAGCCTTTGTTTCTGCATCCCTTCTGGCATGATATCAGGAGGTTCTGGATTGAAGTCCTTTCCAGGACCTGCAGAAGGTAACTGTTGATCATTGGCCTGTGTGGCCATATATTTTACTTCGGCTTCGAGAGCCGTTATCATCTTTGTTTCGGCTACGTAAGCCGAAATTCGCTGCAATGATTGTGACTCAGTCATTGTCACTGAATTCACTTCCCCAACCAGTTGGTTGGATATCAGTTAACCCACTAAAGTCAATGTGGGACAAGTCTTCTCTGTCCCATTGAAAACCATGCTCAGGGTGCAGGTATAGGGAACAAAAAGTATTTGGCGCTGGCGCCAAGTCGAAGTCAGGTGTTGGGCATGGCCCAATGTGAGCCAGGTTCTTGTCGAAGTCTGCCAGCCCTAGGTGGTTTACTTCGCCCAGGTAATAGCTTTGGTCCGCTTCTATGTTTTCGACCATTCCATCAGGACGCCATAGTAGTAACCTCTGGTGCATTGATGATGGTACAGCTCCAACACCATGAATCCATTCACGGCCCAACAAAAGATTATAGTTAGGTTTGGCCGATATGACCATAAACATAGTTGGTCGAAGGATAGATCCCACCTTGATGTCCAGTTGGATCACACCCATAGTGGTCCCTATGCCGCCTTCATAATTCGACAGGACCATGTTGTGAGGCTTGATGTTCTCATCACTTTTGCCTATTTTTCTTAGCATAAAGTGAGGGATGATGTTGATGGTTGCCCCACAATCCACCAAGATCTTATTTACTGTGGTTTCTTCGAGTTTAGCCCTTATAAATAAGGGCTTAAGGTGATTTTTCATCGCCTCTGTAGGTGGTTCGAAGAACCCATTCTGCTCTTCAGTAGTGCCATTATCCATGACGAAATAGCACACTGGCCTATGCTTGGCCATTTCTTGCTCCACTTCCCAATCGCTTGTTTCGACCTCCACCTGACGGTTGAACTCTCTGGGCAGAACTGAGACTATGTTCATCATGATATCTAAGGTGTCATCTGACTCAGAACCATCATCGTTGTCAACTTCACCCTGGTTAGGCCAAACTAGCCTATTGGTTACTGGTTGTCTTTCCAGAGGTTTCCTTTGCTTTCTCTGAGGAACATTTGAACTGGATTCTGCCTTTGGTTCGTTAGCAGCTTCCCTCTCAGCTTTTCGTCGCCTCTGGTATCTCCTCCATTGAGATCGAGACATGGGATTTTTCCCTTTGTAGTTGCTTGATACCTGTGTCACTTTAGGGGTAGCAACCTGAGGCTCTTTCTTATGTGTTAAAGATGAACCTCTTGGCACATCGAAGGAGTGCCATCTTTCCTCGCTTGGTCTCTTTCGACCAGCTGTTTTGTACCACGTTTCAACTGGCACATTAGTTGGAGGCCTGAAAGTCAGTGGCCTCTTTTCTTGATTTGAACCCCTTTGGGAGGCTCTTCTGGGGTCATGTCGAGTATCAACACTTTCCCTTTTTTCTATTTGCCGCTCTTACACCTTGAATATGTTCAGCATCTTTTTTGTCGAAGATTGAACTGCATCGAGGACACATCATCACTTCTGACTTCTTTTTCTGGCATCTTTGCAGGAAATCTGCCAGATTTTCATTTTCCCGAGGGAAAGCAGTTTTGTTGGCTTGTTCTTGCCTCATGGCCTCCTCTGATGCTTTTGGTTGAGAGACTTCGACCATGTTGACATTCATGGTATCTTTGTTGGCAAGAGTCAACTGCTTCATCTGAATCTCCAAGTCCTCTGTCTGGCCTTGAACTGCAGCCAAGTGAGAACTGGGTTTTGTTCCAGATTTTTGGGTTCCAACTGTCTCCAGCTTTGGGCTTTCGACCGCCTTTTGGACCGCTTCAATTGTCTTTCTGGATAGATTCCCAGAAAAACTGCCAAAGATTGGCATGTTGATATGGTCCTTTGAGACTTCGACCATTGTGATTCCTGGCCTCTTCGACTGGCTTCTGGATGCCTCGATCATGTTCACCTCTGAAGGTTCAGCATAATGGGCTTCAGCCTGCAACGGGTTAGAGTCCACAGTCATGGGGGTCTTGTCAGCAAACTTCAACCTCCCTTCTTCGATAGCGTCTTGCACAAGATTCCTGAAAATAAAACATTGAGACGTTTTATGGCCCAGAAAATTATGATATTTACAAAAGCCTCTCTTCTTTCTTTGATCAAGAGGAGGCACTTTTACCCCTGGGGGTACTATCATTTGGCCATCTTTTACAAGCAAGTCAAAGATTTCATCACATTTTGTAATATCAAAACTATAAGTCTTTTTGGGGAACCTATCGTTGGTCCTTTCTGGACCCGTGGGATTTTTCCCACTTGAGGGGACTAACAGTTTGCAAGAGTATGGTGGCCCTTGCTTTAGTTCCGCTAAATCGACCTCGCCTTCTTCGACGGTTATAGTTTCGTCGAAGGTTTCTGGATCTTCGTCATCCATCTCAACATACGCTATCCTCTCTCTTTTATGAGTCTTCGTTGCCTTGGCTTTCTCAGCTTTAAGGAGTTCTACCTGTCGAACTCTATCGGCCAATTGGGCCATGTCTCTCAGGTATTGAGTGTCTAACTTCTTCCTAATGGAATAATCTAAACCGCCTGCGGCTATTTCGACTAACTCATGTTCTGGCACTTGTGTAAAGCATCTTGCTTTGAGCAACCTAAACCTATTTAGATATTCGTCTATAGGTTCAGTGAAACGTCTCTTTACACTGGCCAATTCTTTCAGGCTTATCTTGGTTTGTCCCATGTAGAATTGCTCATGGAACAATCTCTCCAACTGGGTCCAATGATGGATCGAATTGGGGGGGAGAGTTGTAAACCAAGTGAATGCGTTCTTTGTTAAAGAACTTGAGAAGTACTTAATCCTCAGGTTTTCGTTGTTTGAAATATCTCCTGCTTCGATTAAGTATCTCGCCACATGTTCGACAGTAGATTTTGTCGTGTCCCCAGAGAATTTAGTGAACTTAGGGACTTTACATCTAGGAGGTAAGTCTGTTTGTAACACGTATTCTGATAGTGGGGATGTGAAATTGGGCCTACGAAAGCCCATGTTCATCCCATTCTGCGTCATGATTCTTTCGATCATGGCTGCCAGATTATTTTCCAAACCCATATTCTGGTATTGGATATGCTGGACTACTTCGTCAACATTTTGGTTTCTGTTAACTAACCTTACCTCTGGGACTATAACCCTAGGTTCTTTGACAGGTTGCTCCAATCGTGCCCTAAGGTTTTCTTCGACAGGCTGCTGGACTTGGTTGATAGTGGTTTCTTCCTCTAAGAGTATACCTTGGTTTCCCCTTATTTGCGCCCTTTGGGGCTGTCGAATAGGTTGGGGTACTCCAAAGAAATCAGCCAAACGCGTCATTTGCGCTGTCATCTGCTGATTCGATTGGGTGGTATTTTGTATTAGAGGGTTCAGCATTGTACTTAAAGTTTGTGCCAACATTTGAACCATATCATGGTTGCTTTCGTCCATTTGTTGCCTCAAGACTGCTGTCGAGGCATTTGTAAGGCCATGTGCTACTTGGGACGTTCCTCCTAAGAGTTGGGTCCTATTTTTGTTCGCCATACCTACTCCAGAACCTTGGAGTGGCGAAGAGGTACTCACTAAAGGGTCTGAAAAAGTGGACGCATCGTTCGTTAGGCTAGCCAATTCAGACGTTGGCATGCCATAGAGTGGTTCTCGATTTTGACCGCCTGTCATAAATCCTGGGGGAACATAAGGCCTTGTGCCTAGATTTCCCCTTGGTGGGGGAGTTCCCAAAGGCACTCTGGGGCCAGTGAACGGAGGTAATGGCCCCGTCGTTGTGACCGTTACTGCTGGCGTTGAACCAGTGGTTATTGCTTCACTTACGGTTGGGATAACCGTTGTTCCCACATTCGTTTGTGGGATTTCGTTATTGTTTGGCGGATTCGCCATCGCTTCTCTTCTTCTGGCAGTATTGGTATTGTTAGTGTATATTCTACCACTTCTCAATAACATGCTGTTGTACCCCAAAATTTGCCCTCCCATATTCTTCAAAGAAATTGCCAAGTCATGCTTCAAAATTCCCCAAGGGTTGCACAGTGCAAGGGCCTCCTAAACAGTCAAGATTAGGGTTTTTGTTCTGATCAAGAAAATGAAGTTTCCAAAGGTCCAATCAAGTCTCACATGCCTATAAATATGGTCAAGCATCCTCATACCAAGTTTCAAGACATCCAGCTCAAAATTGCACAGTCAAAACCCTAAATTGCACTACAGTCAACTGTAGGGGCAAAATGGTCATTTGACAGTCAAAAGTTCAAATTTTTGGTCAACATCTCATTTTGAAGCCACAAACATCATTTGATCAATGGTTGATCATGATTCTCAAAGCTTGGCTCAAACATCACCAAGATGCAAAAGTTTCCTTATTTGGACAGCTGAAAAAGTCAACTGTAGATTGACCAGGGCATAACTTTCACATGGATTATCAGAAAAATTCCATCCAAAGCTCATTTTGAAGATAAAGACATTTCCTACAACTCATCTTCATACTTCAAGTCCAAGAAATGCTCTCACAAAAAGTTATCAATTTCAACATTATAGGTCATTTTCAAAAGTCAACAAAAAGGGACTTTAAGTCAAAGGCCATAACTTGAGATTGGTAAATAAAAATGACATGGGACAAAAGGCATTGGTTAGAGGACTCAAAGACCTTTCCAAAATGTCCAAGAACATGAGCAAATCTTAAAAATTGAGCAAGTTATGCCTTGTGGAAGTTGGGAAATTTTTGGATTTTTTGAAAAGTCAACATTGCTTCAAATGACCTAAAATTGCTAATGGGCCCATTTTTCTTCCACAATTCATCATCCAAAGCATGCACACGACCATTTGGCCCAAAGGGAAGTTTTTTCTCCATTTTTATTTATTTATTTGAATTTTTTATTATTAATAATTCATTTAATCAAATAAAATACATGAAAAATATAAAACCAATGAAATAAAATCTTTTTGTGCATGAAATATACTCAATAAAACGTGCATGATCAGATATGGAAGGAATTGGATTGATTGGATCATGATTGGTACAAAATTGCATGAAAAAAGATTGAAAAAATAATGATTGAAAATCAAATCTCATAAACCATCAATGCATGGATTTTGATCAGAATTCTTAACCTAATTCACTCAATACATAAGCCTGATCAAACCCTTGTGCTCAAGGACCATTGAGCTGTGCTAGAAACCATTCACCAACTTGAAATTTTTTGGAAGAAAACTCAAAACTGAAAATCAGGTTTTAGGTTGATTCAAAGCACAAGACCAATTGCAAAGGCTTCCTCGTGTCCCCCTGAAGCTAACTGGATCACTTCCAAACCTTCAAACGCCCAGAATTGGTACCATGGATTCAAACTGTTTCAAATAAAATGCATAATCGTGTTTCCATATTTAGACATTTTCATTGCGTTTTTTTGATGCATTCATACTAATTGACTTGTTCTGAAACTAACCATATGCTTTGATTGGATTATTACATGCTATATACGATTTCACCATTATCAAATTCTAGGGTTTACAGGACTTGGAATTAGGGGTTTTAAATTAAGGAAAAATTGGCCTTCAAGACTTACACCATTGGAATCAGCGTGTCTGGACGATCTTAAACCCACCCTCGCGCTCAATTTATGAGCATCACAGGGCTATTCGTTATTTTCCCAAAACGTGCCTAAGAGAACGCTCAGAAAACCGTGGCCTTTGTCCTTTGTATTTCAGAAAAAAAATATACAACGAGGAAGATGACCTCGTGGCATAAGTTGGTTGGCTAGTTTAAATTTCGCGCGCTGATTTCCACTAACCATTATTTTCTCATTATATTATTCTTCAGTTATTTAATATACAAGAAGCGCGTTCAGTACAATTGGCAAGGCATGAAACTGGTGATCTCTAGGACCTGGGTTCGAGCCCCAGGTCCTCACCCCTTTCAATATTATTTTTCAGCTAATGTTCCCATGCAGATTCAGTATAATGGATCACCATACGCCTTCATAATCAGACGTCCACGCGTCCCAATAGAACAATCAGAAGGCCAAGAACTGCGCAATACCATGGATTGTAGTCAACGCGTATACACGCTAGTGCCAAAGTCAACAAGGCCAGGCTTGTTTGGGCTCAAATTCCTGGGCTATACCTCCACATTGGGGACTGATACCCCCCTAGGTTTGACATTTTAAATATTTTCTTTTTCATTATTTCTATTTTTATTTTAATTATTGTGTTTAATTAATTTATTATTTTCACAAAATATAAAAAATACCACCAAAAAATCAGAAAAGAGAAAAAACAATAAATATTTTTATTTTTAGTATTTTCATAAATAAATTGTATATAATTAAATTTAGTTTTAACTTAGGTTTTAATTTTAATTCTCTTAATAAAAATCTAAAAAACATAGAACTAGGGTTCATATTAATTTTTTATCCTTTTTTTCTTTTTCTCCCATAATAATTAAATAATTAAATATTTATTTTTATAATTAAATTTGTATATAAAAATTAGGGTTAATTTAGGTTAAAATTCAATGTTTTCTTAATAAATTAAAAGTCACTAGAATTAGGGTTAGTATTTGTTTTAATTAATTCTTTTTCATTAAAATCCTAAAGATCATAAAATACCAAAAAACAACTCCTTTTCTTTTTTTTCTTTATTAATTAATTCCATGTAATTTTAATTTTGCCAAAGGGTCCAACGCCCTCGTTTTAATCCTTATTCGCATATTTATCTTATTTCGTTTAATATTTTATGTATCTCTCCCGAAGCCTTGTAATTAATTATCTGTCGCACTTTTAATTCTTTATTTTCTTTGTCTTCTTTATTTTCTGTCAAATCGGGTCCGAGAAATTTTGGCGATGTGGACCCGCGCCTTTTGTAATAGCTTAGATCTTTTACTTCCCGCAATATTTTTAAACTGTTAAATAATGGCATGAAAGAATGTATGGGCAAAAATAAAAAACAAACGTTAGCTCACCAATAACATGACAAGATAAATGCAAATGAACATGACACACAAATCGCACACACCACCCCTAGGGTACGCCTCACTGTTGCCTTGTCTCGAAAGGTGATCGTCGAGTAGAGGATGTCTTAGTAAGTCCTCATGATCCGGGAACCTGGCATGAGGGTAGCTTCTAAGGTGTCTTCCCATTGCTCTGGTGATCACCATGTCCCGAACCTCGAATTGACCCGAACACCTCCAACGGTGGTGCTACCTACCTCTCAATGGTGGGATGGCACTACTTTAAAGGACATTTACACAGACGAATTCCTTAGGGTAGGTAGACGACTCTAGATACTTGCTCTAAATTTCAAAACTAATCAAAAATACTTTTCACACCAACACATTTTCAAAAAGCTTTCGAAAGCAATTTTTCAAACACTCTTGAGGACTGATACAAGAGTCGAACTGGAATCTTCAAAGAAACTTTTTAAAACCCACAGTTGAAAAGCAAACAAACCATTTTTGAAAACACAATGAGCAAGTATCTAAGAGCCCATGGATAACCATGGATAGAAAGGGTGCTAACACCTTCCCTTTCTATAATCTACCTCCCGAACCGAGAGCAATCTCTTTAAGGAATTTTTCTGTGCTTTTGTCCTTTCCATTTGGAGAAAATAAAAGACGGTGGCGACTCTTGCTTCCGCGACATTTCGCGAACCAGCGTTAAACAGTCAGTTCCAGATCCACCGATCACAGAACTGGCGACTCTGCTGGGGATTTCGTTGTTGTGAGGTGTACCTTAGGGCTAGTTCATAACTGTGTTTTCAATTGTTTTCTTTGTGTGCTTTAAATTGTGGGTTGCTTGGGAGTTCTATAGATCCTAACCCGGATCTGGGGGATACCTTCTTAGAAAGTAGCAACAAGGCTGTGAGGGAACTGTGCGGGGTATACTGACATGGTTGAAACAGTCTGCTACGTTGATGTGGCACTTTGGTGTGTACCGGTAACCCTTGAGTTCAGTCAAGGAGAGTACGGGGCCTCCGCGTGGTGTCACGAAGCATCAACAGACCTTAGGAACCTTAATTGAACTATCTTGGCCTCTTTAGGGTAGTGAGATAACTGACTTTGGTGCAGTCCGAGGTTGGTTGATACTCGATACTACACTCAATTGAGGGTTGCTTTCCTGGAATATTTCGGTCGCCAGTTCAGTGGCTAAATCGAAACGATGAACAATGAAAGCAATCCCGTGATATTGGGACCCTTAGAACCCGGTTACTTTGATTAGGACAGGTTGAACCCACCAACTTCAAGAGGGTACTACCCAGACCCCCATGATGGCCTTAAACCCTAAGGGCTTGTCTTGTGTGCCTTGTGTGCCTTACATGTTTGTCTTTGTAAATATTTGTGGTGTGTTTAATCATAACATCATGACATCATCCAGCATCATATGCATTGACTAACCATTTCAGGGGTTCGAATCTTCATCTTTGTTCTTTGTTTTGTAGGACATGGAAACTGTTCGTAGAAAGACAATTCAAATCAGTCTTGTAAGGATCCCTCCTCAGCTTAAGGAGCTTATATCCAGGATTCCCGAGAACTCTTCGTTCAGTGAAAGACATGGAAGCCTCATCAGCTTGGTCAACACCAACATTGAGGAAGATATGATCAAGGTCCTGTTCCAATTCTTTGACCCTCTGCATCACTGTTTCACCTTCTTGGACTATCAGTTGGTACCTACATTGGAGGAGTTCTACCGACTCCTGAAGATCCCTATCCTTGATCAGCTACCCTTCAACGGTACAGAAAAGGAACCTAAGCTTGAAGAGATTTCTAAAGCCTTGCACCTACAGTCATCTGACCTCAAGGGACATTGGGAAGTTAGAAGTGGTATCAAAGGGTTCTTAGCCAGGTTTCTGTTTGAAAAGGCCCATGAATGTTGGAATTCCCTTGACTTGCAAGCTTTTGAAGAGGTTATGGCCCTCCTTGTCTATGGTTTGGTGTTGTTCCCTAACCCAGATCAGCTTATAGATATCAGTGCTGTCCAGATCTTTATGTCCAGGAATCCTATACCTACGTTGCTGGGGGACATCCTTCACTCATGTTACACTCGAACCATGAGAAAAAGAGGTGTCCTTATGTGTTGCACTCCTCTCCTGGGAAGGTGGTTTATTTCGCACCTTCCACAATCAGTTTTGAAGAATGAGCGGGGTTTGAGATGGTCACAACGGTTGATGACTCTCACACATGCGGATATACATTGGTGCCCTAGGTCCAGAGAAGATGTCACTATCATTGATCGTTGCGGGGAGTACCCTAATGTTCCTTTACTTGGAATCAGAGGAGGTATTACTTACAGCCCATGCCTGGCTTGGAGACAGTTTGGTTATGCTCGGAGGGATGGTCCTCATGACATGTTAATTCCTGACATAGTTTTTGACTTCGACAATGATACTCAAGGACTTCGCCAGAGATTTATCAGAGCTTGGAGGATGCCAAGTAGGATAGACAGCAAGACACTGGGGCACAGGAACTCCATCCCGTTGGAACCTTATCTCAAGTGGGTACGCGCCCGCTCCCAGAAGTTGGTAATGCCTTATCCTCATATGCTCCCAGTAATCAAAGAACCAGTCTTGGAAGGAGAAGTGTCCTACACTATTCAGCACCCTGATATGCCCACATCCTGGGAAGAGATGCAGAAGAGCTGGATCCAGCTTAAGGAGGAGAGGAATTCTCTTGAGACCAGTCTACATGCCAGTGAAAAGAAGGTCTTGGAGCTCACCCGCCTGTTGCATGAGGAGAGGAATCTCAACACTTACATAGCTCCAAAGAGGATGCGTAGTGTATTTTGGGACTGATTTGCTTTTGTATTATTTTGCCCATGAGGCTTTGATGTATTAAACAATTATTTCCTTAATGATAACGTGTGTTCCCTTTTTGTCTACAACAAATTTGAACTTTCGAACCCTTGAATGCATTGCATAAACACATATCATTCATCATGTGCATAGCAGGTTTTCCCCTTTTTCAGGTTGCTTACAGTTCTTCGCTGTTTATTTCAGCATCATGAATCCTGACTCCTCATCAACTGAGACATCCATCAAAGCTCTTCAGGCGCAGAATGCGCAGTTTCAGGAATTAATCAAGGGTCTGGCTCAAGGCCAAGAAGAGCTGAAGGCTCTGCTCCTGAAGAAGGAGAAGAAGAAGAAGAGAAGGACTGTTCTGTTCAACTCGGGCCGAAGGTTCGGCAATACTCTGCAGCATGAAGAGGCTGGTTCTTCTGTTGGCAAGGGCACTCCTCAAGAGGCAAGGGTTCCTAGTCCGGTAGTCTCCGACAACGAGACTGATTTTGATGAAGAGCAATATCCTCCGGCAGAAGACCGTTACAAGCAGCTGGAAGATAGGTTGAATGTTATGGAGATACAACAGGTACCTGGGCTGGATTTTGGAGATCTGGGTTTGTCTACTGGTGTGATCATTCCTCGGAAGTTCAAAGCACCATCTTTTACTAAGTATGACGGGGCGTCTTGTCCCAAGCTACATCTCAGGTCCTATGTTCGGAAAATTCAACCGTACTCTGCGGATAAGAATTTGTGGATCCACTTCTTCCAGGAGAGTCTTTCAGGGACTCATCTCAAATGGTTCTATCAGCTGGATGGGACCAAGGTTCGTAACTGGGAGGAGTTGGCTACTGCTTTATACAAGCAGTATCAATATAATGCCGACCTTGCCCCTACACGTACCCAACTCCAGGGTATGTCGTTAGGTTCAAGTGAAGGTTTTAAGGAGTACGCTCAGAAGTGGAGAGACCTGGCTGGCAGGGTGCAGCCTCCGTTGACCGATTTGGAATTGGTAGACATGTTCTTGGGGACCCTATCTGGGCCATTTTTCAACCATCTCATCGGGAATTCGTCTGTAGGGTTCACTGATCTGATTCTGACTGGAGAGAGAATTGAAGCTGGGTTGAAGTCTGGAAAAATTCCGAAGGGTGCATCGTCTAGTTCTGAGAAGAAACCCTTCAAGAAGGAGGCTAGTGCTGTATATGGCTCCCGGAGATCAGAAAGACCTGAGCGCCGCCAATCTGTCAGTGCGGTAATGATTGCTAAGCCTGGTGCCGCTCCTCGGCCAACCAATCCTCAAAGGGCTGAAAGACCCCGGAGAGAGTTTACCCGGTTAAACATGACCCTATCCCAGATCTTGCCACAGTTGCTCTCAACCAACCTAGTGACTGTCAGAGAGGCGCCGAAGTTTCCCAATACTGCATCTCCTAAGTACAACCCGAATGCTCGTTGTGCTTACCATTCAGATAGCCCGGGGCATTCTACTGATGACTGTTGGGCATTAAGGAGCAAGGTGCAAGACCTTATCGACGCAAAGGAGATACAGTTCGAAGCGCCTGAGAGGCCGAATGTGGTTAATGCTCCTTTGCCTCAGCATGGGGTAAATGCTGTTGACGAAGATGTTTATGCTGTTTCTGTGGATGATCTAGCCACTCCTCTGAAGACTGTCAAGAAGAACCTGCTGCTGGCCGGTTTATTTCCGGGTTGCAGTGAGGGTTGCATGTTCTGTGTTGTTTCCCTATCTGGTTGTCCCTTGCTGAAGTTAGGCATCCAAAGCCTAATGGATAGCAAGGAGATTCTGTTTAAGAAGGTTGTTGTTCAGTTGGTTCCGGTGGAAGAAGTTTCTGTGGTTACCATCTTCAATAATCCAATCCAGGTTCTCCCGAAGAAGCCTGTTCAAATCATGACCGTCGCACTTATTGTTATCACTGTTCCAGGGCCCTTGCCCTATGTATCTGATAAAGCTGTCCCCTGGCATTATGGGGCAGATGTGTATGTAAATGGGATCAAACAAGAATTCAACACTGGCGCCAGCATCTGTGATATCACTGGCCCAGCCAAAGTCACCCGCAGTGGCAGGCTCTTCTCGCCTGACATTGCACCGCCTGCTGCTCGAAGACCACTTCTTATAACTCCTACAAATGTACCTGTTCCCATTGCCGACCAAGTTGTTTCTCCTGCTGCCGAGTCATCCAATGCTCGGGGCAAAGGAATTGAAGTTGAGCCTGCCCAGATGGAGGCACCTATACCTATAACTGCTGAAGCCTCCCAACAAGAAATGGAGGAGATTCTAAAGATAATAAAGAAGAGTGACTTCAATGTTGTGGAACAACTGGGGCACACACCCTCCAAGATCTCCATGCTCTCTTTATTGCTGTGCTCTGAGGCCCATGCTAAGGCCTTAATCTCGTTCCTCAAGACGGCCCATGTGCCACATGAGACATCTGCAGTCCAGTTCACTGATTGCGTAGAAAATCTGACAGCAGACAATGGCTTGGGTTTCTCAGATGCTGACCTGACCGCAAAAGGAAGAGACCACAATGATGCCCTGCATGTCTCTATCGAATGCAGGGGCACTACTCTGGCACATGTATTGGTGGATACTGGTTCTTCTTTGAATGTGCTGCCCAAGAAGGCTTTGGACCGTTTAGATTGTGAAGGCCTGGAATTGAAACCCAGCAATATCATCGTCAGGGCCTTTGACGGTTCAAAAAGGATGGTTCATGGAGAGGTTGACATTCCGATTCGTGTGGGCTCTCAGGTGTTCGACTCTACTTTTTATGTGATGGATATCCGTCCATCTTACTCTTGTCTATTAGGTCGACCTTGGATACATAAGGCTGGGGCAGTAACCTCTACCTTGCACCAGAAGCTGAAGTACCCCGTCAGAGGGAAGATCGTCACTGTGCAAGGAGAGGAGGAGTATATGGTGAGCCACTTGAATTCCTTCAGATACATTGAGATGGATGGGGAGTTCATTGAAACCCCCTTTCAGCATTTCGAGGAGGTGCTTCCAATTTCAGCAGCAGCAGAAACAGAAGTCGAGGAGAATGTTCCTTTGAAGATGGCCTCCCTGAGGGATGCCCGGGCTGTGGTTCAAAAAGGTGAATGTGCTGACTGGGGCAGGCTTCCAGACTTTGCACAGAAGACTGACAAATTCGGGCTGGGTTTTACTACAGAAGGTCAGAAAGCTATGCGGAAAGCGAAGACCGGAAGACCTCCTGTGTTCATTACAAATCTAGGAGTGAATGCTGTTGGGGAAGACAACGAAGTGGACGAAGCTGAGTTCAATAGCTGGATCTATCCAACGACTGAAGGCGGATTGACCAATTGGAGTGCTAAAGACCATACTCCTGTTACCTTTGTGACGCAGTAATAAATTTCTTTGTTTTGCTATTTGTAATAAACAATAAATAAACTCTATGGCCCGGTGTCTTACCCGAGGCACCGTGGTTTCATTTGTGAGGGCATATAAATTGTCATTTCATATATCATGAATGAAAATCTTGGACGTTTTTTTGCATTACAAATCTTATGCTCCTTTTCTGTCTTTTCTTTCCTTTACATATATTTCAAAACAGCTGTATTTACACACACACTCACTCATACAGGTTTCAATCCACTCTGGATCTCACTGATAACGACTCTGCTACTGCCAGTTATGACTTCGAAAATCCGATCAACTTAGCCGAAGGCGAAGGTGAAGATGATTGCGAAGTGCCTGGCGAGCTTGCAAGACTGTTACTTCAGGAAGAGAGGGCAATTCAACCCCATGAAGAGCCAGTGGAAACAATAAACTTGGGTACTGAGGCAGACAGGAAAGAGGTAAAGATTGGTGCCAACCTAGAGCTCAGCGTGAAGCAACGGTTGACTCAAATGCTGCATGATTATATGGAGATCTTTGCCTGGTCCTATGAAGACATGCCCGGGTTGGATACCGATATTGTGGTCCATCACTTACCTACTAAGGAAGACTGCCCTCCGGTTAAGCAAAAGGTCCGCCGTATGTGTCCAGAGATGTCTGAGAAGATTAAAGTCGAGGTTATGAAATAGTTTGACGCTGGGTTCCTTGCAGTGACTTCTTACCCTCAGTGGGTTGCTAATATGGTGCCGGTACCTAAGAAGGACGGTAAGGTCAGAATGTGTGTCGACTACAGGGATCTGAACAGGGCCAGCCCCAAAGATGACTTCCCTCTACCTCACATTGATGTCCTTGTCGATAATACAGCTCAGCACAAGGGGTTCTCTTTCATGGATGGCTTCTCAGGTTACAATCAGATTAAGATGGCACATGAAGACATGGAAAAGACTATATTTGTTACTCAGTGGGGCACCTTCTGTTACAAGGTCATGCCATTCGGGCTAAAGAACGCTGGGGCAACCTACCAACGTGCCATGGTTGCTTTATTTCATGACATGATCCATCATGAGATAGAAGTGTATGTTGACGACATGATCGCAAGGTCCCAGACTGAGGAAGAGCACCTAGATCATCTGCAGAAGTTGTTTGACCGGTTGAAACTGTACAAGCTAAGGTTGAACCCGAACAAGTGCACCTTCGGGGTAAGATCTGGGAAGTTGCTAGGCTTCGTGGTCAGTGATAAAGGAATTCAAGTGGACCCTGCTAAGGTCAAAGCTATTCAAGAGATGCCAGTTCCTAGGACAGAGAAGGAAGTCAGAGGCTTTTTAGGACGCCTGAATTACATTGCTCGGTTCATCTCACACCTAACTGCTACCTGTGAGCCAATCTTCAAGCTGCTGAAGAAAGATCAGATAGTACGTTGGAACGATGAATGTCAGGCTGCTTTCGACAGAATTAAAGAGTATCTCCAAGAACCACCCATCCTTATGCCACCGGTTGAAGGGAGACCTCTGATACTATATCTAACAGTGCTTGACAACTCAATGGGGTGTGTGTTGGGGCAGCATGACGAGTCTGGCCGAAAAGAACATGCCATTTATTACCTTAGCAAAAAGTTTACCGACTGTGAGACCCGATACTCACTGCTTGAGAAAACTTGCTGCGCTTTGGTATGGGCTGCTCGCCGGCTGAGACAGTATATGCTGACTCACACTACTTTGTTGATCTCAAAGATGGATCCTATAAAGTACATATTCGAAAAGCCTGCTCTGTCTGGGAGAATTGCAAGATGGCAAATGATCTTAACGGAATACGACATTCAGTACACGACCCAAAAAGCCATCAAGGGAAGTGTATTGGCAGACCACTTGGCACATCAGGCCGTCGATGATTATCAGTCAATGAACTTCGAGTTTCCGGATGAAAGCATCATGATAGTAACTGATTGTGAAGTACCTGGACCGGATGAAGGACCTGAACCCGGATCCCGATGGTCTATGCACTTTGACGGAGCCTCCAATGCTTTGGGTAACGGTATCGGCGCCATCATCATATCTCCTCAAGGTACTCATACTCCGCTCACTGCCCGGCTATGTTTCAACTGTACCAACAACATGGCGGAGTATGAGGCGTGCATCATGGGTCTTCAAGCTGCGATCGACCTAAGGATCAAGTTTCTAAGCGTCTTCGGAGACTCCGCTCTTGTGATCAATCAGATCAAAGGAGAGTGGGATACAAAACATCCAAACCTGATTCCTTACAGAGAATGTGTGTTGACCTTGATCCCCCACTTCACGAAGATAACCTTTGAACACTTTCCAAGAGAAGATAATCAGTTGGCGGACGCGTTAGCTACAATGTCTTCTATGTTCAAGGTCAAATGGGATAATGAGGCTCCCCGGATCATCATCTGGAAACTGGACGAACTGGCATACTGTTGCGATCTCGAGACTGAATTGGTGACTGAGAATCCTTGGTACCATGAGGTGAAGAGATATCTGGAAACTCAGGAATACCCTGAAGGTGCCTCTATCAATGATAAGAAGTTCCTGAGAAGATTCACAGCAAAGTTCTTCCTTAGCAACGGCATCTTGTACAAGCGAAACCATGATTCAACCTTACTGCGTTGTGTGGATAAGACTGAAGCAGAAAGGATCATGGAAGAGCTACATGAAGAGACCTTTGGTACACATTCCAGTGGGCATACAATGGCTAAGAAGATCCTTCGGGAAGGATATTACTGGTCCACAATGGAAGCTGACTGTTACCAACATTCCAGAACATGCCATAAGTGCCAGATTTATGCAGACAAGGTGCATGTTCCTCCAGTTCCTCTGAATGTTCTGACTGCGCCTTGGCCGTTTGCAATGTGGGGCATAGACATGATCGGCGAGATCAAACCTACGGCATCTAACGGGCATCGCTTCATCCTAGCGATTGATTATTTTACAAAGTGGGTCGAGGCAGCATCCTATGCTACGGTAACCAAGACTGTTGTGGCACGGTTCATTCGGCATAACCTGATCTGTCGGTACGGCGTCCCTGAGAGAATCATTACAGACAACGGTACCAATCTGAATAACAAGATGATCGCTGAGCTCTGCGAGCAGTTCAAGATACAGCACCACAATTCTTCTCCTTACAGACCGAAGATGAATGGGGCTGTAGAAGCAGCAAATAAGAATATCAAGAAGATCGTGCAGAAGATGACAGTGACTTATAAGGATTGGCACGAGATGTTACCGTTCTCTCTACATGGGTACCGTACCTCAGCTAGGACGTCGACCAGGGCAACTCCTTTCTCTTTGGTTTATGGTATGGAGGCAGTCTTACCGATCGAAGTGCAAATACCCTCTCTCCGGATAATGAAGGATGCAAATCTGAACGAGGATGATTGGATCCAGACACGACTTGATCAACTCAACCTTATTGATGAAAAGAGACTTGCTGCTATCTGCCATGGTCAGACGTATCAGAAACGGATGATCAGGGCATTTAACAAAAAGGTCAGACCACAGGAGTATCAAGTTGGGGATCTGGTAATCAAACGAATCATCCTTCCTCAGAGTGATCCAAGGGGCAAATGGACCCCTACGTACGAAGGGCCATTTGTGGTTAAGCATGTGTTCTCAGGAGGAGCCATGATTCTAACCAACATGGATGGTGACGACCTTCCTCACCCCGCCAATGCAGACATAGTAAAAATATACTACGCATAAAAAAGACCCGCTAGGCTGACATGCCTAGGCAAAAATTAGGGCTTCCCGTCGAACCAAAAGGGTTCGGGAAAAATGAAGGGATGAAAATGAAAAAATCTGTACACCCGGCAAGTCGAAAACCTGAAAAGGCGGCTTGGGCAAAAATGGGTATCCCGGTGGACTGAAAACCCGAAAGGGCGGTCCAGGCAAAAATTAGGGATAAAAGCGTAATACTATGTCTCATTGGATCACTTTGCATCCAGAATCCGGTATCTACATCAAGTTCAGACGGCATCGATCAGTCAGCTCCATCTTCGTTAAGGTCATCAAGTGATGAGACGCTCGGAGTTATAAAGGAAATAGCAGAGTTGAAACCCAGTGGGATCATTCATTTCACACAGCTGTTTTATTTTCTTTTGTACAAAATTTGTATAAAAACTCTTTTGTTCGGCGGCGTTCTCTTACTAGGACGTCAGCCTCTTGTACACTAAACGCCTATTTTCAGGCCATTCAAAATCAATACAAATATACTTTTCAGTTAAACGTGCCAACTGTTTTTCTTCTTTTTCTGTTTTGTTTTGCGAAGAACGTCCAAGGTTCAATTTGTGATATGTGTATTGACAATAATTTGCTAACCCATAAATATTTACATACGAAACAAAGAATTAATTACAGGTAACATTAGAAACAGGGGCAATAAAGAGTTGTCTAAGCAATCTAATTGTTCTGTCCTCCAAGGTACCAAGGAAGGTTCAACTAAAGAACATGACCAGTACATCTTAATTCCCCAGAAAGCAAGTCAGCAGTCAGTGCATTCTTCTCCAAACAGAGTTCTCAAATCTCAAGGAAGTTGAGTATCCTCCAGTAGATCTCAATACTTCCCCAGCAGCATATATACATATATTCTCAACCAGCATCCCTGGCAGTCTTGGTCTAAAGATTGTTCCCCGGTGGTATACAACATTCAAAGGAATCACTTCCCCGCAGTCAAAACTTCCCCAGGAAAATCCAATCTAGTTCCCCAGGAAAATTGGAATTCATCTCCCCCAAGCAGCAAGCTTATTCCCAATAGATTCTGGAAGCTTATCCCTCGCAGAACACGAATGCGTCGTCCGGCTTTATTCAAAGGGTTATTTCCTTAACAGGATATAACTGGGTTATCCTCAGCCAAAAGCTACGGAAGGAGCGTCGTCGATACAGTCTTCTTATCCCCAGTGAAGTCTATTAACACTTCCAATACAACAAGGTTATCCTCAGCAAATTATTATCAACAATTCAACAAAGTATCTCTCTCCCCACAGAGTATCGCTCCCCCAGCATGGTCGCTAGAGTATTTTTCTCCCCGCAGAATCTTCCATTTGCCAAGTTTATTCCTCAACGGAGTTATCTTCTCCTACCGGTATACTTGCAACTATCATCTCCAGCGGAAGTAAAAGCTTATTCTTCAACATCAGCCCAGGAGTGACTTCCCGGCACCCGTCAAGGATTTACTTTCCTAAACAAAAACATACATAAACATCACATACATCATTATAGCATGCATATACGCATCATATCATACAAATCTCATTTATGTTGAGAACCTCATTGCTTGATCCATATCATGCATTGCATATGACTGACCTTTACCTTTCAGGAAAGATGCAGTTAAATTCTCCATCATATTTCAAGACCTAGACCGATTCAGTTAATCGACTCCAAAGATTTCTTATCCAGTCCAAGGCCTTCTCTAGTCCAGCTAAATCGACCCCCAACAGATTTTTCTGATGAAGACTCAGTAGAAGTTATCCAGGTTTTTCTCAAACGTCCGCTTTTGAGATTATAATTTCCTATGGTTCCCTCCCCGATGGTGCGTGAGGTGATAATTCCAGCCCAGGTTTTTCTCAAACGTCCGCTTTTGAGATTATAATTTCCTATGGTTCCCTCCCCGACGGTGCGTGAGGTGATAATTCCAGCCCAGGTTTTTCTCAAACGTCCGCTTTTGAGATTATAATTTCCTATGGTTCTCTCCCCGATGGTGCGTGAGATGATAATTCCATTCCAGGTTTTTCTCAAACGTCCGCTTTTGAGATTATAATTTCCTATGGTTCCTTCCCCGACGGTGCGTGAGGTGATAATTCCAGCCCAGGTTTTTTCTCAAACGTCCGCTTTTGAGATTATAATTTCCTATGGTTCTCTCCCCGACGGTGCGTGAGATGATAATTCCATTCCAGGTTCTTCTCAAACGTCCGCTTTTGAGATTATAATTGCCTATTGGTTCTCTTCCCGATGCTGCGAAGATGGTAATTCCCACCAAGATTTTCTCAACGAGCGTTGTTGAAGTTAAAATCACCCAAGGTTCTCTCACCGTTCATGCTGAGGTAGTAACCATCCCTGGTTCATTCATCACCTTTTGAAGATCCAGATCCAACTCCTGTAACCAGTCAGGACATATCCATATCAAGCATCTGAAAACCAACTCCTGCAACATGTCAGGTACTCATTTTTTTCTTTTGCAGGTACGCAGGTTCTCGCTAAGGAATCTCTTACGCGATCAACATCCAGATGGCATCTATAAGCCCATCATCCCCCATCAATCTCCAAATGGCATCTATAAGCCCATTTCCACTATGTGAGCGCAAATTTCTGGGCACTTTAGTGTTCAATCATCTTCTACCCTCGGATTACGAAAGGCACGTCAGCCAATCTACATCCTCAGGTCTAAAAAGATTGAACAGGGGCAACTGTTGTACCCCAAAATTTGCCCTCCCATATTCTTCAAAGAAATTGCCAAGTCATGCTTCAAAATTCCCCAAGGGTTGCACAGTGCAAGGGCCTCCTAAACAGTCAAGATTAGGGTTTTTGTTCTGATCAAGAAAATGAAGTTTCCAAAGGTCCAATCAAGTCTCACATGCCTATAAATATGGTCAAGCATCCTCATACCAAGTTTCAAGACATCCAGCTCAAAATTGCACAGTCAAAACCCTAAATTGCACTACAGTCAACTGTAGGGGCAAAATGGTCATTTGACAGTCAAAAGTTCAAATTTTTGGTCAACATATCATTTTGAAGCCACAAACATCATTTGATCAATGGTTGATCATGATTCTCAAAGCTTGGCTCAAAAATCACCAAGATGCAAAAGTTTCCTTATTTGGACAGCTGAAAAAGTCAACTGTAGATTGACCAGGGCATAACTTTCACATGGATTATCAGAAAAATTCCATCCAAAGCTCATTTTGAAGAGAAAGACATTTCCTACAACTCATCTTCATACTTCAAGTCCAAGAAGTGCTCTCACAAAAAGTTATCAATTTCAACATTATAGGTCATTTTCAAAAGTCAACAAAAAGGGACTTTAAGTCAAAGGCCATAACTTGAGATTGGTAAATCAAAATGACATGGGACCAAAGGCATTGGTTAGAGGACTCAAATACCTTTCCAAAATGTCCAATAACATGAGCAAAGATTAAAAATTGAGCAAGTTATTCCTTGTGGAAGTTGGGAAACTTTTGGATTTTTTGAAAAGTCAACATTGCTTCAAATGACCTAAAATTGCTAATGGGCCCATTTTTCTTCCACAATTCATCATCCAAAGCATGCACACGACCATTTGGCCCAAAGGGAAGTTTTTTCTCCATTTTTATTTATTTATTTGAATTTTTTATTATTAATAATTCATTTAATCAAATAAAATACATGAAAAATATAAAACCAATGAAATAAAATCTTTTTGTGCATGAAATATACTCAATAAAACGTGCATGATCAGATATGGAAGGAATTGGATTGATTGGATCATGATTGGTACAAAATTGCATGAAAAAAGATTGAAAAAATAATGATTGAAAATCAAATCTCATAAACCATCAATGCATGGATTTTGATCAGAATTCTTAACCTAATTCACTCAATACATAAGCCTGATCAAACCCTTGTGCTCAAGGACCATTGAGCTGCGCTAGAAACCATTCACCAACTTGAAATTTTTTGGAAGAAAACTCAAAACTGAAAATCAGGTTTTAGGTTGATTCAAAGCACAAGACCAATTGCAAAGGCTTCCTCGTGTCCCCCTGAAGCTAACTGGATCACTTCCAAACCTTCAAACGCCCAGAATTGGTACCATGGATTCAAACTGTTTCAAATAAAATGCATAATCGTGTTTCCATATTTAGACATTTTCATTGCGTTTTTTTGATGCATTCATACTAATTGACTTGTTCTGAAACTAACCATATGCTTTGATTGGATTATTACATGCTATATACGATTTCACCATTATCAAATTCTAGGGTTTACAGGACTTGGAATTAGGGGTTTTAAATTAAGGAAAAATTGGCCTTCAAGACTTACACCATTGGAATCAGCGTGTCTGGACGATCTTAAACCCACCCTCGCGCTCAATTTATGAGCATCACAGGGCTATTCGTTATTTTCCCAAAACGTGCCTAAGAGAACGCTCAGAAAACCGTGGCCTTTGTCCTTTGTATTTCAGAAAAAAAATATACAACGAGGAAGATGACCTCGTGGCATAAGTTGGTTGGCTAGTTTAAATTTCGCGCGCTGATTTCCACTAACCATTATTTTCTCATTATATTATTCTTCAGTTATTTAATATACAAGAAGCGCGTTCAGTACAATTGGCAAGGCATGAAACTGGTGATCTCTAGGACCTGGGTTCGAGCCCCAGGTCCTCACCCCTTTCAATATTATTTTTCAGCTAATGTTCCCATGCAGATTCAGTATAATGGATCACCATACGCCTTCATAATCAGACGTCCACGCGTCCCAATAGAACAATCAGAAGGCCAAGAACTGCGCAATACCATGGATTGTAGTCAACGCGTATACACGCTAGTGCCAAAGTCAACAAGGCCAGGCTTGTTTGGGCTCAAATTCCTGGGCTATACCTCCACATTGGGGACTGATACCCCCCTAGGTTTGACATTTTAAATATTTTCTTTTTCATTATTTCTATTTTTATTTTAATTATTGTGTTTAATTAATTTATTATTTTCACAAAATATAAAAAATACCACCAAAAAATCAGAAAAGAGAAAAAACAATAAATATTTTTATTTTTAGTATTTTCATAAATAAATTGTATATAATTAAATTTAGTTTTAACTTAGGTTTTAATTTTAATTCTCTTAATAAAAATCTAAAAAACATAGAACTAGGGTTCATATTAATTTTTTATCCTTTTTTTCTTTTTCTCCCATAATAATTAAATAATTAAATATTTATTTTTATAATTAAATTTGTATATAAAAATTAGGGTTAATTTAGGTTAAAATTCAATGTTTTCTTAATAAATTAAAAGTCACTAGAATTAGGGTTAGTATTTGTTTTAATTAATTCTTTTTCATTAAAATCCTAAAGATCATAAAATACCAAAAAACAACTCCTTTTCTTTTTTTTCTTTATTAATTAATTCCATGTAATTTTAATTTTGCCAAAGGGTCCAACGCCCTCGTTTTAATCCTTATTCGCATATTTATCTTATTTCGTTTAATATTTTATGTATCTCTCCCGAAGCCTTGTAATTAATTATCTGTCGCACTTTTAATTCTTTATTTTCTTTGTCTTCTTTATTTTCTGTCAAATCGGGTCCGAGAAATTTTGGCGATGTGGACCCGCGCCTTTTGTAATAGCTTAGATCTTTTACTTCCCGCAATATTTTTAAACTGTTAAATAATGGCATGAAAGAATGTATGGGCAAAAATAAAAAACAAACGTTAGCTCACCAATAACATGACAAGATAAATGCAAATGAACATGACACACAAATCGCACACACCACCCCTAGGGTACGCCTCACTGTTGCCTTGCCTCGAAAGGTGATCGTCGAGTAGAGGATGTCTTAGTAAGTCCTCATGATCCAGGAACCTGGCATGAGGGTAGCTTCTAAGGTGTCTTCCCATTGCTCTGGTGATCACCATGTCCCGAACCTCGAATTGACCCGAACACCTCCAACGGTTGTGCTACCTACCTCTCAATGGTGGGATGGCACTACTTTAAAGGACATTTACACAGACGAATTCCTTAGGGTAGGTAGACGACTCTAGATACTTGCTCTAAATTTCAAAACTAATCAAAAATACTTTTCACACCAACACATTTTCAAAAAGCTTTCGAAAGTAATTTTTCAAACACTCTTGAGGACTGATACAAGAGTCGAACTGGAATCTTCAAAGAAACTTTTTAAAACCCACAGTTGAAAAGCAAACAAACCATTTTTGAAAACACAATGAGTCAGTATCTAAGAGCCCATGGATAACCATGGATAGAAAGGGTGCTAACACCTTCCCTTTCTATAATCTACCTCCCGAACCGAGAGCAATCTCTTTAAGGAATTTTTCTGTGCTTTTGTCCTTTCCATTTGGAGAAAATAAAAGACGGTGGCGACTCTTGCTTCCACGACATTTCGCGAACCAGCGTTAAACAGTCAGTTCCAGATCCACCGATCACACATGCAATACTTCTCAAAAAAGATGATATTTTGTATAAAAAGGTTAAACTTCAAAATCAACACAGAGTCCCATCAGGTGTGCCAATTTGTTTACCGTGGGAATTGGTAAACAACCGCTGATCTTCCAAAAGGTTACTTATTTGGTGACTCGCAGGATCGATCAGATTGATCCTAAGACATGGTTGATTCTGGGGTTTTGACTAAGTTTGATAATGATTGAATGACAAGAAAATAAAGAAGCTTTATGTAAATTGCATGAAGAAGAGAACTTGATAAAATAAAGGAAGGCTTGAAATAAAGGCTTTCGACTGGAAAAGTAAAGGAGAAAGCAAGTAAAGTTTCTGGAAAATAAATGACTTGATTAATTAAAGTGGTGTTTCACACATACATTCTCAACAATTCTTTCTCTCACGCTGGGTACTCGAATCTATATGAGTGACTTGTATATAATTGTGAACACACGCGAAAAATTGCGTGAACTACTAATATTTATACTAAATACATCCCAAGTAACCGTCGGGCAGTTACACTGCTTCGAGATGACTCCACTTGGCACGTTCACAGCGTTCGACGCTCCAGATCTTTGCACGTTGCACTTGGTAACCGCTGGGAACCGTTTTCCCTCCAAACGTTTGAATCTCAAACCATTTCACTCTGAACAATCGAACACCTTCGTCGAGAGGCACCTTCGACGTCGAAGGCCACAAGATTCCTTCTTAGAAGAAATTCTCTAAGTACATTGCCATCTTCTGATGGGCATTTCGACAGACCCAGGTGGTCGAAACCATCTTTCAGCTTTAATGGCTGATTTTAATAAAAACAAGGGTGTCGAATTTAGGAGCCAACACACCCTTTCTATCCATGGTTATCCATGGGCTCTTAGTTACTTGCTTAGATCAACTTTCCTTGATTTTCAATTGTTTGAAATGGTGCTTTCAATTGTTTGAAATGGTGCTTTGTGTGTGGGTTTGAAAATGTTTTGAAAAGAGGCCAATGTGGTGGCAACCTTTGTAATGATCCATGTTGGGATGTATACAAAGGTGTACTTATCTTTTGAAAAAGTTTTCAATGTTTTTGAAAGTTGTTTTGAAAGTGTGTTGTGATGTGTGTTTTGAAAATGGGCAAGGTTTTTTTTTGCAAGTTTATCAAGTAACTAAGAGTTGTCTACCCCTAAATTTACTCAAAGATCTTTCCTATGTTTTTAACCCTTTTAACAATTTTGTTCCACCATTGTATTTGGTGGACAATCTTGTGTTAGGATGTTTAGCGGGACAGGTGTGGGTCATCGTTTAGACCATGATTGCAATGGTGCCAAGTGTCTTTGGGCAATTTTTCCTTTAAGGGACTTGATCATTTTTAGGCAACTTTCGAAAGCGTCATTGAGGGACTATGATCATTTGATATTGTTTTTGTTTTGCCAAAGACACCTAACATGCAACATGGCCCTTTATTGAAGGCAACAAGTGGAGTAACCCTAGTGGTGCAAGTGTGATTAGTGTTGTCCATTTTCATGCTTTGTTATCTTTGAGTTAGGTCAAACTATTGTTGGTTGATTTTTGCATACAAAACCCTAAGTCTATCATGGCATTTTTAGAAAGCTTTAAAGTGCGAAAATTAAAGTCCTAAATTATTACAACACAATTATGGGATGGGGGGTACAAATGTTCAAATGGGGATATTTAGCAAGAAAAATTAAATCTAAACTATTACATCCAAATTGAATTATACAAATTATTTAATATACAATAATTAAATAAAAATGCAATAAATATGCAAGATGCAAAAGATGATTTTTATATGTATGTGAAAAGTATTTTTATGTGTCAAATAAACAAAAATAAAAAGGGTTAATTTTTTGGATATTTTTACATTTTAGGGCAAACCCTAATTTTGCTAAATAAAATGTATTTATTATTTAATGTATGCAATATTTATTAATTATGTACAAAAAATAAATAAAAAGAAAGTATATTGTAAAAAAGTGATTTTTGAGGTCAAATATTAATGAAAATAAAAATGTATTGTTTTTGTATTTTTTTCTAAATATTCTAATAAATATATAAGTATTTATATTATTTATTAAATATATTAAATATGTACAAAAAATAAAATATTTAATATTTACAAAAAAAAGTATATTTTTTAGGAAATGTTTTCAAGAGATAAAATAAAATAAAATCAGAAAATAAAAACGTTTTGGTATTATTTCTAGTATTTTAAATAAAAGTATTTATATATTTATTTACATATAAGCTAAATGAAACAAAATAAATACCAAATAAAATGCAAAAAATGTGAGAAAAATATTTTTAATGTTTTTTCATGTTTGGGTAAAAATATAAAATCAAAATCAAAAGGAAAAAATCAAAAATGACAAATATATCTCAAAATGGGCCAGGGGGGTGTATGTGTAAAAAGATGGTGCAAAAAGAAAGAACAACACAGGCCCAGCCCAAAGACTTTGTCTTCAACCTCTAGCAACAATTTTGTCAAAAACGCGCGCCTTTCCCACCTTGTTCAAACATCCTGATTCTTGGACTTTTAGCACAAACTTATAACATAAAAAATGTCAAGCATCAAACCACGAATCCATACATACCAAGAACTTGATCTAACTCTCAGAAATGAGAGAGAATTTCTTCTCCCCCAATTCTTGACCTAACTTTTTCCTAATGTTCAGGTTCAAAATACTCTTAGCACACACAACATAAATGAAAAGTTACTATATGGATGGCTTCAGGGCTATGATTAGAACATGTTTTCTTCACAAACTTAAACCTAATTATGCCTGTATAGAGAGATAAAAGTTCAAAAACTTACCTGTTCAGCTTGATTCGTGTATGACAATGGAGGTACTTTTAGTGCAACTTGAGGACTGGTGTAGCTTGCTTGAGGTTCAGGGATGCTTCTCCAACCTTTAGCTTGCTTTGAAACTAAATGAATCGAGCTATAGAAGTCAACCTGCAAAACAGAAAAAGTGAAAATGGTGAAGTTGGTTAGAGGTGTTACAGTTCCAGTCCAATGCTTGGAATAGTTTGTATGGATGTTATGGAGTGTGTATGAACTGGTTTTGGCCAAGGCGCACGAATGGATTGAGTTGTGGACCTCAATCTGCAGCAGGTGCCCTGTTTTGTGCAGCAAAGTGGTGTTTCTGTGTTTGGGGAGCTGTTGAAGGTGGTTGGCTCGTGTTTTAGGTCAGTTGAGGAGTATGGAATGTGTTCACAATGTTTGCTTAGGCTAGTTCTTGCAGCAATGTGAGATGTTGTACAAAATGCAAGTTTCTTCCTTTGTAAGCAAAAGTTGCCAACTTGGTTTCTAGGCTCACACAGGCCCCTCAAGTACGCTGCATAAATCACTCTTGATCAGTGGACTTTGTTCATGAACTTGTGCCCAAAAGATTTGGCTTGTACCTCTTGATTTGCAAACTTGACATAAAGTTCAACTTTTCAAAAATGGCTAAGTCACTTTTTCTAATTATGGATTAAATTGGCATGTAATGGTTAAACATATAAGATAAGGCTTGAACATAAAGGATTTGCATTAAATTATTGAGTGTGGATGAGATAAAAGGCCTGTAACTAGCTTGCACATGCTGATTTGAAAAATTGCAAAGTGTATGAACATGAAAATGGCTCATGAACAAAGTGACTTTTGCCCATATTGACAAATTCGATTCTCCCTAACCACAAGTGTGTTTGAGAAGTTCTTGGACATTTTGGAAAGCTTGGAATGTGTAATACAATCCATCTTTGTAATGCAATTTGGAATTCCAAGTGGAATCATGTGAAAAGTGGCCATGAAGTTAGGCAAAAATCCTGCCTAAAATAGGTCAAAATTTTTCTAAGTTAAGAATGTTTTGCACCCCTATTCCAAAAATCATAACTTGAGCTACAAGCTTCTTTTGAGGAAACTTTGTGAATAAAAGTTGTATATTTTGCAATGGACTATAACTTTCATGTTTTGAGTTTTGTTTTAATCCAAATGTATCTTGATAAAAAAATGGGACAAAGTTAGGAAAAAATTAGGGATTTTCATAACTTAGAAAATTTCTAAGTTATGAAAATTCTTCATTTTAAACCCTAATTTGTAATTTTTGATTTCTTGATGAACAAGTTTCAAAATTTGGCATGTTTTGACAAAAAATGAATCTTGACACTTGATTTTGACCAAAAAGTCAAAGTTTGACTTTTCAGTATACAGTCAAATTTGGCTCAGTTGACTGGAAAATTCATCTGTCAATCTTGTGCATTTGGGATCTTTTGAACTTGTTGAATATGTCAAGACCATGTCATTGAGTCCTTGAGTCCATATGTGAGCTTGGTTTGCCATTGGCTAGGTCAAACAGTCAAAAATTGCCTTTGTGCAGTCAAAACCCTAAAAATAACCATTTTGCCCTTTTGATGATCTGATCAAATTTCTTGTGGAATTGTGATCTAAACTTGATCAAATGGTCCATATGAGTTCATAATGTTGATGTGGGTCAAAAATCATGAGGTTTGACTATCCATTGGCCACACTTGACTTTTTCCCCAATACAGCTGATTTCTAGGTCAACTGTCCAATTGACTGGGCAAAGATTGGAATCAAGGCCTGAAACTTGGTATGGATAAACTTGTGAGTCCAACATGAAGCATGAAAGTCACTTTGGGCCTTTTAGGTCAAAACATCTTTGTGCAAACTCAAACCCTAATTTGGGTCAACAGTGCAAGGAGAAGTCTTGAGCAGAGCAAACCCTAACTTGATCTTGAGCTTCAAAGGTCTTGTGGTGAGAAAATATTGAGGAAATGGGAGGGCAAATTTTGGGGTACAACACATAGAAAATCCAAAATATTGAAAACTCAAGATTTTTTTACATGTTTCAGGTCTTAATATCCAGCTAGCATGAGATCAAATTCGTGTAAAGGTATGGTGTGCACAAAAAGATTGGATTAGGCCTATTTTTGGAAGGATATTCAAGTGTATCAAATCAAAATCAAGAGCATTGATGAAGGAAGATTATGATCATATTGACAACCCTAATTCATTCCTCAGTACATAAAGAACGTATGACCTAAAATAAGGCTAGAAGGAGGCGCAGCAACAAGAACAAAACTGGAAAAATCACAACAAAAGTGTTAAATCGAATTTCTAGTTGCAAGCAATTACAGGCCTTCCTGACCATCCCAATCACTTCCTGGGAGTTTAGGCAAGCGAAACCAACCAAGAACAAGCAATATCAGGCCCTATAATGCACTGTAAGTCATCCACGACATTACTTCTTTCTTGAAATTGAACAACATCATTCTTATACTTGTAGCATGAAATAACTGTAGATTCTTGTTCACCATCACATATGCAAGCTTTCTGTAATATTTAATTTCATTTTTATGGCCTGTATGAGATTCCACCATTGCTAGGGTTTTTGGCTCGATTTAGGATCTTTGCCTATAGGTAAAGTTGGGCCATGAAAGGGCCACCATTGTGTTCAGTAGGTCTAGGCGAATCCGTTCATGGCTTTGGTTGTTATTTATATCACTTGTATTTGATTTTGAGAAGGACAGGGGCTATAGCTATGGACAAACGTCCGTAGGTAAAAGTCTGTGACTTTTACCAACGGAAAAAGGAAGAAGATGACTGGCGTGGCGTTACCGTATTGGCCCATTTGAATTTTGGCGCCTCTTTGTCACGTTATTGCATATTATCATTATTATTCTTTATATATACAAATAGAACACGTAGCTCAGATGGCATTGGTGCAGGTGGAAAGTGCTTCAGGACCTGGGTTCGAATCCCAGGTCCCCAAATTTCTTCATATTATTTTTCTTTCAGGAATTGCATGCGCTTATAAAGCCAAGGTTCACCATATGACCTCACCATCCAATCAGCCAAGTGTCCTGAGATCCAGATCCAAAGGCCATCAACGAAGGACCATGATACACCTAGTCAAACGCATGGCATGGGATGCAAAGAGTCAACGTGGGTCAATCCTTCTTGGGCCAGAAAATTGCTGTTTACACCCCCAAATTACTCAGGCCCGATAACTCTTTCTCTTATCTTTTTAATTTTTTTTGTTTTATTTAATTTATTTATTTATTTTACTAACAAAATTAATTATTTTTTTATCAAAAAATCACAAATTTAGGTTTATTTTTTATCAATAAATTAATTAATTTAATTAGATTTTAATTTTAGATAACTTTAATTCTTTTTGTAAATAAATTTAAAAAAATAATTAGAACAATTAGGGTTTTATTTCTAACTTAATTATATTTTCTTTTTCTAAAAATAATCAAAAACACAAAAATAGGCCATTTATTTATTTTCATTAATTAATTTAATTAACTAATTAATTGTATATTTAATTTTAAAACCTAATTCTTTTCTTAAAAAATATTAAAAACAACAAAAAAACATTTTTCTTTTAATTAGGTTAAAAGGGGTCAAAACCCTAATTTTTCTTATCGTTCTAATTTCATCACGCGCGCTTTATTGTTTTATTATTTACCATATTGATGTAACTGCCTACAAGTTGTAATAGCTTAATTAGGACTTTTATTTTCATTTATCGCTTTATTTCTTAAGGGTTTGTTTTTGGCTATGTAAATACCCGAAGCCTTGTAATAGCTTAGTTTAATTTCCGCACTTTAATTTCCGCAAAATATTAAATGTTAGATGTATGATATAGGGATGCATGACAAGAATGTATGATTAACTTTAAAACGGTTAGATAACCTTAAAATGTGCAAAGATAAATAATCTGAAATTGAATCACTCGCACATGCGCACTCCTAGGGTACACTCTCACTTGGTTGCCTTCGGTAAACGGTCATTAGGTATAGGATGCTTTAGTGGTCGTCCTTTTGTATCAAAGATCAAAGTTGCCTCGGAATGGTTGCCTCGGATATTGTTGCCTCGGATAATTGATCTAAGACATTAGGGTTACTACTAAGACGTCCTAACATTGCTTTAGTGACCGTACGTCCCTTTCGAATTGACCCTCAAAACTCCAACGACAGTGCTACCTACTCACTAATAGTGGAATATCACTGTCTAAAGGAAACGAACATAGAACAATTCTCTTTTCTCGAGTAGGTAGATTAGTTCTTAAGTACTTGCTCAATCTAAATAAACTTTTTCACACTTACACTTCTTTTCAAACAAAGTTTTCAAAAACACTTCGTAACACTCTTGAAGACAGAAGCAAGGGTTAAATCGAAGTCAAAACAAAAACTTTTCAAATCACACAAACACTCAGAAGCAATTTTGAAAATGATGAGCAAGTACCTAAGAGCCCGTAGATAACTACGGATAGAAAGGGTGATAATACCTTCCCTTTCTATAATCTACCCCCCATACTCAGAAAATCTCGAAAAAAGGAATTTTTTTGTGCTTTTTTCCTTTCCTTGTTAGATAAAATAAAAGTCGGTGGCGACTCTTGCTTACCGAGACATTTTGCAAACACAAACGCAAAACGCAAACCAGTAAATCCTAAAAAATAGTCCCGGTTCTGGCCATCGTATCACAATAACAATCACAAACTTTTATTGAAGGTGACCTACCAACTTTCACTGAAGGTAGAGAGAAAATATCATACCATCGTCGTTCACTGACGATGAACTACCAAATTTCACTAAGGGTAGCAAAAAGATAACAATCACCAACTTTCACTGAAGGTGACCTACCAACTTACACTGAAGGTAGAGAGAAAATACATCATAGCACCGCCGTTCACTGTCGATGAACTACCAATATTCATTGAGGGTAGTAAAAAGATAACAATCACCAACTTTCACTGAAGGTGACCTACCAACTTTCACTGAAGGTAGAGAGAAAATATCATAGCACCGTCATTCACTGACGATGAACTATGAACTTTCATTGAGGGTAGCAAAAAGATAATAATCACCAACTTTCACTGAAAGTGACCTACCATTGAAGGTAGAGAGAAAATATATCATAACACTTCCGTTCACTGACGATGAACTACCAACGTTCACTAAGGGTAGTAAAAAGATAACAATCACCAACTTTCACTGAAGGTGACCTACCAACTTTCACTGAAGGCAGAGAGAAAATATCATAGCATCGTCGTTCACTGACGATGAACTACCAACTTTCACTGAGAGTAGCAAAAAGATAACAAGTTTCCCCAAAATTCTGGCATTTCACCTAGAACGGGTCTCAACTTCTTCTTTAACCAAGGCACTCCGCCTGGAAAGGGTAATATATAAGTTGTCTCAAATAAAGAGACTACCACTTTGTAAATATTTCACAATGAATTGTCTCTGCGATATTGAAATTCTTGCCATCCACTGGTGTAATTTGGCAACAGACTATAAACTATCCACTCATATAGAAGATAGCAAAAAAAAGTTACATCGACTTTTACAGGGAAGTACAGGTTTCTCAAATAAAGAGACCTGCTACTTGTTGTTATAGGAAGGATTGTAAAAAAATGAATTATTTTCGGGGAAAGCAATATGACTTCCTGGGGAAATGCCAATATATTCCTGCTGAGGAGATAAAGGTCTTCTCGTGCAAAATAAATGCACATTCTCAAACCAAAACTCGAGGCTTGCGGAAATCTAAAGTAATAATATTGTTGGGCAACAAAGATTCAATCCAGAAATAAACTGGAGTAAAACATTCTACCAAAACACATTCTTTGAGAAATAAACTCAAGAGCGAAACCCAATCTATCCAGACAAAGAGCTGTACAAGAAGGCTAAATCAAAAATCTTCCACGAGGGATAACTCAGTGGGGAAATTGAAAGAATATACGCTTTCTGCTTAAGGCCAATACTCTATTGGAGAGAGGACAACATAACTCTGTAAAATAGGGTAATATGTAAACAAAATATTAGCGAATGTGAATGAGCAATGATTTTCCAATTTTAGTTATGCATGATGTATGTATGAACGTATGAGTGTTGTCGCGCATATGCTGACAAAACAAATATATAACACTGGGAGTAAACAGGCAAAACCAACTCGGGAATAATCAATACTCGGCTAAATTACATCCAAGATGATTAATCCAAGAAGAAGTAAGCGCCAACTGAGGAAACAAAACCTACTGCCTGATTTAACTTTACTGGGGAAAAACGTAATTTGGGAGTAATCAAAACATAGCGACCAAACAGTACAGATACATAGATACAACATCCTCTCTCAGGCTTTACCAGGGAATAACACTCAGACTTCAACAGGGAATCAAATATTTTCAAAAGTAATGCCTCTAAAGGGGATTTGAAAAATCAATTTCAAGTAGAACAGACAGACACCAAATCATCAAAATATTCACTGGGAGATTCGTGCCAACTTCATTGGGGAGGTCAACACCATATTCAAAAAGGTAAAACCAATATATGTTCTTCACTGGGGAAAACAGAGGCCCGTGTTCTTCGAGGGTAATTATTGTACCAACTTCTCTGGGAAAAAAGAACTTCTATTAAACAAACAAAACCTTCATAGGAGAAATCTTGGATTTAATCTTCATATCATGCAAACTCAGAAAAGAGGAGAAATGAACCAAAACTTGACTGGGGATACTGGAGTTACAAACCCTATACGGAAAAACATCTTGAGAAAAACTTCTCCGGGAAATAAAACTTCTTAAAATCAGCTGGAGTTCATCCATTCCTGGGATCACCACTTTTGTTGTTTTTTTCTCTCTTGCGTCACAAATTTTAAAGTAAAGGTAAATTGTAAATTCTTTTTGAAAATCAATTTTGTTATTTAATCTTTTCACTTTGAAAGTTATTATCAATAATAAATAGAGTCTTTGCAAGCTAACTAAAATAAGAAATACAAAGAATTGGGTAAAATCTCAAATTTCATTAATAGAATGGTAGTATGCAAATGGCGAGACTCCATGGATAATTACAAACTTCGGAAAATGGTAATATATAATGGAAAAGATACATTGAGATACAATGACCACTATCCCCTTTAACAACTTTTGAAATCCTGAGCAGCAGCTTCTGTTGAAGTATGATGAGGATCCGAGAAGATTGTTGCTCCAATGATCAAGTCTTGTCTGATGTAGTTACTTGCCAAGAAAGTCCCTAACTTTTGCCTAAGCTGCCCTTGTGGATTTTCAACTTAGCGGGAAATTTATTCTGTTTATGTCTCTAATTTTTTCCTAGACCTCCCTTTCGGGTTTTCGGCCTACCGGGACGCTCTTTTTTGCCTAAGCCGCCCTTTCGGGTTTTCAACTTAGCAAGTTGTTCTTTTATTTCTTTAGGCAAAGTATTTCTTGACCGCATCAGCATTCATGGGACGTGGGAACTCCTCGCCATCCATAGTTTCAAGAATTAATGCACCGCCAGAGAATTCTTTCTTGAAAACATATGGGCCTTCAAAATTGGGAGTCCACTTTCCCCTAGAATCAGCGCTAAAAGACATTATCTTCCTGAGCACGAAGTCACCTTCTCTGAATTCATAAGGTTTGACCTTCTTATCAAAAGCTTTCTTCATCCTTTTCTGATATAACTGTCCATGACACAAAGCCTTCATTTTCTTCTCTTCGATCAAATTCAATTGGTCAAACCGGTTCTGGATCCATTCAACCTCTGACAGCTTGGTTTCCATTATCACACGCAAAGAGGGAATCTCAACCTCGATTTGGAGTACCGCTTCCATTCCATACACAAGGGAGAACGGGGTTGCTCCTGTTGAAGTGCAGACATATATTCGATATCCATGCAAAGAAAAAGCGAGCATTTCATGCCAATCCTTATAAGTAACAACCGTCTTCTGGATAATCTTCTTGATATTCATATTAGCAGCTTCAACAGCCCCATTCATCTTTGGCCTATACGGAGATGAGTTGTGATGGATAATCTTGAATTCTTCACACAGTTCTGTCATCATTTTGTTGTTCAGATTCGAGCCATTTCCAGTGATAATTCTATTCGGCACACCATACAGACATATAAGATTATTCTTAATGAAGCGCACAACCAACTTCTTAGTAGCATTAGCATATGAAGCAGCCTCCACCCACTTGGTGAAGTAATCAATTGCTACCAAGATAAAACGATGTCCATTCGAAGCTTTGGGTTCTATCATTCCAATCATGTCAATACCTCCACATAGAGAAAGGCCATGGGGAAGAGATCACATTGAGAAGTGTCGGAGGCGCATGAACCTTGTCCACATAAATCTGGCATTTATGACACTTCTTTGCAAATTTGTAACAATCAGATTCCATTGTCAGCCAATAGTAACCTGCTCTTAGCATCATTTTAGCCATTGAATGTCCATTGGCATGAGTGCCAAATGAACCTTCATGAACCTCATGCATCAACATGTCTTCTTTGTGTCTACCCACGCATCTGAGCAAGACCATGTCATAATTTCTCTTGTACAACACATTTTCACTGAGGAAGAAACTGCCAGCCAATCTTCTCAATGCCTATCTATCTTTATTCGATGCACCAATCGAGTATTCCTGAGTTTGGAGAAAATGCTTGATATAATAATACCAAGGTTTCTCATCTGCTACCTCTTATGTTATAAACACATGAGCGGGCCTATCCAGTCGCCGAACCATAATTCGAGGTATATCATTCTAAGGACTCACTTGATACATAGAAGCCAGAGTTTCCAGAGCGTCCGCCATTTGATTTTCATCTCTAGGAATTTGATGGAATTCAACTTTATTAAAGAAGGGTAACAACCTTCTAGCATAATCTTTGTAAGGGATCAAGTCGGGGTGACTAGTATCCTACTCTCCTTTAATCTAATTTATTACCAAAGCTGAATCACCATACACATCTAGAATTTTAATTCTGAGATCAATAGCTTCCTCGAGACCCATGATGCAAGCCTTATATTCTGCCATATTATTAGTATAATCAAATGTCAACCTTACAGTAAAAGGAATGTGCGATCCATGTGGAGTGACAATCACAACACCAATTCCTTTACCATTAACATTCACAGCTCCATTAAATATCGTACTCCAATGAGATTCTGGATCAGGACCTTCCTCAGGTAATGGTTCATCACAATCTTTCACTTTCAGAAACATCACATCCTCATCGGGAAAGTCATACTTCACAGACTGATGATCATCAACTGGTTGGTGAGAAAGATAATCTGCCAACACACTACTTTTAATAGCTTTTTGAGTGCGGTATTCGATGACATATTCAGATAACAACATCTGCAAGTGGGAAATTCTCCTAGTAAGAATAGGCTTTTCAAAAATGTACTTGATTGGATCCATTTTAGAGATCAACCAAGTGGTGTGATTCAACATATACTACCGCAAACGTTTTTCCACCCAGGACAAAGCACAACATGTCTTTTACAGCATGGAATACCGTGACTCACAATCAGTAAACTTTTTACTGAGATAATAAATGGCGTACTCTTTCTTCCCTGTTTCATCTTGTTGTCCTAAAATACAACCCATGGAATTATCTAACATTGTCAGATACATAATCAACGGTCTTCCTTCGACAGGAGGGAGCAAGATAGGAGGTTCAACCAGATATTCTTTAATACTTTCCAATGCCCTTTGGCAGTCATCCTTCCACACACAACCTTGATCTTTCCTTAACAACTTAAAGATCGATTCACATGTTGCAGTCATGTGGGAAATGAATCAGGAAATATAATTCAAACGCCCGAGGAACCCTCTGACTTGCTTTTCAGTTCTCGGTGCTGACATCTCTTAAATTGCTTTGAATTTATCAGGGTCAACTTCAATTCCTTTCTGGATAACAACAAAACCCAACAATTTCCCTGATCGAACACTGAAGGTACATTTATTTGGATTCAAGCGGAGACGATACTTCCTCAAACGCTGAAACAACTTCAACAAATCTTCTACATGCCCTTCTTTAGTATGGGATTTAGCAATCATATCATCAACATATACCTCAATTTCCTTGTGCATCAGATCATGGAATAGGGTTGTCATAGCCCTCTGGTACGTTCCACCAGCGTTCTTCAACCCGAAGGGCATCACTCTATAACAGAATGTTCCCCAGGGTGTGATATACGTTGTTTTTTTCGTGTCCTCTGGAGCCATTCTTATTTGATTATACCCGGAAAATCCTTCCATGAACGAAAATACTTTGAATTTTGTTGTGATATCCACTAACATGTCAATGTGTGGCAATGGAAAATCATCTTTTGGACTAGCTTTATTTAGATCTTTGTAATCTACACACATGCGAACTTTTCTGTCTTTTTCGGTACTGGGACAATATTGGAAATCCATTGAGGGTACACTGACGTCACAAGAAAACCAGCATTAATCTGCTTTAGAACTTCCTCTTTGATCTTCACTACCATATCTGGGTGAGTTCTCCTCAACTTCTGTTTGATTGGCGGACACTCTGGCTTCAACGGTAAACAGTGCTCTACAATACATGTATCTAGACAAGGCATATCTTGATAAGACCAAGCAAAAATATCCACATACTTTTTCAACAACTCAATCAACCTGCTCTTCACATCAGGATGCAGCAATGCTCTAATCTTAACTTCTTTCGGATCTTCTTCTGAACCCAAATTGATTACTTCCAACAGCTCTTTATATGGCTGAATGGCATTTTCCTCGCGCTCAAGCAACCATGAGACCTCTTATGAAATCTCATCATAGTCATATTCTTAGGCCCCATACACAGGACATTCAAAATTGGGAGAGAGTGCAGGGTCATTGTATTCAACAGTTTTTTTAATTAATCTGCACATATGATTTATGATTGCATTTAGAAACTGACACATATAACAAGTGATCATGAAAATTGTATTTCAGTTATTATTTATTTTGAATTTTTTTATTACCATTTTCCAAGAAAAAGCAGAAAATAAAGACACAATTTGGGAAACAAAGACAACTTTTATTATTGATTTTAAAAGTCACAGCAAACAGATAAGCCCATACAATATTAATACTTCCACCTTGGGCAGATTGAAAGCTTTTCGAAAAGATTAACAAATAAAATTACTTTGAAACATGTATGCAAGAGGGAACGTCAATGGTGGTCCAGTTCTGAACCCTAACTTCGTGTGTCATGTAATTCAACATTTCCTGCTCTACTTCATCTTCCACAATGGCATTAATCCCGGAAACAGTTGGATGAAGATAACCCCCACTATAGAAGATGTCTTGATACTTGCCTGGAGCAGACTTCAGCTTCATGCTCTTACCTTTGTCATTCTTCAAAGAGAACCCCAAGCCAACTCTGTTCTTGTTTACAGGTGGATCAACAATTTGTCCCCATACTTCACTATGACCCTTACGCACAACTTGTTGCGCATCCTTAAGAGAAACCATGGAATTCTCATTTCCTCTTATATTATCAATGGATAAATCTTGGAACTGGGTTCCAACAGCATCTTCATCCGCCTCCACAATGCTGAAAGAGGATAAATGAGATATCAATAATGCTTGTTCTCCATTTATAATTACCACTTTTCCTTCACGTACAAACATCAGTTTCTAGTGTAAAGTTGAAGTGACAGCCCCTGCCTCATGTATCCACTGCCTTCCTAGCAAACAGCTATAAGCAGGTACAATATCCATAACCTGGAAAGTAATCTGAAACAAATGTGGACCTATATGAATAAGCAAGTCCACTTCACCGATAACATATTTCCTTGATCCATCAAACGCTTTCACAATAACGCCACTTGGGCGCATGGGCGTTCTTGATATTTCAACTTCATAAGCGTGCTCCTCGATATAACATTCAATGCAGATCCATTATCAATCAGCACATTGGATAGTGAATCATTCTTGCAATTCATAGAGATGTGGAGGGCTAGGTTGTGATTCCTTCCTTCATCTGGGAATTCATCGTCGCAGAAACTCAAGTTATTACATGACGTAATGTTCCCTACTATACTGCTGAATTGGTCTATAGGCATGTCACTTTCCACAAAAGCTTGATCCAGTACCCTCATCAAAGATTCTCTGTGAGCAGATGAGTTCATCAATAAAGCCAAGATAGATATTTTTGAAGGATTCTACAGTAGCTGATCTACAATTATGTAGTCGCTCATCTTGATTATCTTCAAAATATCATCCACTTCTTTCTTTAACGTAGCTCCACTAGAGTCACTCGTAACCTTCTTAGGTTCAACATTCTCAGCAATTTTCTTTCCAGCACTAACACCTCCTCGAACAAATGGTGCAAATACACGATCGTTACGGGTCACTCTGCTAGTCTCAGCAATATTTCTAACATCAGGCATTGGCTGGATGGGAACTTCCACATCATCCTCTAAGATTGTAGTGTTATATTTGTAGGGTACAACCTTATCTAACTTTTAGGGAACAGGACCCGGCAAACTAATCATCAATGGGGTAACAACTGGCTTACTATAATACTCAACTTCAAAATAGGCGGGTGCACCAAAATAAGGAACAATGACGTTTACCCCCTCTTCAACACAATCAGTCATTATTGAGTCATCTCTGGAAAACAAATCCTTATCTGAGGAGAAATACTCATCTACAGAGGCATACCCATCATCTGACTCTTCTTCATCCAAACAAACCTCAATCATATCAACTTCATGGTAATCATCCCTTTGACCTGTAACCTTGATAGTTCCATTGTTCAATAACAACTAAACACCTTTCTTCACGATTGAACATCCTCAGGAGTCTCGACAGCAAATTCGGCAAGATCCATACTGATGTTCCACCTGACCAGCCAAGTGGCAGAAAGTAGCATGCAATTGCACAAGGTCTTAATTCATATACTCCACATTAAAAATTATGAACTCTCTAGGACATCCAGAAACCATATTCACCTCCTCTTCATACTCTGCCCTAGGCCTGATTATGTGGATGAGGCCCTCATCCATAATCTCCTGCAAATCAGCCTTTATCTTGTCGCAACCTTGTATGTCTGTACTGCAAATAGCACAACCAGAATGGCCATGCATATAGTAGATAAACTCACAGAGGTCTGCATGCATTTTCACCAAATCCCCTCTAACCAGATGAATATCAAAAATCTGGAAGTCACCTGGACAGCCAGCCATCATATTCACAGTGTTTGCTCCTCCATGCTTGGGTAGAGGATTGTCTTTCACATTAGGACCCACATCCTTGAAAGATAGAATACCAGACTTCACCAATTTCTGCACCTCAGTCTTCAAAGGATAATAATTCTCAACATTATGCCCTGGTGCTCCCTGATGAAAAGCACATGTTTGGTCTGCCTTGTAATACCAAGGCAAAGGTGATGGTACAGCGGGAGGTGGTCGGGTCTAAACCAACTTCTTCTGAATCAATGCCGGTAGTAACTCCGTATAACTCATATGAATAAGATCATAACTCTCCCTTCTCTGATTATACCCTTGATTCCCCTGCTGGGATGGTCTCTGATAAGCAACGGTGGTTGGTGCTACACCAACAACTGGAGTAACTGAGGCGACTTGCTGATGACGCTGATAATTTCTTCTAGGAGGATTAACCCTCCTCTCCTGCATAACAGCATTTTCATCCCCTTCCTTATTCTTGGTAAACCGATAAGATGGCTTCTTCGCACCTCCAGATCCTTCACTCTTCGTTAGACGACCCTCTCTTACAGCCTCTTCTAAATGGATACCCATGCATATCATTTCAGTAAAGTCACTTGGCGCACTTGCTACCATCCTTTCATAGTAGAAAGCACCCAGAGTCTTCAAGAAAATCTTAGTCATCTCCTTCTCTACCATGGGAGGAATCACTTGGGCGGCTACCTCACGCCATCTCTGTGCATATTCTTTGAATGATTCTTTGTCTTTTTGAACCATGTCCCTGAGTTGATCACGGCCAGGCGCCATGTCCATGTTGTACTTGTATTGTCTGATAAATGCTTCTCCCAAGTCATTGAAAGTATGGATATTGACATTGTCCAAACTCATATACCACTTCAGTGGAGCACCGGTCAAACTATCCTGAAAAAAGTGAATCAGCAGACGCTGATCATTGGTATGGGTAGACATTCTCCTTACATACATTACCAGATGAGCACGAGGGCAAGTGTTGCCCTTGTACTTCTCAAACTCCGGGACCTTAAACTTTGCAGGTATCTTAACATTCAGGACCAAGCATAATTCATTCAGATTTTGCCCGAATAACTCTTTTCCCCTGAGGGCCTTCATCTCCCTTTGTATCTTGTCAAACTGCTCTTGAAAATCATATATTTTGTCATAGAGACCCAAGTCTTCACTTGGTGGAGAAAAAGGAGGACACACATCATTGTTAACAAACGGAACCATATTCACCGAAGGAGGTGCAGCAGGATCAGCATGCACCACAAGAGGTGCAGGAGTAACAATAATTTGAACAACTGGAGTATCTTGAGGACCAAGATTGAAACCTTCAGGTGCAAAGTTCTCTGGCATTCCCCATGGATAATCTTGAGGCATGTGATTCTGAATAATAGATGGGGTAGCAGACACAGGAACAGCCAAAGCTTTAGTAGTAGCCTTTGTTGGTTGAGGTTGAACACTCGGTGGCTGATTCTGAGCAGCCACCAGAGATTCCATCAGAGCAGTAAGATTGGCCATGCCGGCCTTCAAAGCAGAAACTTCCTCACGCAGCTCGTGATTCTCTTATTCTAAGTTGTCCATCTTCCTTCTGAAATTAGCCTGAGTGTTGTAGTGGTGAGTCAGCTTGCTGAACGAAGTAAAGAAGCTTGGTAAGACACCTGGATATGCATAACAAATGCAAGAAATATGTGCAATATGATGCATGATATGCAACGCACATGATTTTATTTTGTTATTTAATATTTCAAGGGATTTAAAGTTTTATAGACACATTGCAAATATCAAAGTAATAAAGCATTTGAAATACTGAAATTTTTTATTATAATAACTTCAAAATAGGTTACAAGTCTCAACAATCCCAAGTACAAGATGAAAATAAAGTCTAAAACCCTGAGAACTAAAGTTGTCATAGATCACTCTATATGATGGAGCTTCACCGTAAGCCCGACAATCTGAACCTTCAACCTCTGATTTTCTTCCACATACCTGGTGGCAACCTCCTTCCAATCACCTGAATCAGGAAGTGAGTAATCAGCATCTGATTGAGTCTTAGGAGAAAATAAATCCCCTTGCCTCTCCATAGTCTCTACCGCTTGACTCTCAAGGATCTGAATCAAGTCGTCTTTCTCCTTCAAGTCTGCTCTAAAGGAAATCTCTAAAGTTTGGCACTTGTTCTTCCAAGCATCCTTTTCCTGCTGCATCCTGACTAAAGCAAGTTGTAGCTCTTCTAGGTCATCCAATAATGGAGGAGTGGTTTTCACAAACAAATCAGGCATATGTGTTTCTCGAGAATATGACATCTTCAACTGAATAACTCTCGTTTGGACCCACTGAAGATAAGGTTCCAAAGAAACAACCCCTCTTGGTCCCAAATCTTTCCTACTCTTCTTGTGGATGTGACGCCAGGCCTTCACAATCTGCTCCCTAGCTTCCTTATTGTCTTCCACCTCCTTCAGAAAGAAACTACTCAAATGGATACTATTTGGTTTATCCCTCATCGGATAGCGAATCTGTCATCGTGCAAGAACATGGTTATAGTTAATTCCTCCCTTTGTACCAAGAATGGGTACATTGGGGAAACTACCACAACTGTCAACAATCTCTATATCCTGGTAAGCTCGATGATACCAATCAATATCTGAGTGAGTAAGTGCCATGATCTTAGGAGCCCAACGGGGTTCCTACCTGACATCCCAAAAAGCATCAGACTGAGGCATATGAGAGATAAACCAACGGTACAACAAAGGCGCGCAACAGATAATCACCCCCCCCCCCATGATAAGAATTCTGAAGATGAATAGAGTAATAAGCATCATCCAACAATGTAGGAACTGGGTTTCCAATCATGAAGATCCTGATAGCATTAATGTCAACAAACTTGTCTACATTAGAAAATAAGAACAACCCATAAGCAAGTAGAGCAAAGATGGCCTCAAAAGCGAATGTACTCTTTATCTTGGAAAAGTAACGAACTTTCTCCAATAAGAACTGAGCTGGTAATCCTCTAATCCCTCCTTTAGTAGTCATATGGGCTTCCACCCCAGACTTCCCCAGATGAATCAAAGCAGAAACCTCATGTGGTTTTGGCTCACCCTCCAAACCAGTAAAAGGAACACGACCGGTAACAGGTAAATCCAATAGATAAGAATACTCCTCCAGTGTAGGCATTAACTGATAGTCGGGAAAAGTAAAGAAATGATACATTGGATCATAGAACTGGACCAAGGTCGGAAGAATACCTCTTTCATCCTAAGCTTCATGAGAGGAATGATGGATCCATACTTCTTCCGAAAATCTGCAGAACACTCAATCTCGGGAATTAGACTGATCAGCTCATCTATCTTGGGATCCTTGAAACTGTACTTCTCGGTCTTTCTTTTTCCAGAATCCATGGTTAAAAGTACTTGAGATATTCACAAATGGTCAACTTTTAAGTCCCTTGAAATAAGATTTCTTCAAAAGATGCTTATGAGTGCATGGATGCATGATGAAACAATCACACACAAGATCACACATATAGGGTTCATAGGTTCATCGTCACGAGCATGAGTTCGAAGGTACTACCCATAACGTGTTGGTATAAAAGTTATCACATGTCAAACAAGGTTCTAGAGGTTCCCAGAGTCTACATCCTTCCTTCGGATATTACCAACTTCTCGATTAACTCGGTAATTAGTAATATTCTCAAGAAAAACTCGTCGGAGCGTAGTATCGCGTGACAACTATTTCCGGATTACTCCGTCATAGCTTCCGCACTACACCTAAAAGGCCAAGATGAGTTTGGTATTCTACGGTCCTCAACTTCAGCAGGCTCCCAAGTCAAAAGCAGTACGTCTTCCCAATTACTCAGTAAACGACACTACAGTCAAAGGGGCCTCCACTGAGTGGGGGATCTCATGCCTCCTTTTTTGGGATTACTCCCTCAAAGTTAACATGACTATACCGCCTGTCCTATCTTAAAGTTTGCCCAAGTTCGGGTATAGGACTTATAAGTAATCACCAAGTGCCCTAAAATCCAGGAAAATCCAGACAAACATATATACAACATACACCACATAAACAACGATATCACATACACAAATATAAACAAAGATAGGCTTAACCCACTTAGGGATAGACTAGAAAAAGGTCAATCTTTCCCCAGTGAAGTCGCCATTTTTTCTGTAGCGGTAGAAATATTTAAGACTAAGCCATTGGATTGACTAGACTTGTACAAATCAAAATAAAAATCGCCACCGCACTTTATTGTTTCCAAAGGAATGGGAAAAGAGTGAATAACCCAAAAAGAGGGGGAAATATTCTAGGTAAGGGGGTTGGTTATGCAAAGGGAAGGTATTAGCACCCTAAACATCTACGGTACTTCGCAGGAACCTCTTTGTAAAATCTGTATATTTTGGCTATAAAATGTTGTATGTAAAATAGATGGTGGAGATGAGAGAATAAATATGTTTTTTTATGATTTTTGCACCCGCTGCGATTGCAAACCTTTAGTGCCTACGTACCACCTTTCGTGCAATAGGGGATCAGGGTACACGTAGTTCACCTTTGAAAATTTTTAAAACACAAGTGCGCTGGTTAATTTTATGAGATAAGACATCATCGTCATTGTCCGTGTGGAAAAACATACTTACTACCCACAATCACGAGAAAGGAGAATTTACATCATCTCAAAGTGGAGGATATGGCTTGGATTTTAAAATCAACAATGCCTCACTCAACACCCAAGTGGAAAATATCTCACTTCATTACATATCATAGAAGTATAGTTGTTTGCATCACTACAAGGATTGACAAGAGTCGAATCTTTTGTGAAAAGTTTAAGATGAAAGCCAAGATGGCAAAATGGTTTGAATGAGATTGATTGATTTTTAGTCTTCTCACAAAAAAATGTTTAGATTTTATTAATGTTGATTGCAGTTTATTTGTGAAATATGTTTTGAGAATGCATGGACCTAAGTCCAAGTTTATTATTAAAGTAGTTCAATTTTAAAAATAAGAAGAGTTTTCAAAAGGAGGGAGAAGATTTTTTGAAATTTAATAAGATGGGAGGAGAAGAAGAGGCTATCCTAAAGCATAAGGTAAAAGCTAGGGATAAGAACCATCTAACCAACAAGAAGCCAATACTTGACATTATGAGCCAAGATAGAATCCCCATTCTTTGGATTCAAACCAAGCAAGCAAAGATATTAGACCTCTTGTGAGAACCAAACTTCAAGTGTATTAAGTCTTCATAAAAATTGGGCAGAGCAACGGCTGTATAAGGTGAATTCTAAATTACAAACAAAGCATGTAATCACAATAACCTGCATAAAAAACAAACAAACAACCCAATTTCTTAAGGTAAACCTTAAGAACTCCAGATAAAATATCAATTAAGGTTACAGGGTCTCCAACATAGGCCAAGGTTTCTAATCCTAAGTCCAAGAAGTCCAATACTACATAATGCCAAGGATAGTAACCAAATAGTCCAAGTATCATTAAAGTTTTTTATGGTTCATGTTGATTATTAGGTGTCTTAGAAGAGAAAAGAAAAGGCTCAAGTGAGCAAAATAAAAATGACATAAAATGTAATGCTTAAAGTAAATGGTACATAAAGCATAAAAAATAAATGGGCATAAAGTAAAAACAATTTAATAATTAGTGGTTAGTTGGATGACCATCTTGAAACTTGCATTTAGAACTCATTAGAGGATTGGTAGAACCAAAGCCTCCACACAATAAGTTGCATTTGCTTTTTGTCAAGTATATCATCCATTTGGAATCCTTAAAAATACCATTTAATGATCAACGATGTTTAAGTGATCCGCTTTGACCAAAAGTGTTGTAGATCCATTAGAGGATTGGTAGAACCAAAGCCTCCACACAATTATGGGCTTGAAAACATAGGTTTGGGCCATGAATGATCATTTATTTGAATCGGGACAAAATTTAGCGCTATGTTAAGTAATCGTAAGTGGAGTTATATAGAAGTCGCACCTATTTTGAGGCCGGTCAATAGCAATCTATGCACCATTTGTTTTGAGATATGATATATAGAGATCATGCTCGAATAACACTTAGTGCAATGAGAAAGGGACAAGATGAAGAGGGGTGGGAGAGAATATACAAACCACATTTGAATTAAATTTAAATCAAACTATTATTAAAATCATTCATCCATTTTTGTGGAGTTAGACTCAACACCATGGATCCAATGATGTTAACAAAGTTCATGACCAAAAATTCAATCCAAGATCATCCAGAAAATAATCACAAAATAATATTGCATTTAATATATACATAAAAAAAAATTAAAAAAATGTTTTAAAATAGAAATAAAAGAGAAAAATATCAACCATATTCAAATTAATCAAGAAATAAAAATTAAGACTATAGAAAAATCAGAAATGAACTAAAATGATTTTATAAAATTTTTGGTAATTTTTTAAAGTCAAAAACTATTTTCAAAATTAAAAGAAATGAGTAAAATAAACCAAAAATGATTAAAAAAATAACAAAGTCAGAAATACAAAATAAATGAGGTCACCAATATTTGTCACAATATCATTGGATCATTCCATAATTTTTTCAGAATTAAAAAATGCATAAAATATTTTTAAACATTTAAAACAATTCAAATAAAGTGGAAATTTATAAAAAAATATCAAAACACAAAATAAAATTGTGAAAAAATAAAAATCAGAAAGAGAAAAATCAAAAAAAAAAATTCATAATTTTTTTCAGATTTTTTGACTAAAAATGAATTTTCTATGATTTTTTGAAATTTAAAACAATTAAATATAAAAATCAGAAAAGAAAAGAAAAATAAAGTAAAAAATATGTGGACCATTGGATGAGAGTCAAAACAAGTTAGTAATCAAATATAAGGGATCTGGCGCACTGTGCATATCATGATCATTAGTGAATAAAGCACTGAATCAAATGTAAATCAGAAATTCAAAACATCCAAATGGCGTTGTTTCATTGGTTGAAGGATGAAACATTGGTCATCTTCAACCTCCAGCCAGTCCCAAAACTAGGTTTCTCAATCTGTAAAATTAGAGCACGAGACCTATGCCATTTTCTTCATCTCTTCAAGACAAATACAACCACACCTTCGCGATAAATTTATATAAATTGTAGCTCAAGCAATTTGGAAAGAAAGTTTTGAAAAGGGATTTGAAATTTCATGGTCAAAACAAGTTTCCAGAATAAAGTAAGTGTTGCGACAAGAACCAGGGAAATGAGAGAATCACAGTGATATCAAAGTTTTGAAGAATTGATGAAGAAATCTACCTATTGAAGTTGAGTTGCAGATCTCTGAAACTGGACTTTTATGGAGCAATATAGGGCATTCTTGAATGTAATTATATGGTTAGCTTCAGGGAAGATCAAGGAAGGTAAATTGATAGGAAAAATTGGATTGAAAAGGCTTAAAAATAGATTTTGAAGTTGCAGAATTTTGAGTTATGGAACAAGTTTGGCAGGGTGATTCTGGCTATCCAAGCTTGAGGAAATGAATGGGGGATGACCCTCTATTTATATGGAATCAAATGGAATGTCCAAGTGTGTTAAATGATGAAGTTTGGAGGGAAATCATGTGAAGTTTCAAACAAGAAAAGTGTGACTTCTAATTTGATCAAAACTCATCTAAAATGCGTGTTTTGTTGTGCTAATCACTTCTAGAAGTTCACTAAACATGTTTAGAGGCAAAAGAGAGCAGAAACAAAGTGTTTAGAAGCTAAACCAATGATTTTAAATTCTGACTTTTGAAGAAACTTCAGTTCCAGGTTACCAAGTTCAAATTAATGGCATTCTCAGCTCAAGGGGTCTTAGGGCATGATTCTTGATGCTTTAGAAAGATGAGGTTATAAGCTTTGCAATGGAAAAATAATGAAATCAAATGGATTCTTGAGCTGAAAGTTTCATTGAGTTAAAGTTGGGAAAAAGAAGTTGACTTTCCATACTTAGAAATATTTCAAGTTTTTCTTCAAAAGTGACCTATAATGTTTTTCATCCAAACATGGCCTTCCACTTGAAATTTGCTCTTGACCGAAAAATATGGAATCAAATAGACCAATTAAATGATATTTTGAAACTTGAACCATTCAAAATATCCAAAAATTGAGAGAGTTATGAATTGTTGAAGTTGGCAAAAAATCATGAAATGACCTATAATCTTTTGTATCCTTAGGGCATCTTCCATCCATTTTCTAACTTTGCACATAAAAGAAGGCATAAATTTTACATCCTCAAGATCATTGTGAAAAAAGAATGGGATCAAGGTGATAAAGTTGACCAAGTTATGACCATTTGAAGTCACACATGAGAAATTAGGGGTTCATCTGGAGGACTTGTAATCTTTCTTCATCATCAAGTTTCTTCCACATGAAAATTCCTTAAAACTTTTGAAGTGGTTTGTTTATAACCCTTTGAAGAGAAGTATGTTTTTGGAATCACTCAAAAATACCAAAATATGAGCAAGATATGCTTCTTTGAAGTTCAAAACCCTAGCTCATAGATCAAGAAAAATGCTTTGAGGAACTTTGACAATTTTGAACAAACTTCTTGCACCAACACAAATGCTTTATAAATAGAAGTTGTTGAGGATGAAAATGAGAACTCATAGCCACCAAAACCACTTCCATATCTTGAGAATTGAGAGAAATATGCACTTGTGACTAATGGGAACAAAGCCTTGTCCAAGCATGACAACTTCTTCAATCAACCCCTTGTACTTTTGAATCAAATTTGATAACCTTGAAATATGGTGAACCAAAATAAAATTGCCATGTCATTTATTCCAAAACAAATCCAATGGTGAGGTTTGAACTTCTCAAGATTTATTGACTAGGGCATGGAAATAAACTCATGAACCCATGAAGCAACTTGCTAAATCTCATTGCCTTTACCTACATTAGTAACAAGCAAGACAAACCAACATTGCATTTTATTAATTAAAAGGAAAAATCAAGACAAAATATTCATGACCACAAAAGAAAACAAGTCAAAGTTCTCGGTGATTACTCAAAGAGAAAAGCTAAAGGGAGGTAGGAGAATCAAGAACCCTGATGTGATCTTGTTGTGATTGAATCAATATGGTATGATGAAGGGATCTTAGGGGGGGAAATTAGGGTACAACAATAAGCCAATTAGCACCTTCCTTGGGATTCCCTACCTTTCCAGCTTTAACCACGGACGTGACATTTCCAGTGCAGGGTTCTGCCTTTAGCTTGAGTAAGCTGATGTCTAGCCTGATGTTGAGACATTTGATTTGACATCATTGACCCAACCTGCTTCTTGGGGAAACAATGTTTGATACTTGATAATTTCATTGCTTGTGAGAACCTTGGTAATTAAACCCCCATCCCTTTTATACTCCCAGTCACTTTCTCAACTTAAAGAACCATCTCATCTAACAAAATAGAACCATTGTTCAACATCCTCACATACTTGATCCTAATATCAAGTTTGTAGGTCAATAAGGTCACCTCATCCTTAAAATTATAGAATATAGAAACATATTCTTCCTTTTCATCCAAAATATGAGAAATATTTACCTTCTATCTATCTCCTTGTTGACGCGCTTCTTTACTTTTGATGCACAACTTTTGAAGAAAATAAGCGTCACATCAAGAAAAGTGTCAGAGCATTTAGCATGACATTATCAACAAACAACCAAAAATAGTTGTTGTAACAATAGCACCAACAAATGATAATATGCTCAAAAACACCCATCAAGCACATCAAAGTTATATCTTCATAACAAGATTACATGCCAGAAGCCCACTCTTTAGATTAAGAAATAACAGGCTTGGCAGATATAACATAATGCTCACTTCCCTCATTATCCCAAGAAGTATAAAACCCCTTGAGATGATTCTTTAGATAGATAGGGCATTCTGCTCTATTATGACCAAAACCTTCACATTCATAATACTAAATGCTTTTACTTTAGGTTCAACAATTTTGATTACCGTGAGTCTTATTGATGTCAAGATTGATGCTTTAGACATTAGGTTTTGACCTTCTATCCACTCTTCATGATACCTGGTTAAATTTACCTCCTAAGTAACACAACCTCATAGGATAACCCTTCATCAAAATCCAAATCATAATGTTATTCCCTTTATCTTACTCTCGGTAGGTGATGTCTTGAACTTCTATAATGGTTGTCACTTTCAAGTCAAATCTCTTGACAAGAGACATGAGAATCTTCCAAACCAACTTATCTTCTAAAAATTATTTTCCCAAAGAGTTGGAGGTTCATGAATTGCTTTCATAATATTTCTTGTTCAAGCTTTCTAGATGAGATGTGAGATGCTAGACATATACACCTTAGATGTTCCTAAGAGAGGTCTTGATAAAAATACGACGGCCATAGAACACATCCTTATCATCCTAACAAATCTTTATCAATTCTCTGGATAGAAATAAGAAACAACTCAACTTATTCTAACTTCCAAGAACAATTCCCTTTTTTTTCCTTAACACAATATATGAACTGCCAGAGTTCTTTCATCAGAGGCATATGCAACATAAGTGAAATAAAAACAGCCTCAATATACTCTAGGCAAGATGTTAGGATACCTTGCAGGACATCATGCACAAATACAACCATTAGTAATTGTAACAACATCATTACAACCATCAGTAGTTATAACACTGAATCCAAGAAAATTATCATCCTAGCCTTCCAATAGCCAAATAGTACCAGAAAAATACTCCCTAAAGCTCACCCAATAACAGACAAGGTGTCTGCTTTGATGCCAATTGAAATTCTGTCACTTACAATACATGTTAATATTGATGCTTCAACATTAGAACAATGTCAAGACATATGTCGTGACATCTGTTGACTAACAGAACATATTTATCAAAGTGTAAATAATGCAAAATTTTAAAATGCAGAATGATAAAAACACAGTCAATTGTTAACCCGGTATGGTGCAACGTCACCTACTCAAGGGGCTACCAACCCAGGAAAGAAATCCACTATAATAGTATTAATTCAAATCTAAACTCCCCCATTTACAACTTCTCACTTAATCACTACCTCGTGCAACTTCTACCTAGGAACCTCCTAGATATGAGAAATCCCATATCACTTCCAATCACCGTAGTGATAAAAGACTTTACCCAATCCCAGTGATAGTCTATAAACCAGTCACAATCACAATGACTAGTACTAAGGTAAACCCAAAAGAAGATTACACTTCAAATCAACAATACTTAGTCAAGACTCTTAAATAAGAACAATACTTGGTTTTGCTTTAAAAATTCATCCAAGAATAATACTAAACTCTTTGCTTAAAAGCTTCAGAGTGAGAACACTATGTCTACCATAAATATCAAAAGATACAAGGGTGACTTACAAACACAAGAACACGAGACACTCTCAAAACCTAAACCCTTATTTTTACTCAACACCTAAGAAGTTAATTTGCACTAGGTATTGGTCTTCCTTTTATAAGCTTCAACTGTCCATGGGCTTCAAATTCTTAGTCCAAATATTTCTTGATCCACATGCTGAAACATATCACAAAATACCGCATAATCTTTTTAAATCTTGGAACACAATCTTCAAGTTTCTTAAAATAGAAACTCTTGTATAATTGTAGATCAAATCTCTTATTCCAGATTAAATATTCTTGACCTACGAAAATAACTGAGATATATCCAAAAAAGGAATCTTGGAAAATCAAATCAAATATGTCAAGAAAATACACAACAACCACCATTGTATAACATGCCACGATGTCACGACATCTGGCTAGACATCGACAAACTAGCATGACAACAGAACATGTCATGACAATTGGTAAAGATGTTATGACATCTTGCTCAACATCAGTAGGAACCATGTTTTAAAAATTTAGCCAATCACAAAACCATGGATTTAACAGATGTTTTATGATTAATGTGTTACCTTATTTTGAGATGTTAATGTTTGAATCAAATTATGGATCATGACACTATTAGTGGGATTAAATTGACTTCCGATTAAAAGAATATAAACTTGGACAATGTTTCTTCCCAAGATGCATGCAATAAAGTTTTCAGAGATGCATATCCTAAATAAGATTTTTCGGAGTTTTATCTCTGAATACACCCCAGAAATATTTGCAGATGCATCTCCGAATCAAAATTTGGCAAAAACCGAAAAATTGTTGAGGGAATTTTGGGTTTTAAAAGGTGTGTTTCACTACAAAAGGATGGGAAAAGAAATCACCAACAATTATCCTCTCACCTTTACATTTTCAAAATATTTTAATTGTATTTTTTTATTATAATTTTTTCCCAAATCGAATTTTTTTTACCCCTACACCAGTGTGTTGTACCCCAAAAATTTCCCTCATATTTCTAACCCTAATTGGCTTTTGCTTCTCATTCATATGCATACTCCATTAGGTCACAATGTTCTACCATCATTCATTTCATGAGCTTCTAAGGCATGAAATCAATAGATTTCTTGTGATATTGGTTTTCCCTATTCAAAGGTGATCAATTTGGTTATTTCACTCAAGTTTGGAGTAGATGTTGAATTCATATCATCATCATCATATCTTCTTTATCCAGGTTCGTTAAGGTACAATGTTATCTTCTTCAAGATTTTTTCAAATGCATCGAGTGTTTAGGGTTTTATCATTACTTCATCCAAGTTTGTGTTAAGCTAGAGTTTGTTCCTTTCAACATTTCAAGTCTTATCTTCATCTCCAAAAGAATCTTCAGAGCATTATTTTTGGTGTTGATACCATTGGTCATCAAGAGTTTCAAAAACCCTAAGTCATGGTACAAAATGAGAGGTATAAGGTTCAATACATCATCATCATCATTTTCTCAAAGAGTTACTTATGATGCAAGTTACCATGGGTTTAAGATTTTGAAGGTGATTTAAAGATGCATTCAAGTGATATCATTGAGTTCATTTTGGTTCAAGTTCGTTAGATGTTTTAAGTGTACAAAGGTGAATAATTCATGTACATGATTTTCTTGGTATTCAAGTAACAATGTCAAGGCATGATATGTTCATTCCAAAGGCAATGTTCACGAAATTGGTTCATTCGTTTTGACTTCAAATTCAAGGTTCAAGTTCATCATTATTTTGGTTCATGATTTAAGCATGTTACCTATATGTCATCATTCAAATTTTAAGACAAAAATCAAGTTTACAAAGTTCAAGTTTCATCCAATTTTCAAGGTTCATGTTCATTCACCAAACCACCATTTTTAAGCCTTTAAACCAATTCAAAAATAGCTCTCATCTTGGTTCAAAATCACTGCCGATTTACTTTGCTCCATATATCCAAAATCATTTCACAAAAACATACAATAACCCTTGTTCCAATTGATTATTAAAGTTATCCAAACTCATCTCTAAAACCAATACACCACCTCATACTTTGTACCTGCATTGTACAAGATGTCCCCTCATCCACACAATTCACTCATAAACTTTGCTAAAATAAGCTAAACACGAGCTTCCACATAGGAAGAAAAGCATGACCAAACTTTCCTAGTTTGTCAAAACAGAAAAAGTGGAATTTGCAAATCAACTTGCTCAACAAAATTTCACTAAGGCCATCTCATTTCTCACACCAAAACAAACTCGTCCAACCCTAAAACTAAATAAAAATGAGCCTAAACCACTTAATCAAACCTTGATTCAAACCTGCTAACTGAATTTTATTTTTTATTCAACAAACTCCAAAACCAAAAATAACAAACTTCTAACCACGGTTTTGTTTGCAAACCTTCTCTCAAACCTAATGTACTCACTATAAGTAACATTTCGCTCCAAAATTATTCATTCACTCACAAATTTCCAGATCTAAAACTTCTCATTCTCTCAACTTCTTATTTTCGAATCTCACTCTCCTCTCAATTTATTTGAGGTTTCTCTTCATAATATTCATCAACACACTTGATAGAAGCTTTTGTATGCAATTTTGATCATCGAGATCCATCAATTTTCTCTGTGCAAGTTCATCTTCTACATCATAGAAGTGGACTTAGTTGGATAAATCGAGAGGAATTCGGAGAAAAGTGATCATACCTACACACTCCTAGAGAATCACTGAAGCTTTTCTCATCCCTCTTTATTCTTATTCTGTGCCAAGAAGGTGCATCGAACATACTCTGACATGTGCGATTTCGTGCACTTGAATCTTTATCTTTTAAGCATCATTTTCATCCATTCTTGATACAGAACTGTTGATGGTAATAACATAAGCTGAAGCCTTAAGCAATTATGCATTTATTGTTGTTATTCATGATTTAATTTGATTTTTTAGAACTTATGGTTTCATTATGTGTTGCATGATCGATTGAGTTTGAGCACGGATCTGTCAAAATTATTGTTATATTTGGATTCTACGTGAAATTTCAAGTTGAATGATGTGATCATTTTTATTTGTGGAGATTGCATCACCATCACCACAGCCTTATGGCGGCCGACGGGGGTGGTGAAGACGATCAGAGAAGACGATTTGATGTTAGGGCCTTTGGCACCCGTTTTTTTTTTTTGCGTTGGCATGCTCTCATTGGTTGATTCATTTTATTTTTGTTTAAACTTTGTTTTAAATAATAATAAATAATAATTCTGAAATTGAGATAACTATGTGTTGGACTAGTTATGTTGTTTTGTTGGGCCTAAACCACACACATGCTACACACACACCTCCTGAGCCCAGTAACATGTTTTTTTGGATGAACTGACTGATTGTTTTTTTTTACAAGGCTTTTGGACCTTGTTGTTTTGGGCCTAGCTCCAGGCTTTATTTTACTTCTTTCAAACATCTAGTTTGTTGCTCATACCTCCTGATTTCATTTTATTTTATTTTTTTAATTGTTTTTGTTTTAATTTTATTTTATGATTTAATAATTGAAAATTGTTTTAAAAAAAGAAATGCATGTTTTTATTTTAGTATTATTTTTTACTTTTATTTTTAAATATTTTAGATTTTATTTTCTTCATGTTTATGTTATATTTTGATCTAAAGGTGCCATGTCCTTGATATAAATGTTTTTGATGCTTTTCTTTGCTATTGTTTGATGCTATCTCCTGATGCCAATTTTTTATAACCTCATGAGTTGATCTTTCTTTGTTGAGTTTTGACATGTTTAATTGTTGATGTGTTTGATCAAAACCTAATGCTATGTCTTGATGAATTTCCATGTCCTTGATAAGCTTCCTTATTAATTTTGATGTTTCTTCTTAATGAATCTTGATGATGTTCATGATGCCTTGACTTTGTTGCTATGCCTTGATGATTGTTATGTTTCTTTTGAGAAATTTTGATGTTAATCTTGATGCATGAGATAGGTATTCATTACTTGGTATGCTTGTATATTTGGGTTAATACATGTGTGAGGATTTGATTCAAAACTTTGCCATGTCTTTTGAGTGAAATGTCTTGATGAGTTATGATTGATGCTTCTTGATGTTCTGGTTCATTGCTTCATGATTTCTTTTAATGATTCTTTGACATGCTTTGAACTTGATACTTGTGCTTGCTTTTTGCTTTGTGATTGATCTTTCTTTATTATTGATGTGCTTGTTGTTGTTGTTATTTTATTGTTGCTTGCTTGTGTGATTAACATGATCCCTTAGGGTTTCTTAATTCAATTTAATCTTTGATAAATTGAATTGAGATAGACTTTAGATTTTCTATCCAAGCATGACAACTTAATTAGGGTTTCCATTTGATCCTTACCTTTGGGACATTAATGCATGATAACTTTAATTTATATATTCCCTTCAATCTTAAACTTAAGTCCACTTTGCATGATGTAACACCCTTCTAACCTAACGAATAATTTCATGAATAATTTAATATTAAATCAAACATAAATCACCACAAGGTGTCACATCTTCATATAAACATCATATAATAGGCATCGTGCGCCATAACACAGGTTTTTAAATCATATAACAATTACTTCTTTGATCACATCAACAAACAAGTTCAAACTTTGCAGCAGAATCATAGTCTCAAAATAACTTCATTTTATCGAATTAATTTGAATATAGGCATGCACGTAGCAGTTAGGTGCGATATGAACCTCAAAATGTAGTTCAATCGTCCTAAGAAACCATGAACCTCTTTTCCTATCCTTGGAGCTGAAATCTCTTGTATGGCCTTCACCTTGTCAGGATCTACCTCAATACCTCGTTGACTCACAATAAAATCCAACAACTTCTTGACCTGACACCAAATGTATATTTGTTTGGATTCAACCTCAGTTAGAACATTCGTAGATGCTCGAATAATTTTTGCAAATGAATGATGTGATTCGCCTCTGTATGAGATTTGGCAATTATATCGTCTACGTATATCTCAACTTCCTTGTAGGTTATATCGTGAAATAACGTGACCATGGCTCATTGATAAGTTGCCCTTGCGCTCTTTAGACCGAAGGGCATCACTTTGTAACAGAAGGTGCCCCAAGGAGTCATGAAAGTAGTCTTTTCCATATCCTTGGGTGCCATTTTGATGTGATTGTATTTTGAGAAACCATCCATGAATGAGAATAACAAAGCTTGAGATGTATTATCCACCAAAACATTTATGTTAGGTAACAAGAAATCGTCTTTGGGACTTGCTTTGTTCAGATCCTGATAATCTATACACATGCGTACTTTGTTGTCCTTGTTGGGCTCTGGCATGATGTTATCTATCCAAGGTGGATAATCTACCACCTCTAAGAACCCTGCATCAAATTTTTTAAGGAACTCTTCTCGAATCTTGTCAGACATATTTGGACAAGTTCTTATGAGCTTCTATCTAATTGGAGAACAACCTTCTTTGAGAGGTAGTCTATGCACCACAATATTTGTATCTAATCCTGGAATATCTCTGTAAGACCAGACAAATATAGATTTTTCTTTGTGCCAAGGTTGATGATCTCAATAGATTCTTGGTATAGTTGTATATTGCCATCCCTTTGCTCTAATACCCTTGCCAATTCTTTAGAGTGTTCAAGATCTTCTTCATCTTCCTAATCAGCTTGGTTGATTGGTGAATCAAAATTATATTGGATAGCAACAATAACATTATCGGTGGGTTTGGATATGGATTTTTCACATTTTATCATGTTTTGGTGCAGCTTAGTATGTGAATTTAAAAAATGCATATGAAGAAAAGTATTGACATTTTTAAGTATAAGAGATAAATGCAAGAGAAAGACAAGGATCTTAATTGAATGCAAAACAAAACTCTTATTAATTGAAAATACTGTTTGAAACAAATGGGGGACCCTTACAAGCTACCTCTATGCCTCAGGTGTGATATAGGTTATATTAAAAACAAGAAAAAATACTTTGGAAAGAAAAAGATCTCTAGAATCTCTATGGTTGTCCAATTCTTGAGTTCTTCGCCTGGAGCGTATTCACGGATGAAGTTTGATGGTATTTTGGTCTTTCTCTTGTTGTATATCATTGCTACTTGTCCACCATGTTCTACTCCTTTGTTAAAGAAGGTTTCCTGGATGGGAGGAAATTACCCCTTGCCTTTCAGAGTAGCCTTTGATGGTTCGTAACCCAAACCAAAATGATCTTTCTTCTCAGGTATCTCCATAATTTTACCCCAACCTTTTAAGGCACGATCTTCCACAACTGCTTGCAAATCTCTCCATGAAGTCATATTAAGTTTCTTGATGTTCTCCACTGGTAGGGTTACCATTGAAGCAACCTCTGAGACTTGAAATGGTGTTATTATGCAGTCTTCATCCACAATGATATATCTGTAAGACTCTATGTGACATACAAAGATGTCATCTTCAACGTTGATTTATAATCAATTTTATTTTAACAAGGAACTTCAATTTCTGATGTAGAGTTGAAGTAACAGCCCCTGCAGCATGAATCCAAGGTTGTCCGAGCAAACATGTATATGCTGGCTCTATATCCATTACTTGAAAGGTAATATAAAACATATGTGGACCGATCTTCACAGGAAGGTCCACTTCTCCAAACACTATTCTCTGAGAACCATAGAAAGCTTTAACTATCGTAGAACTTGACCTTATGACAACACCGTCTAGCGTTACCTTCATCAGATTGGCTTTTGGTAACACGTTGAGAGAAGAACCAGTATCAGTGAGTACCCTAGATAAGCTAGTTGTTCCTATTTGTATAGAATTATGCAGCGCTTTGTTGTGAGCTCTATCTTGTGGGTGTAACTCGCTGTCATTGAAGCCTAGATATGATCCAGATGTTAGGTTTGCTACGACAGTGTTAAACTGATTTACCGTAATCTCCTTTGTAACTTGAGCAGAACTTAGGATCTTCGTCAGAGAATCTCGATGCGCTTCTGAATTAATAAGCAGTGAGAGTATTGAAATCTTGGTCGGGGTTTGGTGTAGCTGATCCACCACCATATAATCACTCCTCTTGATTATTTTCAAGAATTCTTCCGCCTCTTGGTTAGTAAAATTCTTGCTCGGAGGTTCTTGTTCTTAACTTGCCTCTATCACAGCTTTTCCTTTATCCTTAACCATATCATCATTTTTGTGTGGTTCATGACCATATATTTGACCATTGTGAGTCATGCCTCCTATTCCTGCTATATTTATGATTGCAGGTCCTCGACTTGTTGATGGCTCACATTCTTGCATTAACACATTGACATAAACGGTTGAATCATAACTCCATGGTACTGGTTTGTTACTTTCTCAAGGAGTGGGGGATGGTCCCCTAATCATCATTGTAGACTTCATAATTATTGGAATTCTCAGAGTCTGGAAAGGTATCATCATTGGGGCTTCTGTTGACTCTCCCCATGGAATCAGAAGAGTTTTCTTATTAAGACTTGGCCCTTGGCATGGAATTACCAATGACTTCTTTCCATCGATCGCAACTACATATTCTTCTTTAGGGTATTGCCCGAATTGGACTATGCCCTGATCCACGAATTTCTGTAACGTCTTATAAAAAGCTTCATTGTGTTCCAAGAGGAACCCACATTCAAACAAATATCTTTCAAGAAGTCTATCAGAGCTTTTACTTGTCCGACTACCCAAAAGCCAGTCACTATTTTAGTTGCATTCACATTTGGCCCATCATGCGGAGGCATAGGATTTGTCTTGATGTTTGGCTTGTCAAAAGTGATATCTTGTGAATCCAACAAATCTTGAACCTTATGTCTGAAGGTTGTCGTACCACAAAATTTGCCCTCTCATTTTATTCAAAACATACTCCTAGAGGTCCTCAACTTGCCCAAGGATGCCTAAGGATTGACCAGACAAATCCTCCTCCTAAGACAATGAGCCTCAAACTAGGGTTTCACTCCTCACCAAGATGTTTGAGTTCAAAGAGTCCTAAATGATTTCCATTGAGTTAAAAGTCAATTGTGGCTTATATACATTCAAACTTCAAGATTTTTGGTCAACATCAACATTTTGAAGTGATGTCCATCATTTTACCAAGGGTTGATCATGATTCCTCAAGAAATGCTCCTAACTCATCAAAAGTCAAAAATGGCAATTTAGGTTCTATAGGAAAAGTCAACCAAACTTTGACTAGACATAACTTTCTCATACTTTATCAGAAATTTCCCATCCAAGACTCATTTTGAAGAGAATCCAATTCCCTACAGTTCATATTCATCCCTCAAGTTCAAAAATGCACTCATGAAGAGATATAAATTCATACATTATAGGTCATTTCAAAAAGTCAACAAAAACACCTTTTGGGTCAAAGTTTCTTACATGAACATGGAAGATCCAATTGAGATGAAACCAAAAGAGTTATTTAGGGGACATCCTAAGCATTTCTAAAAATTCCAATAACACCTTCTTAGGGTTAAAATTAAGGGAGATATGTATTGTCAAAGTTGACCAATTTTTGGAAATGTGCATGAAGTCAACATTGATCAAAATGACTTTTTTTTTTCAAATGGGCCCATGTTTTCTTGTTTGAAACTTGTTCCTAAGATGGCCCACGACCCCTGAGCTTATCCACCTATTATTTTATTATTTTTATTATTTATTTTGATTTTTTATCCATTTAAATCAAAATAAATCAATTTAAATAGTAGAATAATGAAATAAAATCCAAGATTTGATTTTATGAGCATATTATGAGTCAATGAAGAGCTAGCAAACCATCCAAATTCATGCAAAAGCTAATTGATTGGAAAAGATATTAATTTGGTCTATTTTGGAAACAAATCATACAAGGCAAAGAATGAAATCAAATCTCCATAATTTGCAAAGATATGATCAGTTTTTGTTGACCTAAATTATTCCATGATATGTACACAACATTTCCAAAGCATAAGGACAAGGGTTGGTCGTGTAAACTGCAAGAACAAAAACTCAATTTTTGGATAAAAAGTGAGAACCCGATTTCATTATACAGGACGATTCAAAGTGTTTCAAGGCCAGCAATCCATTCCTGGCAATCACCTGAAGCTAACATCATCATTTGCACGCGTCACAGCATCCAGAATCATCGTCTATATCCTCACGGTTTGCCCTTCACATTTTGAATTCGATTTTGATTGTACATACATTAGAAATAGGTTTTGATTATGCATTATTGTTTGTTTGAGCATTTGGAATGTATTTGAATACTTAATTTCCAATTTTGATGCATATATGCCAAATTGCCATTGTTAGGGTTTTAACCTCTGTTTTAGGGCTTTGAGATGCATGGAAAATTAGACTTAATGATGTATGCCATCATGCTCAGGGGATCAAACCCAGTTGATCCATGGCTTTAAATTGAATTTATATTGCTTGGTGTGAATTTTGGAGATTTGCAGGTCTTTTAGCGACGGATGCAGTCCGTAGGTAAAAGTTGATACCTAAAATGACAGCCATTGGGGAAGATGACTACGTGGTAAGGGTTGGCTGGCTGGTTTAAATAGCGCGCGCATTTTGTTATGATAACTGCCAATTATTGAATATATTACGTTTTATTCATTGTTATTATCAAAAGGCCAATTGGCCCAGTGGCAAATAGGAAGACCTTTAGGACGCGCGTGTGTAGGAGGTTAGGGGTTCGATCCCTGCCTCCTACATAATGTTTTTTTCAATGTTTAACTGCATATTTCATGCGCCTTACAACCAAGCGCCTATCATGCACCCAAGATCCACACCATCGGATCATGTCCTGGCCAGATCTCACGCCTCCAGGAAGCAGCGCATGGTGAACGTCCAAAGGGGATCCTCACTAGATCACACGCCAGCCTTGGGCCAACACAACTTGGGCCTAACAATTTAGCTTCACACCCCCAGGCTGGAGTAACAAGCCCAATTTATTTCTTTTTTTATTTCTTTTGTTTTAATTATTTGTTTAATTATTTTTACAAAAAAAACAAAAAATCATTTTTTTATTAAATTAAAAAATCACAAAAAACATTAAAATCAGATTTTTTTCATAAAATACTTTATTTCATTAATTAATTAGATTAATTTAATTAGGTCAATTTAAATTCTTTTTTTCATAATTAAAATCAATTAGAAAATTAGGGTTAATTTGCAAATAGTTAATTTTCTCAATAAAATAATAATAAAAATATTTTCTTTGATTCCCTTTGAATTTAGACTTTGATTCCCGTATTTAATTCTCGCGCGCAATATTTTATTTTCTAATTATTGTATTTGCTTCGCGTTTGTAATAGCTTTTAATTAGGGTTTATTTTACCGCTTATTATTTACTGTTTAATCCCCAGTTTTTGGTTATGTAACCCCCTCCCCGAGGCTTTGTAATAGCGTAGATTTACTTTTTCGCTTTTAATTTCTGCAACTATAAAATGTCTAGACGTATGGATAATAGGCTTGCATGCAAAAGACAAATGAAATTGACAGTAGAAAACCCTAATTGTGCAAAGATAACCAACTGAAATCAAACACATGCACATGTTCAGTCCTAGGGTTTATCCCACTTCAGTTACCTTCGGTAAACGGTCATGAAGTATAGGGAATTTTAATGGTTGTCCTCCAGTCCCAAAAGATCAAGATGACCCATTCGAATGTTGCCTAAGAAAGATCGACTCTAGGGTAATTACTAAGGTTTCCTAATCATTTCTTTAGTGACCGTAATTGTCCCTTTGAATGTCCCTTTAAACTCCAACGATGGGGCTACCTACTCCTTAATAGTAGGATAACGCTGTCTAAAGGAAACGAGAACGAACAGTCTTTTTCGAGTAGGTAGAAATTCTTAAGTACTTGCTCAAAATAACAAAAAATATTTCACACAAACACTTTCAAAACAGTTTTCAAAAACAACTTCGTCACTCTTAAGGATAGATACAAGAGTTACCACGAAGTTAAACAAAAGTTTTTCAAAACACACACAAGCAATTTCAAAATGAGCAAGTACATAAGAGCCCATGGAAAACCATGGATAGAAAGGGTGTTAATACATTCCCTTTCTATAATCTAGCCCCCGTACTCAGAAACATCTCGAAAAAGGCTTTTTCTGTTCTTTTCCCTTTTCCTTTGTTGGATAAAATAAAAGTCGGTGGCGACTCTTGCTTACCGTACATTTGGGAACAAAAAACGCAAACCAGTATTAACAGTCGGTTCTGCCACCGTATCACAAAGGCCCAACATTTTTATATGGTATGTGTTGTACCCCAAAATTTTCCTTCTCGCTTATCAATAATTTTCTCACAAGATCTCCTTGACTCAAGACTGCATTAGAGTTTGATCAGTTCAAGTAACCTCCTTAAGCACTGATGACCAAAATTAGGGTTTGAATTTTCACAAGGATTTTTGGACTTCCAATGCCCCATATGACTTTCATGTATCATTATGGACCCCCAAGATCACTCATGCCAAGTTCCAAGCCTTGAATCACATTTTTGCTCAGTCAATTGAGCAGTTAACCTAAAAATCAGTTGTATTGAGGAAAAAGTCAATCATGGCCAATTTACAGTCAAAATTCATAATTTTTTATCCACATCAATATTTTAGACTCATATGTATCATTTGGTCAAGTTTGGACCATAATTCCTCAAGAAATTTGATCAAATCTCCAAAAGGGCAAAATGGTCAAAATTAGGGTTTTCATTGGGAAAGGGCAATTTCTGATTTTTGACCTAGAAAATGATCAATTGGTTTAAGGCATGATCTCAAGAGTCCAATTGCATCATTTTGACCTAATGATATGGTTCAAAACATTGCAAGTCCATTAAATTGATAGATGAATTTTGCAGTCAACTGATCAAAAGTCAACTGTATACTGAAAAGTCAAACTTTGACTTTTTGGTAAAAATCAAGTGCCAAAGATCATAATTCATCAAAAAATGTCAAAATATGAAACTTATTCATCAATAAATCAAAAATTCAAGATTTCATTTTGAAAAGTCAAAATTTCTAAACTTAGAAATTTTTCTAAGTGTTGGAAATTTCATGTTTTTTCATAACTTTGAGCAAAATTTTCACCATGATTCAAGAGAAACTTCCAACATGAAAGTTGTATATCTACATGAAGTCTACAACTTTACTTCACACAACTTCTTCCAAAAGTGCTTGGATCTCAAGTTTTAATTTTAAGAACACAGGGTCATGAAACTAAACACTTAGTGAAATTTTGCCCTAATTTGGTCAGGATTTTGACCCAACTTCATGGAACTTTTTCATATAGTTCCAAGGGGAATCTTCAAAAGCAATTCAAAGATGTGTTGTAGAGAAAATTTAAAGCTTTCCAAAATGTCCAATAACTCCTTAAGATCATTCTTAAGTAGGGAGAATCGAAGAGATGAAGTTAGGGTTTTGTCACGTGAATTACAAGTCATTTTTGATGAACACGTGAACCAAATCCATAGCCATGTTGCATAATCCACACTTTTCAGGCCTCAAACTTGTTTTTCACTCCATAATTAATGGTTTACACAACTGATTATGCCCTTATCCAAGTGTTTCAAGCTTTGTCCAAATCAATTTGCCATTTTAGGGAGAAAGTAACATATCCATTCTTGTAAAGCAGGCTTTATGCACAAAGTCAGCTTCTTGAGCTCCCAACTTGTTTTCCTTGATTACACTCCATCCACAAAGTTAGAAGTATTGTGTTTAAAGTAGTTAACAACTCTATAAACCAAGTACAAGACTTTGAAACTTGAATTTCTCAAAAATCACATGTTATGCATAAACTTGTGATTTTGAATTCTGATAAACAAGAAGTCTCCAAACTTGTTGCTTATAAATAGAGTCACTATTTGTGAGCTATAGGACTAGCTTAAGCACCCTGAAATACACCAAAACTCTCTCAAATCAGAAATTGCCCAAAAACTCCATTGTTGCATAGTTTCTGACCTTGAACTTCAAACTCACATTTCCCTCGTGCGTTTCTTGGCCTTTTAGTTTCTAAAGCTTCCTTACATCAAGTGTAACCTATCCCTGCCCCTGTTTCATTATTGTAACATCATTTACCATATCCACCATAACCAAAAATATAGCATTGCACATTAACTTCTCCAAGTCATTTCAGTCACCCTCAACTCAAGCAAACCATTGCATTAGCTTCCCAGGACCTCAAGGAAGCTAACCTGATCATCACCATCACTTGAAACAAGCTCAAACTCCAAACACGATTTCCAGTTTTGAGGTAAGTTTTCTCAACTTGGAACTCTTCATACAAGCATCATCAATAGTTTATTTGTGAACAAAACATGTAGATATCATTGCCCTGAAGCTAACCATGTCCATAGTTTCCATTAATTTTGCTTGATCTTAGAGAATTTTGAAACTAAAATTTCTGAAATTTTTAGGGTTCAGATTAGGACCATTAAAATTCATGCTTATCTTTGATCTATAGTTTTAATACTTTACATTTCTGGAATTGTGAGGAAATTTGCTACAAGTTTCATGTTTGTAGTTTTTATTTTTGATGAGAAATGAGCAAGTTATAGTTGGTCTGGCTGGAGATTGAAGATGAAGTATTCAGGGCGCATTTTGCCTTACATATTTATTGTTTTACTTGTATTAACGGATGTATAGCCACCCCAGTGGTAGAAGCGCGCACCTGTAACCTATGGGACCTGGGTTCGAGCCCCAGTGGTACCCTTTTGCATTTTTTTTACATGTTTTTGCATTTTCTAATTTTTGGCAGGCGCTTGGGCTTTGTTGGGCCTGTTCCTTTTTTTATTTATTTTCTTTTTTTATTTTATTTGTATTTTTTTAATATATTTTATAAATACTAAAAAATCATAAAAAATACAAAAAATGATAGATTTATATTTTGGCTTATTTTATTTTATTTTTTCTCACAAAATATTTTTGTTTAACTATATATTATTTATTTTTATTAAATAATCTTGTAAATTAAATTAGAACTAGGTTAATATTTATTTTCTCTTTACACCCATTAAATATATTATTTTAATATAAAAAGGACCAAAAATATTTTATAATGTTATAAATATTTTCAAGACAAAAATACCAAAAAATACATTTTTCTTAAACTTATTTTCTTTTAATCAACTAAATAGAATTAGGGTTTTATTCAAAAATATTTTCTTAATAAAATTCAAATTTAATTAATTATTTTCTTTATTTAATTATGTTAAGACAAAATCCCTTTTCCATGAAAATCAAACAAAGATACATTTTCTTTACATTTTTGCATTTTTTGTACATTCATTCATTTTATACTTTGTATTTATTTATTTATTTCTTTGTACATTCATATCAATTCAATATGGTTGTAATAGACTAATTAGGTTTTAATTCTTGCAATCCCCATTCATGAATTTGTATACCCCCCCCCCCCCCCCCCCAAAAAAAATGTTGTAATAGCGTAGTAACTTTAAATTTCACAATTTATCGCTTTTATACAACATGCTAGTAATTAGGGTTTGTATGGAAAGACTAAAACCAATACTTAGAAAACCCTAATTTAAGACAAAAACAAGCATGAAAACAATACACTTGCACACAAGCACCCATAGGATTATTCCACTTGGTTGCCTTATACAAAGTGACCATATTATGCATGTAAGGTATCTTAGCCAAAACAACCAAATACAAGATCATAGTCCCTCGATGACGCTATCTAAGTTGCCTTACAAATGATCTTAGTCCCTAAAAAAATGCTAAGATACCTTGCAACATTGCTAATCATGGTTATACGATGACCCATGCTTGTCCCGTTTACATCCAAAGATAGGGTTGCTTACCAAATCAATAGTAAGACAACAATGTCAAAGGAAAAAGAAAATGAACAAGAAAGACTTTTGAGTAGGTAGATTGCTCCTAATTACTTGCTCCATTTTAAAACAAACATCCTTGTTATTTTTCAAAACAAACACCTACACTTTTAAAACATCTTACAAAACTTGAAAACATTTTCAAAAGATCAACATCTTTGTATACATTCTTACGAACGAGAATCATTACAAAGATTGCCTAAACAATAGCCTCTTTACAAAATACTTTCAAAAACCACACAAAGCACAATTTCAAACAAAAGCAAGTGATCTAGCAAGTAACTAAGAGCCCATGGAAAACCATGGATGAAAAGGGTGCTAACACCTTCCCTTTTCATAATCTACCCCCGAACTCAAGAAATAATCTCAAAGGTCTTTCCTGTGCTTTTTCACCTTTCCTTTTGGATAAAAGAAAAGTTGGTGGCGACTCTTGCTAACCGCAAAATTTGAGATCAAACGCAAAACCTTCAAGTCATTTCTCCCACCGTATCACAGAACTAGTGACTCTACTGGGACAATTCTAAAAGTGGGGTTACCTTAGGGCTAGATCACATTTATTTGCTTTTATTGTCTGACTTATATGCTTTACATTATGGTGCTTTGTTTGGGTTTGAATCCTCTACCCGGATTTGGGATACATTATAGGTAAATAGCAATACATTGTGGAAACTGTGTAGGGTATACCGTCATGGTCTAAGTAATAGCTACATTAGTGCGACATATTTGTGGGTACCAGTAGCCTTTGAGTTAATCAAGGAGAATACGGGGCCGCTGAGTGATGTCATGAAGCACTAATGAACTTTTAGAACCTTTACTTGACCAACTTAGCCTTTAGGATATAGTGAGATGACCGGCTTTGGTGCAGTCCGAAGTTGGTAGATACTCGATACTACACTCATTGAGGTTTGGTTTCTTGGGATATTTCGGTCTCCATTAAAGAGGTATGTGCTGAAACAATGACCAAGGAAACAAACTAGTTATATTTAGCTCCTTAGAACCCAGTTACTATTACTAGGACAGGTTTAAGCCAACTAAACTTCAAGAGGGTACTTACCTATAAAACTCCATGCAAGCCTAAACCTAAGGATTTCTTTGCTTTGTTTGTGTATACATACTTATACATAACATCATGAGCATCATAACATCATACACATTCACTAACCATTTCAAGGATTTTGGGTTTCATCTTTGCTTTTGTTTTGTAGGATATGGATTCTCTTCACAGGAAAACTATTCAAGTCAACCTTGTAAAGATCCCTCCACAACTTAAGGAAATCCAGAAAATCCAAATCAGGAAATCCAGAAGAGACGCTTCCTACCATCTTATCATATTACAACCCTTGTAAAGTGCCCATGAACATATCAACCAATTCTTTCTCTAGGAGTGGCGGTTGTACACTGGCTGCCATTTCTCTCTACCTTTGAGCATATTCCTCGAAGGACTCATCCTTCTTCTGAGATAAGTTTTAGAGCTACATATGGCGCCATGTCCAAGTGGTACTTGTACTGTCTCAGGAAAGCGTTGGCAAGATCTGCCCATGTCTGGATATAAACCCGCTCCAATTGCATATATCAATCTAAGGATGCCCCACTCAAACTGTCTTGGAAACAATGGATCATCAGCTTCTGATCTTGAGCATAGGCATGCATCTTTCTAGAATACATGCGTAGATGGTTCCTCGGACATGTAAGCCCCTTATATTTTCCAAAGTCAGATACTTTGAATTTTGGAGGGATCACCACATCTGGAACTAGGCCCATTTCGAGAGCATCGACGTTGAAAGCATCGTAACCCTCCACAACCTTCAACCTTTGTTCAAGAGCTTTATATTGATTGAGTGCCAAGGGATTCTGCTTAATCTTAGGTTGGTGTGACTGAGTAACACCTTCTAAATCAAGATCTCCATACTGTAGATCTACGTAGTTGTCCGTATTATTGATCGAAATTTGCAAAGTATTGGGTGCCCCTACCTTCGGTGGAGGTGGGACAAACCCTTTAGTTTCAGCTTGCTTGACCTCTTGTTAAGCTACAATTGACTTTATAAGTCCTGATTTTGGCTCTCTTCTTGGTTTGTGACCGCTTGATGCACCAATAGTTTGGGCTACTTCTTAAAATGCTACCCTAGGAATTTGTTCTTGTCTTTCAATGATATTCTTCAAGTCTAGAAGAACTTGGCTCATATCTCCCTTCATCGAGTTGATGTTTCCTTTCACTTGCTCCAAATCTTCCTTGAAGGCACCTTGGTTTTTTTTGATTTGTTCCATCACTTTCTTTTGATGGGCTCTTGTTTGATATTACGGGCGGAGAGATGGTGCTTTTCTATCAATGGTTTAACTGGAGGTGATTTTGAAAAATAATGAGTTTTTTTATGAAATGTGAAATGTGATGCTTGTGAATGCATGGATGCGTATGAATATGCTAAAAAATGTTTAATTATTGTCTTTCTCACTTGGATTTCATTTATTTTTATTTTTCTTAGGTTTTGCTTTTTATTGGTGAGCATCTCAAAAAATAAATAAAAAACAGGATGGAAACAAAGTGCTTTTATTGAAATAATAATTTGTCCTTAAAAGGGAATAGAATTGAGATATTGAAATATATTCGAACAGAAACATCAAATTTTAATTGCTGAAAGAAATAACAAAGGGAAACAAAATCTTCTAAGTGCGCCTGCGGATATCTGCTTTGAAACCATCAACCATTTTCCTACAAAGTTTAAGTAACTCTTCAACATCTTTCGGAAGAGGGACCATCATATTTTCCGCATCTCTCAAACTTCTAGAGATGTCACCAATGAGATTGTTGGCTAAGAAGGCGAGTCTTGCATGCTTGTCTTTATAGAATCGATATTCTTGGTAGAGGTCTAGAATTATCTATGGTTATCCTTTCCTGCTTTGGCGATCTTTGCATATTTCTCTTCCCAATATAATTTTTCAGCCCTCATCTCCGTAGAGTCTCCTTTGTATGAGGAAATTCTTTCAGAGGTCTCATAACTCATGAAAAACTTGCTCATATTCATCAGTTTTTAGGGAGAGAAGTCTTTCTTCCCTCATCCTCTTGAGACGTTCCCCAATGTCTGATTCCTGGCTATCTTGGAGTCTTGTGGTAAGTTACTGAATTTTCTCTTCTTGATCTAAAGAAGCTTAGGACAAACTTTGAATTTGAGCCCTCAAGTTTTCTTCCATCTCCTTTTTGTCTTGTATCGCCTTTTCGTACCACTTACTTAGCCTTTCGATTTCCCTAGCAGCATCTTCCAAATGTTGGTTGTGCGAATCCAAGTTAAAGGTATCACTCAATAATCCTTCGGTTGAATGTTTCCGCTTAAGACTCTCATTTTCAAATGTTTCACGGTCTTTCTGAATTTGTTGGTCTCTTAACTCGAGCTCGTGATGCATCTGTCTTTTCTTCTTAGTAAGGTTATGAAGTCTAAGCTCTAATTCCTCTTTCTCATTTTGAGCTTGATCCAAGGCTTTCTTAAAGCTGTCTACCTCTTCTAAGGACATAGACAGAGGATCTAGGACATTTGGCTTGTACTCAGGATCAATGTCAAATGGTAGTTTAACAACTTGCACCCTATCTAAAACCCATCGAGTGTAAGGTTCTTTCTTCACAACATTCTTCTTTTCAGTCTTTCTTTTGTTGACCCTATCCCAAGATCAGATGATCTTGTTGAGAAACTCACGGTCATTTTTGCCCATGTCGTGAATGATCAATTGCTGAATTTGTTCATCGGAAGGTTTATCCTCCAAAGGGTACTTTTATATCCCAAAATTTGCCCTCCCATTTTTTACACAAGACCTACTCCTAGAGGTCCTCAATTGCTCAAGTTCACTAAGGATTGATCAGACAAATCCTCCTCCTAAGACAATGAGCCTCAAACTAGGGTTTCACTCCTCATCAAGATGTTTCAGTTCCAAGGATCCTAAATGGTTTCCATTTCCCTAATATGCCCTCAAGATCATCCATGTCAAGTTTCATGCCTTGCACAAGAAGTTTGCTCAGTCAACTGCTCAGATGCCTAAAAATCAACTATACTAGGTCAAAAGTCATATGTGGCCCACATACAGTCAAACTTTAAGATTGTTGGTCAACATCAACATTTTTAAGCAATGTCCATCATTTGATCAAGGGTTGATCATGATTCCTCAAGGAATGCCCCTAATTCATCAAAACTCAAAAGTTGCTAAATTAGAGTTTCTATAGGAAAAGTCAACCAAACTTTGACCAGGCATAACATTCTCATACTTTATCAGAAATTTCTCATCTAAGGCTCATTTTGAAGAAAATTCAATTCCCTACAACTCACCTTCATCCCTCAAGTTCAGAAAATGCACTCATGAAAAGATGGAAATCCAGACATTATAGGTGATTTCAAAAAGTCAACAAAAACCCCTTTTGGGTCAAAGCTTCTCACATGAACATGGAAGACCCAATGAAGATGAAACCAAAATGGTTGTTTATAGGACATACTAAGCTTTCTAAAAATTCCAAGAACACCCTATTAGGGTCAAAATTGAGAGAGAGATATGCACTGTCAAAGTTGGCCATTTTTGGAAATTTGCACAAAGTCAACAATGCCCAAAATTGCATTTTTTTCCACATGGGCCCATCGTTTCAAGATTGAATCTCAATCCTAGCATGGTCCACGACCTATGGGACCCTCTGTGCCTTTTTATTTTTGTTATTTAATTTATTTTGGTTTTTTATTCATTTAAAAATAAAAATAAAACTCAAATTAAATCAAATTAAGGGAATGAGATTTGTTTTGCATTTAATTATAGATCATGCAAGCTGTATAACCTCAAGCAAAATCGTGCCAAGCCAAAACAAGAGGAAATCTCCAATTTTGGAAAGATTTCAATCAAACTTCAAGGCCATTACATCTTTGGATTTTTGCTAATTCTATTGACCTAATCTGATTCACTACTTATACAGAAGCATTTGTGAACCATAGGAAGAAGAATTCACGCACAACCTGCCTCCCTAGAGCAAGAACAAAGTTCAAAGTTTTGTGGAAAAATTGCAGACCGGATCTTTCTACATATGTCATTTCAAGCCATTCCAAGGATCAAATCATATCTCTGGACACTCACTGAAGCAGTTGCAAGCATTCCTACAGCCTGAAACATCAAGAACCACATGTTATAACCTTCACGGTTTGCCCTTTTTTCTAAAACTTGATTACAATGATTCTTGCATCATAAACATGTTTTGATTATATATCTACGCTTGTTATCATATTTACAACGTACTGGAATGCTTTGATTGAAGTTTGAGTGCAGGTATGGGCATCTGCCATGACTAGGGTTCCGGAGCTCCAATTTGGGGAACCCTAGTTAGAGGAAAAATTAGGCCAAATTAAGGACCTCTTCGTGTTCAGGGGTTCATTTGCAATCAATCCATGGCTTTGGATGGAATTTATGTTGCTTGTATTGCATTTTTGATGTTTGCAGGTTTTTAGCCACGCACAAGAACCGTCACTATAGCCTATAGTGACGAGTTCGTCCGTAGGTAAAAGCTCTTTCTGAAACAACAGTCCCTGGGGAAGAAGATGAAGGCGTGTCAATACCTAAGTGGACAATTTGAAATTCGCGCGTTTTTCTTATAATATTGCCTCATTATCCATTATATTATTTGTTGTTTGTTTCTATTAACAAAAGGGCAATTGGCCCAGTGGCAAGTAGGGAAGGTTTCAAGACGCACGTGTGTAGGAGGTCAGGGGTTCGATCCCTACATCCTACATTATATTTTTCCTAACTTTTAACTGCAGATCTGGTACTATCAGTCCAAACGCGCCTACCATACACCTCAACATCTCATCCACTAGATCTATCATCAGTCCAGATCTAACACACCACAAGCGTAGCACATGGTGAACCCTCCAAAGGCTAATGACACTGGATCAGGCGCAGCCTTGGGCCAACTATTCTGGGCCTAGAAAATTCAACTAAGCACCTCCCAGAATTACTTTCACACCAGGCCCATTTTATTTCTCTTTTTAATTTCTTATTTTAATTATTTGTGTTTTTTAACCATTTTGCAAAATCATTGTTTTTTTAATTAAATCTTAAAATTACAAAAACACAAAAATTAGAATTAGTTTTTTTTTATAAAATATTTAATTCCATTAATTAATTAGATTAATTAGGATAATTTAAATTCCTTTTTTTCATAATTAAAATTAATTAGAAATTAGGTTAATTTGCAAAATTAATTATTTTTTCTCAAAAATCCAAAAAAAAAAATTTTCTTAATTTATTAAATTAAATATCTTTGGATTTAATTTTAATTTCGTATTTAATTTCATCGCGTGTATTTATTTCATTATTTTTCCAATTAATGTAATTGCTCTGAGTTTGTAATAGTTTTAACTTAGGTTTATTACTATTTGCATTTACTGTTTTTCCCCTAGTTTTTTATCATGTAATCCCCCTCCTCAAGGCCTTGTAATAGCTAGGTTTAAATTTCTCGCATTTTATTTTCCGTCATTATGAATTGTTAGATGATTGATAATAGGATTGTATGCGAAAGATAAATCCATAATTTAAAAAATTAGAAAACCCTAACTGTGCAAAGATAAATAACTGAAAAAACAAACACTTGCACATGATCACTCCTAGGGTTTGCCCCACTTCGGTTGCCTTCAGTAAATGGTCATGAAGTATAGGGAGTTTTAGTGGTTACCCTCTAGTCCCAAAAGATGAAAAAATGACCCATTTGAATGTTGCCTCAGAAAGATCTTTAAGACTCTAGGGTAACTACTAAGGTTTCCTAACTATTGCTTTAGTGATCGTAATTGTCCCTTTCGTCCCTTTCGATTGTTCCTTAAACTCCAACGATGGAGCTACCTACTCCTTAATAGTAGGATAGCGCTGTCTAAAGGAAATAAGAAAATGAACAGTCTTTTTTCGAGTAGGTAGAAACTTTTAGGTACTTGCTCAAAACAACAAATTTTTACACATACACTCTCAAACAAAATTTTCAAACTAAAGTTTTCAAAAACACTCTATCACACCCTTGAGGATTGATACAAGGGTTACCATAAAGTGAAACGCCGCACTAAGGCAATTTCAAAACTTTTCAAGCACACAAACACACAAAAGCAATTTAAGAATGAACAAGTACCTAAGATCTTGTGGAAAACCACGGATAGAAAGGGTGTTAACACCTTCCCTTTCTATAATCTACCCCCCGTACTCAGAAACATCTCGAAAAAGGTTTTTTCTGTTCTTTTCCCTTTTCCTTTGTTGAATAAAATAAAGGTCGGTGGTGACTCTTGCTTATCGTACATTTACAAACAAAAAATGCAAAACCAGTAGTAACAAAAAACAGTCGGTTATGCCACCGTATCACAGAACTGGCGACTCTGCTGGGGATTTATAAAAAGTGGGGTTTACCTTAGGATCTAGGTAATTCTTAATTGCTTCTTTTGCTTGTCTTGTTTGATTTACTTTTAAGGGTGTTTGTTTGGGTTGTTTGGATCCTAAACCCGGATCGGAGAATTCCTTTTAGGTAAGTAGCAATAAACTGTGAAGGAGCCGTGCGGGGTATACCCACACGGTTGAATCAGTATCTAAGTTGATGCGATACTTTGGTGTGTACCGGTAGCCCTTGAGTAATCAAGGAGAATACGGGGCCGCTGCGTGGTATCATAAAGCATCAACTGACCTTAGCACCTTAATTGACCTACTTGGCTTTTAGGACGTAGTGAGATAGCCGTCTTTGGTGTAAACCCAAATTCGGTTGATACTTGATGCTACACTCATTGAGGATTGACTCTTAAGTTTTGTTTGGTGGCAAGTCAATTGTCTATTGGAACGAAATTTGGGGGAAAGATCGGTGATATTCAGATCCCTTAGAACCCGGTTACTATATTTAGGACAGGTCGAACCAATCCAACTTCAAGAGGGTATACCTTAAAACCCATGCAAGCCTTAAACCTAAGGTCTCTGTGATTTGCTTGTGTTTGCTATATCTATTATATATGAGCATAATCATGACATCATAACATAGCATATCATACTAACCATTTCAAGGATTCTTAGGGTTTATTTTTGTCTTGTTTTGTAGGACATGGCCCTTGCCCGCAGATTCACTATCCAAGTCAGTCTGGTAAAGGTACCTCCTCAGCTTAAGGAGTTAGTATCAATGGTTCCTGAAATATCTCCCTTCACTAAAAGGCATGGTCAAATTCTCAGCTTGGTCACCTCAAATCCTGATGAAGAAATGTTAAAAGTACTCTTTCAGTTCTTTGACCCATTACATCACTGCTTCACTTTTCCAGATTACCACTTAGTGCCTACTATGGAGGAGTTTTCTATGTTACTGGGTGTGCCTATCCTTAACAAGGTACCTTTCAATGGCATGGAAAGAGACCCTAAACCTGAAGATATTTCTAAAGCTCTATCCTTACAACGATCTGACGTAGTAGCAAATTTGGAAACCAGGAGAGGTGTCAAGGGTTTTTTGGCTAAGTTCTTGTTTGAGAAAGCTCCTCATTTTTGGGATACCCTGGACTTACAAGCTTTTGAAGATGTTTTATCCTTTCTCATCTATGGGTTGGTATTGTTCCCTAATCCGAATCAGCTCATAGACGTGAATGCAGTTAAGGTTTTCTTGTCACGCAATCTGGTACCTACTTTGCTTGGAGATATCCTACATTCTCTACATACTCGCACTATAAAGAGAATAGGGACCCTTCTGTGTTGCACTCCTCTTTTGGCTAGGTGGTTTATTTTGCACCTACCCCGATCCGTCTTGAAGAATGAACAGGGTTTGAGATGGTCTCATAGGTTAATGACTCTTACACATTCAGGTATTCATTGGTGTCCTCGATCCTCGGAGAATGTTACCATCATTGATCGATGCAGAGAATTCCCTAATGTTACTCTCTTAGGCATCAGAGGAGGAATCACTTACAATCCCTGCTTGGCACTGCAATAGTTTGGATATGCAAGAAGGGATGGTCCTCATGATACACTTATCCAAGGAATTGTCTTCGATTACGAGAATGATGCTCAGGGTTACCGTAAAAGGTTCATGCGAGCTTGGGGCATGGTACATAAAGTTAATAGCAAGACACTAGGGCACAATAATTCCATCCCTCTTGAGCCTTATATCAAATGGGTACGAGCATGTGACCAAAGTCTTATAATGCCTTACCCCGCCATCCTACCTATGATTATGGAACCGATTGCTGAAGGAGACACTTCTTATCTTGTTCTTCATCCTGACATGCCAACTGATCATGAGGAGTTATAAAAATCCTGGGTTCAACTTAAAGAGGAGCGAGATACGTCTGAAACTCAATTCTACGCCAGCGAGAAGAAGGTCCTGGAACTCACTAGGCTACTTCATGAAGAGAGGAATATAAACGCCTACATTGCACCAAAGAGGATGCGCTCATGGGAAACCTAATTTTCTTTTTTCTTTAAGTTTTGGTTTGTTTGATTGTAAGCCTAAAAGGCACCCTTTATAACAATTCAAACTTATTAATACAATTAACGTGTGTTTCTTTTGGTTAAGCAAATTTGAGCCTTTAAGAATCCTTGAAATCATTGCATACGCATATCATCCACGAAATTTCATAAACAAGTTTCATAACAGGTTTCTTATCTTCTTCGCTATCTATTTCAGCAAATAATGAATTCTGAACAAAGTATCAAGGATCTCCAGACACAAAATGCCTAATTTCAGCAAATGTTCATAACTTTGGCGAAAGGGAAGGAAGATATGAAGGCCCTTATCTTGAAAGATAGAAAGAAGAAGACAAAGAATATTGTTGGTGTCCTGAATCTGGGCAGAAGATTCAAGGGACCGTTGAAGCAACCGGTTGATCTGACCTCTTCATCCAAAGAAGGGGGGAACCAGGAGGATGAAACAAGGGAGGAAGACCCTAGACCAAGAGTTTCTGAGGATGAATCTGATTACAATGATGAACAGTATCCTCCCGCTGAGGATAGATACAAATAGTTAGAGGATTGTCTGAGCGCAATGGAGATCTAAAGAGTACCAGGGTTGTATTTTGAAGAGTTGGGTTTGGTATATGGGGTTGTCATCCCACCAAAGTTCAAGGCTCCGGTATTTGCAAAGTATGATGGGGTTTCTTGTCCCAAGCTTCATCTTTGTTCTTATGTGAGGAAGATTCAGCCTCACACTACTGATAGGAACTTGTGGGTCCATTTCTTTTAGGACAGTCTATCTGGGACTCAGCTCGAGTGGTTCTATCAGTTGGAGGGAACTAATGTCCACAATTAGGAAGATATGGCTGTTGCTTTTTATAAGCAGTATCAATATAATGCTGACCTTGCTCCTACCCATACTCAACTCCAGAGTATGTCCATGGGTGCAAGTGAAGGTTTTAAGGATAATGCGCAGAAGTGGAGAGATCTGGCAGGAAGAGTCCAACCCCCTTTGTCTGATAGGGAGTTGGTGGACATGTTTCTTGGTACGCTGTCTGGTCCATTCTTCAATCACTTGATTGGTAGCTCCTCAGCTGGTTTCGCCGAGCTGATATTGACTGGAGAAAGGGTAGAAGCCGGGATCCAAAATGGCAAGATCCATAAAGACACCTTGTCGAGTACAGTGAAGAAGCAATTCACGGGAAAGAAGGAGGTCAATGCTAACTACAATCCCAGAAGTCAGAATAGTATCGAGCATTGTCCAGCGATAGGGGTTGTCATGATCTCGAAGTCTAAACCTACCCAACAAAGGAACAATTAACTGAGGATAGAAAGGCCGGTAAGATAGTACACCCGGATAAACATGACTTTGTCTCAAATCTTGCCACAGTTATTGAAGACAAATTTGGTAACCCTGAAGGAGGCTCCCAAGAACCCCAACACCACATCTGCTCATTATAATCCAAACGGTCGGTGTGCTTACCATTCTGAGAGTCCAGGCCACGATACCAACAATTACTGGGCTTTCAAGAAAAAGGTGCAGGATCTGATTAAGGCAAAGGAGATTGAATTTGATCCCCCTGAGACTCTCAACGTCATAACTGCACCCATGCCCAAGCATGGCTCGTGAATCAATGCTATTGAGGTTGTCTCCGCCACGGAATATGCTGATGATGAGGATTCTGGTATGGACAGCTGGATCTACCTACTACCAACGGTGGACCTAGTAACTGGATGACCAAAGATTTTGTACCGAATTCTTTTGTTCAGCAGTAATTATCTTACTTGTTTTTCGGTTTTGTAATAAACAATTTAAACTCTATGGCCTTGTGTCTTACCCGAGGAACAATGGTTTTATTTGTGAGGGTTATTATATGTCATTATCATATGTCATCAATAAAACATTGGATGTTTCTTGCATACAAATTTTGCGCTCTCTGTTTTTCTTTTCTGCTTTTCACTTTATCAATATAACTATGCTCTTACACACACTCACATATCAAACTGCAGATCCATATCCACCCTGGATCCCATTGATAATAGTTCTTCCATTTCCAGTTATAACTTCGAAAATCCGATCAACCAAGCCAAGGAAGAAGGTGAGGAAGATTGTGAGGTACCTGGAGAACTTGTTAGACTGTTACAGCGGGAAGAGAGGGCTATACAGCCTCATGAAGAGCCAGTTGAGACAATAAATTTGGGCACAAAGGTAGACAAAAAAGAAGTCAAGATCGGCGCAAATCTGGAGATTAATTTCAAACAGCGGTTGATACAGATGTTACACGATTACGTTGAGATCTTCGCCTGGTCATATGAAGACATGTCTGGTTTAGAAACTGATATTGTGGTACACCGCCTGCCGACTAAAGAAGATTGTCCTCCGATTAAGAAAAAGGTTTGTCGTATGCGCCCTGAAATGTCAAATAAGATCAAAGCAGAGGTTATGAAACAGTTCAACGTTGGATTCTTAGTTGTCACCTACTATCTGCAGTGGGTTGCTATTTTCGTTCCGGTACCTAAGAAGGATGGTAAGGTACGGATGTGTGTGGACTACAGAGACCTGAACAGGGCAAGCCCCAAGGATGGCTTCCCGCTTCCCTACATCGATGTTCTGGTTGACAACACTGCACAACACAAAAAAATTTCCTTCATGGATGGTTTCTCTGGCTACAACCAAATCAAGATGGCACCCGAAGCCACGGAGAAGACAACCTCCGTCACACAGTGGGGCACCTTCTGTTACAAGGTGATGCCTTTTGGGTTGAAGAATGTTGGGGAAACTTATCAGTGAGCCATGGTATCTTTGTTCCACGATATGATTCACCATGAAATAGAGGTTTATGTGGATGACATGATAGCCAGGTCTCAAACCGAGGAAGAACACATTGATCATCTGCAAAAGTTATTTGATAGGTTGAAGACGTACAAGTTGAGACTGAATCTGAATAAGTGCACCTTTGGGGTAAGGTCTGGTAAACTTCTGGGGTTCATCGTTAGTGAGAAAGGTATTCAGGTAGACCCAGCAAAGGTGAAGGCCATACAAGAGATGCCAGCTCCCCGTACTGAGAAGGAAGTTAGAGGTTTCTTGGGACGCCTAAATTATATTGCCAGGTTCATTTCACATTTGACTGCTACTTGTGAGACGATCTTCAAACTTTTGAAGAAAGATCAAGTAGTAAAATGGAATGAAGAATGCCATATCGCTTTCGAAAGAATCAAGGAATACCTTCATGAACCACCAATTCGGATGCCTCCGATTGAAGGAATACCTTTGATAATGTACTTAACAGTGTTAGGAAATTCAATGGGGTGTGTGATGGGGCAGCATGACGAGTCTGGTCGAAAAGAGCATGCAATATACTACCTTAGCAAAAAGTTTACCGACTGTGAGACAAGATACTCACTGCTTGAGAAAACTTGTTGCGTTTTGGCATGGGCTGCTCACCGACTGAGAGAATATATGTTGACCCACGCTACTTTGTTGATAGCTAAGATGGATCCAATCAAGTACATCTTCGAGAAACCCGCTCTCTTTAGAAGAATAGCAAGATGGAAGATGATCTTAACTGAATATGATATATAATATACAACCCAGAAAGCAATCAAGGGAAGTGTATTAACTGGTCATTTGGCTCAGCAGGCCGTGTATGACTACCAGTCCATGAATTTTGAGTTCCCGGACGAGAATATTATGCTAGCGACTGACTATGAAGAACCTGGACCGGATGAAGGACCTGAAGAAGGATCCCTATGGACTATGGTTTTTGATGGAGCTTCGAACGCACTCGGTAATGGCATTGGCGCTGTAATCATATCCCACAAGGGCTGTCATACTCCTTTCACTGCCCGACTATGATTCAACTGTACTAACAACATGGCGGAGTATGAAGCCTGCATCATGGGTCTCAAAGCTGCTATTGACTTGAGGATCAAGTTCTTAAACATTTTCGGGGATTCAGCCTTGGTGATAAGTCAGATCAAAGGAGAATGGGATACGAAGCACTCGAATCTCATCCCGTACAAAGAGCACGTGCTGACATTGCTCCCGCACTTTGAGAAGGTAACCTTTGAACATTTCCCACGAGAGGAGAATCAGTTAGAGGAGGCGCTAGCTACCATGTCTTCTATGTTTAAGGTCAGGTGGGACAACGAAGCTCCCCGAATCACCATTGAGAGGTTGGATGAACCAGCGTACTGCTGTGAGATTGATACAGAAGAGGTAGCAGACAAAGCTTGGTTTCACGAAGTAAAAAGGTATCTTAAGACTCAAGAATATCCCGAGGGGGCATATGTCAATGATAAGAAGTTTCTGAGAAGGTTCTCCATGAAATTCTTCCTCAGTAATGGAATCCTCTACAAGCGCAACCATGACTCTACCTTACTGTAGTGTGCAGACAAGAGCGGAGCAGAGAGGATTATGACAGATCTACATGAAGGTACCTTCGGAACCCATTCAAGTGGACATACCATGGCTAAGAAGATCCTACGGGCAAGATACTATTGGTCTACTATGGAAGCAGATTATTATCAGCACTCCCAAACTTGTCATAAATGCCAGATCTATGCTGATAAGGTGCATGTGCCTCCGGTTCCTTTGAATGTCTTGACGACTCCTTAGCCCTTTGCAATGTGGGGCATTGACATGATCAGAGATATTAGACCTACCGCTTCCAATGGGCATCGCTTCATCCTAGTGGCTATTGATTACTTTACAAAGTGGGTCGAGGCTGCCTCTTTCGCTACAGTTACCAACAATTTTGTGGCACGGTTTATCAAGCATAACCTGGTTTGTCGTTACGGTGTGCCAGAGAGAATCAACACGGACAATGGTACCAATCTCAATAACACGATGATCACTGAACTCTACAAACAGTTCAAGATCCAGCATCATAACTCTTCTCCCTACCGGCCAAATATGAATGGCGTTTTTGAAGCTGCTAACAAGAATATTAAGAAGATCATACAGAAGATGATGGTGACATACAAAGACTGACATGAGATGCTACCATTTTCCCTTCATGGGTATCGCACCTCTGCATGAACATCGACAGGGGCAACACCCTACTCTCTGGTATATGGCATGGAGGCAGTCCTACCTATTGAGGTCCAGATACCCTCTCTAAGGATTATGAAGGATGCAGGTTTGAACAAAAACGACTGGATCCAGACTCGACTTGATCAACTGAATTTGATCGGTGAGAAGAGACTTACTGCTGTTTGTCATGGTCAAATGTATCAAAAACGAATGATCAAGGCTTTCAACAAAAAATTAAGGCGCCAAGAATATCAAGTCGGGGATCTAGTGATCAAGCACATCATATTGCCGCAAGGTGATCCCAGGGGAAAATAGACTCCCGCATACGAAGGGCCATTTGTGATCAAAAACATTTTCTCGGGTGGAGCCATAATTCTGACCACCATGGACGGTGATGACCTTCTTCACCCTGTCAATGCGGACATAGTGAAAAGATACTACACATGATTAAAGACCCGCTAGGTTGACTGTCCTAGGAAAAAATAAGGACTTCCCGGCGAACCAAAAGGGTTCAGGCAAAAATTAGGGATGAAAACGAAAAAAATATGTACACCCGGTAAGTCGAAAACCCGAAAAGGCGGCTTGGGCAAAAAAGGGTATCCCGGTGGACTGAAAACCCGAAAGGGAGGTCCAGGAAAAAGTTAGGGATTTAAAGTGTGTCACTATGTCCCATTGCATCACCTTGCGACCAGACCTCAGTATCAACTATCAAGTTCAAACGACACCCATCAATCTAGTCAGCTTCGGACAAGCAGCAAAGTGATGAGATGCTCGAAGACATAGCGGCAATAGCAGATTTGAAACTCAATGGGATTATTGCACATAGCTGTTTTCTTTTCTTTGTCCATAATATTGTATGGCTTTCATTTTCACGGCGACGTTCTCTTACTAGAGCGTCAGCTTCCTTGTACAAAAACGCCTGTTATAGGCCAAACTTCAAAAGATTAATACAAGTCATTTTTACAAAACCATTTGTTTTTCTTTTTTTGTTTTGTTTTGCAAAAACGTCCAATGATTTATTCTTGACATATGCATTTGAACATAATCTCTATTCACAGATATTCACATGAGAAACAGAAAGACAATTGCTCATAACTTAAGGAATCGGGGAAAAAAACTAAAAAAAATCATGTCAAGTCCGACAGTTACTCTATCCAGAAGGTACAGGGGCAGAGACAGTTTTGAAACAAGGTCACCATTACATGTGATCCTGTGACGTATACACTCCCCACAAAGTAGAGGCAATCAAAACTTTATCATTGGCTTCCCCAAACAGGAGTTACTTTCCCCAGCAAAGTTCCTTCAGAGAGTCGACATCTATGTTCCCCAGCCGAATTTTATAATTGCAAGCGGTTCATAAAGTTATCTCCCAAGCAGAGTTTGCCTCTCTGAATACAGAAGCTCAATCCCCAATAGAGTTTCTTCCTCCAGCTACGGAAGTTCATCCCCCGGCGGAGTTTATTTCTCCAAATCGGCAGAATCTTCCAGCAAGGCATCTCCTCCAACAGAGTTATTTCCCCGCAGATAGGGATGGAAACGGGTCGGGTCGGGTGCGGGTTTCACACTACCCACACCCGCACCCGAAATCATCACCCGAACCCGAAGGCTATTGTAACAAAATCACACTCGCGCCCGCACCCGTTGGATTCGGGTTTTTTCACCCAAACCCAAACCCGCACCAAAAATCAAAAAAAAATTACAATTAAAATAAGGTCTCTTTTTCCACTCTCTTTGATCAAATTAACTTTATATAATGATGATTGCTAGTTTTCATATTGTCTTATCCCTTTTTCTTTTCTTCTTTGTTTCCATTACCGCCCACGCAAATTTGGATTTAACATTGAACTTGAAGTCACATTTATTTTCAAAACACAGTAGGAGAGTTGTCGTATTTCATTTAAATTCATCTTTGACATTTTGTTAGTGGTGTTTAAAAGTGTATCCTTGTCGTTACATGTTCAAGTATATGTCTAAAATAAAACCACGTAATAAGATTGTGTTAACGTGGTAAACGAACCTTTAAAAGTTAATCATTGTATATTGGTGACAAGAACTTTTTTCTTGTTTAAAAAATTAGTGAAATATTTATAAGTTCGCACTGATATTAATATAATATTTACGTTTTTATTTTTAAAATATCATAAAAACATATAAACGAAAAACAAAATTGTTATATTAAAATATTATATTTATTTTTTTAAAAAAATATATATTTTGATTTAAATATAAATAATATATATAATTTTTCTATATATAAAAATATTTGGATGAAAATTATATTTTCATATATGTAATTATATTTTTGTTTTGATATTATTTATTAAAATGGTATGATAAAAAACACGTTTCTATTTACTAAAAAGAAATATTAAGATTTAATTATTAAGCGGGTGTGGTTTCGGGTTTCGGATGCGGGTTTAAGCTATCCCAAACCCACACCCGAAATATCGGGTGGCACCCGAACCTGAACCCAAACCCAGTCAATTCTGGTTTCACCCGTTGACTCGGGTGCGGGTGCGGGTGCGGGTGGGGCCCGCGGGTTTGGGTCTGCTTTCCATCCCTACCCGCAAAGTTATTCTCAAGCAGAGCCTCTCCCCGGCAGAATATTTGTAAAAAAAAAGTAAATCCATGACATAGTCATCTCCGTTCACCATCCCCAACGGAAGTAGAAGAACAACTTTTTCTACAACGGCCAGGAATTCAATTTCCAGTACTCTCTAGCAGCAGTCAGGGATTTATTTTCCCAAACTCGGATATGTCACAATAGCATTTCATGTTCATACATAATGACGTGTGCATACATATTGCATACAAGATAATCTCATTTATTTTGAGAACATCATCACACAATGCATTTCATGCATCGCATATAATTAATCCTATACCTTTTTAGGAAATATGGTTATCATCAATAATTCCAACAATTCAAGATTAAATCCATGAAGTTATACATGTCGCATCTGCAGACAGCTAATGGAAAATCAGTTCCTAAAACCAAATGGGTCAACTAATCTACATGATCAAATGAAGCAGCCCTACTATCCAGGCTTTTCATTTCGAAGTAACCCTACCATCCAGGTTCCTTCTCACAGCCCTTCTATCCAGGCTTTCATTTCGAAGTAACCCTACTATCCAGGTTCCTTCTCACAGCCATACTATCTCGGCTTTCATTTTGAAGTAACCCTACTATCCAGGTTCCTTCTCATAGCCCTACTATCCAGGCTTTCATTTCGAAGTAACCCTACTATCCAGGTTCCTTCTCATAGCCCTACTATCTAGGCTTTCATTTCGAAGTAACCCTACTATCCAGGTTCCTTCTCATAGCCCTACTATCCAGGATTTCATTTTGAAGTAACCCTACTATCCAGGTTCCTTCTTATAGCCCTACTATCCAGGCTTTCATTTCGAAGTAACCCTACTATCCAGGTTCCTTCTCGCAGCCCTACCATCCAGGATTTCATTTCGAAGTAACCCTACTATCCAGGTTCCTTCTCATAGCCCTACTATCTCGACTTTCATTTTAAAGTAACCCTACCATCCAGGTTCCTTCTCACAGCCCTACTATCAAGGCTTTTCATTTCAAAGTAACCCTACCATCCAGGTTCCTTCTCATAGCCCTACTATCCCGGCTTTCATTTCGAAGTAATCGTACTATCTAGGTTCCTTCTCATAGCCCTACTATCCCGACTTTCATTTCGAAGTAACCCTACCATCCAGGTTCCTTCTCACAGCCCTACTATCCCAGCTTTCATTTCAAAGTAACCCTACCATCCAGGTTCCTTCTCATACCCCTACTAACCCAACTTTCATTTTGAAGTAACCCTACGATCCAGGTTCCTTCTCATAGCCCTACTATCTCGGCTTTCATTTCGAAGTAACCATACTATCCAGGTTCTTTCTCATAGCCCTACTATCCAGGCTTTCATTTTGAAGTAACCCTACTGTGATACAGTGGGAGAACTGACTTGAAGTTTTGCGTTTGTGTTTGCAAATGTTTCGGTTTAGCAAGAGTCGTCACCGACTTTTTATTTTATCCAAAGGAAATGTCAAAAAGCACAGGAAAGACCTTTGAGATGTTTTCTTGGGTTCGGGGGGTAGATTATGAAAAGGGAAGGTGCTAGAACCCTTTTCATCCATGGTTTTCCATGGGCTCTTAGTTACTTGTTTAGATCACTTGCTTTTGCTTTTCAATTATTTGAAATGGTGCTTTGTGTGTGGTTTTGAAAATATTTTGAAAAGAGGCCTTGTCTAGGCAACCTTTGTAACAATTCTTGTTTTAATGTTTTACAAAGGTGTTTGTATTTTGAAAAATGTTTCAATGTTTGAAAGTTTTGTTTTGGGAAAATGTTTTGAAATTGTGTTGTGATGTGTTTTTGAAAATAGCAAGGATGTTTGCAAGTTTTGATCAAGTAACTAGGAGTTGTCTACCCTACTCAAAGATATTTCCTACACATTTTTAACCCTTTGACATTGTTGTTTTACCATTGTATTTGGTAAACAACCTTGTGTTTGGATGTTAAACGGGACAGGCGCGGGTCATCGTATGACCATGATAACAATGTTGCCAAGTATCTTAGCAAGTTTTTGTGGGACTAGATCATTTTTGTATAGGCAACCAAGATAGCGTCATCGAGGGACTATGATTTTTTTGTTTGTTTTGTTTTGCCAAGATACCTAGCATGCATACCATGTCCATGTTAAAGGCAACAAGTGGATGAAACTCTAGGGGTGGTTGTGTGCATTGTGTTGTCATTTTCATGCATTTTTGTCTTGTATTAGGTCAAGCTATTTGTTTTGATTTTAGTTATCATACAAACCCTAATATTTCTATCATGGCATATTTGAAAGCTATAAAGTGCGTAAAAATAAATCTACAACTATTACAACATGATTATGGGGAGGGAGATACAAATTTGAATAGGGGGATATTTGCAAGAAATTAAAACCCTAAGTCAACTATTACAACCCAATTGAACTCATTGTGCAAATAAATAAATAGACAATATTTAAATATGCAAATAAATATGAATATGCAAAAGTTTTTTTGTATTATTTTTATGTATGTAAAAATAAGTTTATTTAATGTATCAAAAATAACAAAATAAAAAGCTTATTTTTATTAAGGGTGGAAACTCTAATTTGTTTTAAGAAAATATATATATTATAATTATTTATTTATGTACAAGTAAATAAAATAAAATATATACAAATGTTTAGAAAATAAAAATGTATGAGAAAATATTATTTAAGTGTATAAATAATAAAAATAAAAATATATGGTATTTTTTGTATTATTTACAAGTTTTTATTTGAGAAAATAAAAGTATATTATTTAAGAAACTATTTTTATGCTAGAAAAAATAATAAAAATAATAAAATAAAATATGAAAATTTAAGAAAATGTTTTTGGTAATTTTTAATGTTTTAGAAAAAATAAAATAAAGTCAGAAACTTAAAAAGAAATAAAAAAATATATGAAAAATAAACAAATGGGCTGAGGGGGTGCAAAAAGCATAAAGGAGGGTGCAAATAGTAGGAACAAGCAGGCCCAGCCCAAAGTCCAGCTTCGTCTTTAACCTTTGAACAAGAAAACGTGCGCCCTATATTCAAACCTAGAAATTCTGCATACGTGCTCAAAAACAAAAACTTGCAACATGAAAGTTATAGAGCATGATCACACGATTCTAACCATGTAAAAAACTTAATCTAACTCTCAAAGACCAGAGAGAATTTCTCTGGCCCTAATTTCTAACCTAGTTTTTTCAGAAAGTTCATCACTCAAATTCTCCCAACTCAGTTAACTTAAATGAAATCTATGCATATGTACAGCTCAAGGGCAATGAGTACTATATTTTTTATTCACAAACCTAAGCCTAATGATTCCTAAATAGAGAGATAGAAGTTTGTACTTTACCTGTTTCAGTCAAGCTCGAGTATGGCAATGCAGGGGTTTTCAGTAAGGCCTGAGATGCTTGTGAGCTTGCTTGAAGTTCCTTTGACCTTCCCCAATGCTTGGCTAGCTTTGAACTTGCTTGAATCTCTCTATAAAACTCAACCTGCAAAGTCTGAATTTGAAAATGGTGAAGTGTGTAAATGGGGTTACAGTGACTTGGGAATGGTTGGGATAGTTTAGGTAGGTTGTATGGAGTGTGTTGGAACTGATTGCAAGCAAAACACACGAGTAGTTTGTGATTTGGAAACCAAAATGCAGAACCTGCCCTGTTTTGCAAGAAAATGTGATTTTTGTGTTTTGGAAGGTTTGAGAACTTGTGAACTCGTGGTTCTGGCTTAGAGTATTGTGTAAAAGTTGTTTTAAATGTTTACAAGAGTTGGTTTTATCAGATTACAAAGTTGTTGACCTTTTGTAAGGTTTCCTGGTTTTGAAGCAAAAGTGAGAGGTGACTATGCTATGGCCTGTACAGGCCTCCTTCTTAGCTGCACAAAGTTATTGTACCTTTGCCTAAGTTTATGGAATTGGTTTGCTTCAAAGGGATGGGTTCAAGGCTCAAGGTAAACAAAAATACATAAAGTGAACTTTATCAAAATGGCATTGATAACTTTTTGCCATTTTTAGATTAATCCTTTGTGTAATCTTCCATTGATCAGAATAATGCCTTAATCCATTGTTTTTGCATTCAATTTTTGAGTGTGGAAGGGTTTAAGGACCTGTAAATAAGTACAAGCAAGGCTGGATAGAATTTGCAACTTGTAGCAACATGAGAAATGCCATGGATCAAAGTGACATTTTGCCAAATTCAAACCTTCGATTCTCCATAACCACAAATGATTTTGGATAGTTCTTGGACATTTTGGAAAGCTTGTAACATGCTCTACAATCCATCTTTGAAATGAATTTTGAGACTCCAATGGTAACTAGGTGAAAAATTGCCATGAAGATAGGTCAAAATCCTGCCTAAAGTAGGGCAAATTTCACTAAGTTAGAAAGTTTTTTTACCCTTATTCATAAAATCATAACTTGAGATCCAAGCATCTTTTGGGAAAACCTTTTGAATCAAAGTTGTATATTTTATGGAGGACTACAACTTTCATGTTGGAAGTTTTGTTTGAATCCAATTACATCATGGTGAAAAAGTTGGGCAAAGTTGGGAAAAAATAAGAAATTTTCATAACTTAGAAATTTTCTAAGTTATGAAAATTTTCCATTTTAAACCCTAATTTGCAAAATTAGGTTTCTTGATGAACAAGTTTCATGTTTTGACACATCTTGATGAAAAATGACCCTTGGCACTTGATTTTGACCAAAAAGTCAAAGTTTGATTTTCAGTGTGCAGTTGATTTTTGATCAGTTGACCGGAAAATTCATCTGTCAATCCAATGCATTTGGGATCTTTTGAACCTTGTGATTAGGTGAAGATGACGACATTGAGTCCTTGAATCCATGTTTTAACCCAAATTGCCATTGGCTAGGTTAAAAATCAGAAATTGCCATTCTGCAGTCAAAACCCTAAAAATGACCATTTTGCCCTTTTGATGATCTGATCAAGTTTCTTGAGGAGTTGTGATCCAAACTTGATCAAATGGTTCATATGAGTCTATAATGTTGATGTGGATCAAAAATTATGAGGTTTTACTGTAAATTGGCCACAATTGACTTTTTCCCAAATACAGCTGATTTTTAGGTCAACTGTCCAATTGACTGGGCAAAAATTTGATTCAAGGCTTGAAACTTGGTATGAGAAATCTTATAAGTCCAAAATGAAGTATGAAAGTCACATGGGGAATTAGAAGTCCAAAAATCCTTGTGCAAACTCAAACCCTAATTTCAGGTCAATAGTGCAAGGAGATGTCTTGAGCAGAGCAAACCCTAGCTTGGTTTTGAGTTCAAAGAGTCTTGTGAGGGGAAATCTTGATAAAATGAGAGGGAAAATTTTGGGGTACAACATCTGCCCCTGTTCAATCTTCTTGAACCTGAAGAGTTAGATTGGCGAGTTTGCCTTTCGTGACTCAAAGGTAAAAGAGGATTGGACACTAGAGTGTCCGTAAATTTGCACTCGTCAAAATATAGTTGAGGAAATGGGCTTAAAGATGCCATTTGGAGATGTGATAGAATCTTGTTAGAGATGGGCTTAGAGATGCCATCCAAGACTGTTTGTTGAAAATCAGGAGAGTGAGCATCAGAACGGTATCCGTGTCTGGAACGTCTCTGAGCTGGGGATCTGAATAAGCAATAGAATAACATCCGTGTCTGGAGCGTCTCTAAGTTGTTTTTTGAATTTTGAATTTGAATAAGCAATAGAATTGCATCCGTGTCTAGAGCGTCTCTAAGTTGTTTTCTGAACTCTGAATCTGAATAAGCAATAGAATTGCATCCGTGCCTGGAGCATCTCTAAGCTGTTTTCTGAACTGTGAATCTGAATAAGCAATAAAATCGCATTCGTGTCTGGAGCGTCTCTAAGATGTTTTCTGAACTCTGAATCTGAATAAGCAATAGAATTGCATTCGTGTCTGGAGCGTCTCTAAGTTGTTTTCTGAACTCTGAATCTGAATAAGCAATAGAATTGCATCCGTGTCTGGAGCGTCTCTAAGCTGTTTTCTGAATTCTGAATTTGAATAAGCAATAGAATTCCATCCGTGTTTGGAGCGTCTATAAGCTGTTTTCAAGATTGTATATTGGTATCTTGTTAATCTTATCCCGAAAAGGGTAAAATGTTAGCTGAAACACAAAGTTATGTTGCATGAAATGTATGATGCAATATGTGGTAGCATTTATCAGTGTTTATGATATATGAATGTAATGTATGCGCATGTAAGCTGATTAGCTATCTTGTTGAGGAAAATAAATCCTTGATAGCTTGGAGATAATAAAATCTTTGACTGCTGTCGGGGAAAATAAATCCTTGACCGCTGCTGGAGATTCAAAATCTTTGATTGTTGAGGATGAGAAATCCTTGGACTGCTGCTGGGGATAGAAAAATCCTTGGCAACTCGCGGGAATTATCAAAACTTTGACAACCTTTGTGGGGATGTGAGAATCCTTCACGACTTTCCTGGGGATGTAGGGATCCTTCAAGTCTTTGAAGTATGATAAACATTCTGTTGTGAGAATAAATGTCGAGTGTTGTTTGAGAAACCTGCTTGGGGAATCCTGAGAACTTGATGACTATTGTTGGAGATTACACAAAGGGAATCCTTACTCAGCTGGGGAATAGGGAAAACTTCTGTTGATCTCTACCAGGGATCAATCAAAGGAAAAACTTGATCTGCTGGAGAATAAGGAAGGTTTTGATGGCTTCCGTGGGGAATTAAGAATGAGAATCTTCGATCTGCTAGGGGATTGAAAATTCTGACAAACTCATGCTGAGAGTAAAGAAGGCTCTGGCAACTTCACTGAGGAATCAAGAATAAGAATCTTCAATCTGTTAGGGAGTGAAAAACTCTGTGGGGAGTAGCTATACTGTTGGAGAGTAAGCTATCCTGCTGGAGGGTAAGTTCAAGACTCTGGGGAAAAAGCTTATTGCTGGGGAGTAGCTATCTCGCTGGGGAGATCAGGAGTTTGGGTTGTATGCCAATCTACTAGGGAGTTATTCTCAGTTGGGGATAAGACAAAAGTTAATTGTTATCTGGTTGATTCTCAGACTTTAAGATAACTTGTTGGGGAATCTGGAGAAACTGGATGGTTTCTGCTGTGGATTGATAGTCTTAGCTCCGCTAGGGATCCTAATGACATGCTGATTTGATTGTGTACGGAAGTTTGACTCCGTTGGGGAAGCAGGTTTCATCTTCACTGAGGATTTGTAGTTCAAAGTTTTGCTCCGCTGGGGATTGGGAGTTTGAAAACTTAACTCTGATGGGAAATTTGAAATTTAACTCCGTTAGGGATATGTATTTCAAGGTCTTAGCTCCACTGGGGGATCCAGATGATATGCTGCAGGGGATTTCTCCTGGAATAGCCTAAAGACGTTTTCCTATACTTTCAACCTGTCAGTAATTATTCCTTCACATTTCGTTTATTTGTAAACATGTGATTATATTCAAATGCATATGCTCATTAAATAAATCATTGGACGTTTTCAAATAAAACATAAGTGTAAAAAGAAAGAAAAGGCAAATAGTTTTTCTGCACTTTGAAGTATCTTTGTATTAACTTTGTGTAAGTATTTTGTACAGAGGAGACAGACATCCTAGTAAGAGAATGTTGTCGTAAAAATGAGAAAAAATTATACAAAGAAAGATGGCTATGTGTAAAAAAATTCCATGGGGTTCCCATTCTATTATAGCCTTCGTAACTCTGGATATCTTGTTCATTTGTTGCTTCGCTCGAAGATGATTGAGTTGATCAGAAGCCTGGAGCTTGTCTGTGAAGAGATTGTCCTTAAAGTGATCCGATGAGACATAGTCATACGCTTTAATTCCCTAACTTTTTCCTGGACCTCCCTTTCGGGTTTTCGATCCACCGGGAAACCCTTTTTTGCCCAAGTCTCCCTTTCGGTTTTTCAACTTGCCGGGTGTACATATTTTTTTATTTATCCCTAATTTTTGCCGGAACCGCCCTTTCGGGTTTTCGATTCACCGGGATGCCCATTTTTTGCCCAAGTTGCCCTTTCGGGTTTTCAACTTGCCGGGTCATTTATGTGTAGTATCTTTTGACTATGTCTGCATTCGCAGGGTGCGGCAGGTCGTCGCCGTCCATGGTGGTTAATATCATTACCCCACCAGAAAAGATGTTTTTGATCATAAATGGTCCTTCGTAAGTAGGAGTCCATTTGCCCCTGGGATCACTTTACGGCAAGATGATCCGCTTGATTACAAGATCCCCGACTTGATATACCTGGCGTCTGACTTTCTTGTTGAATGCCTTAATCATCCGCTTTTGATACGTCTGACCATGACAAACAGCAGTAAGTCGCTTTTCATCAATCAAGTTAAGTTGATCAAGCCGGGTCTGAATCCAATCGTCTTCACTCAAACCAGTATCCTTCATGATTCTTAAGGAGGGAATCTAAACCTCAATAGGTAAAATAGCTTCCATGCCGTATACCAAAGAATAGGGTGTTTCCCCAGTTGATGTACGTGCCGTGGTACGGTACCCGTGCAGAGAAAACGGTAACATCTCATGCCAGTCCTTGTAGGTGACTGTCATCTTTTGAATGATCTTCTTTATATTTTTGTTCGCAGCTTCGACAACACCGTTCATCTTTGGCCGATAGGGAGATGAATTGTGATGTTGAATCTGGAACTGTTCGTACAAGGTTGTGATCATAGTGTTGTTCAGGTTTGTACCATTGTCCGTGATGATCCTGTCGGGGATACCATACCGGCATATGAGGTTCTGCTTGATGAAGCAGGCAACCACATTCTTTGTAACAGAGGTGAAGGAAGCTGCTTCGACCCACTTGGTAAAGTAATCAATAGCCACCAGGATGAAGCGGTGTCTATTGGATGTTGTAGGCTTGATCTCTCCAATCATGTTGATTCCCCACATTGCGAATGGCCAAGGAGCTGTTAGGACATTGAGAGGAACTGGAGGTATGTGTACCTTGTCCGCGTAGATTTGGCATTTGTGATAAGTACGGGAATATTGATGACAATCAGCTTCCATGGTAGACCAGTAATAGCCTTCCCGTAGAATCTTCTTAGCCATCGTATGACCGCTTGAATGGGTGCCAAATGTACCATTATGCAGTTCAGCCATGACCTATTCAGGTTCAACCTTGTCCACACAACGGAGCAGAATGCAATCATGATTGCGCTTGTATAGGATACTGTGATACGGTGGGAGAACTGACTTAGGTTTTGCATTCGTATTCGCACTTGTTCGGTTTAGCAAGAGTCGCCACCGACTTTTTATTTTATCCTAAAGGAAAGGTTAAAAAAGCACAGGAAAAACCTTTTTGAGATATTTCGTGGGTTCGGGGGGTAGATTATGAAAAGGGAAGGTATTAGCACCCTTTTCATCCATGGTTATCCATGGGCTCTTCGTTACTTGGTTTTTAGCTCACTTGCCTTGATTTTTGATTGCTTGAAAAATGGTGTGTGTGTGTGTGTGTGTGTGTTTTTGAAAATGTTTTGAAATAGACGCCTTTGTTTCGGCAACCATTGTAATGACTCGTGTTTGAGTATATACAACGGTGTGTATCTTTTCGAAAAGATGTTTCAAAGTGTTTTTGGAAGTTTGTTTTGAAAGTGTTTGTGAAGTGTGGTTTTTGAAAAGGAGGCAAGTGTTTTTGCAAGTTGATTTCAAGTAACTAAGAGTTTGGTCTACCCCTATTGTACTCAAAGGTTTTCTCTATGTTTTCAACCCTTTTTAACAATTTTGTTCCACCATTGAATTTGGTGGACAATCTTGCGTTTAGGATTTTAACGGGACAGGCGCGGGTCATCGTATGGACCATGAATGCAATGGTGCCAAGTGTCTTTGGCAATTTGCTTGAAGGGACTATGATCATTCCGTTTAGGCAACTTTCGAAAGCGTCATCGAGGGACTTTATGATCATTTTGAATTGTTTTGCCAAAGAAACTCGACGTGCAAGCATGGCCCATTTTGGAAGGTAACATGTGGGATCACCCTAGGGGGTGCAAGTGTGATTGTGTATTGATTTCATGTATTTGTCTTGTATTAGGTTATCTAGCGTTCGGTTTTATGTACATACAACCCTAGGTCTAACCATGGTATAATTCGAAAGCGGTAAATTGCAGGAATTTAAAGTCCTAAACTATTACAAATAGTAGCCGGGAGTGGGGGTACAATTGTACAAAAGGGGGATGAGACTTAAATAATTACAACCAAATCGAATTGCGATCTCAAATGTATACAATGTAATGTATAGCAATGTATAAGAATAGCGATTGTATATGTGTAAAGCAAAGTAAATGTATGAGGTTTATTTACAAGTTAAGAAATGTGAATTTAATGAGACAATTAAATATTGTTTATTTGTCAAGTATTATTATCTATGTTTGATTTAAATTTGTATTTTTATATCTTTTTGTAAAGTATGTACAAATAAGAAAATTTTGATAAAAGAAAAGAAAAGGTTTTAAGTTCCATTTTTTATGTATTTATGTTAGTGTATTTTAATTAGTGTTTTTGTATACAAAATGTTTTAGTTAAAAAGAAAGAAAATTGTTTTAAACCTAAGAACAATTATTTAACTCAAAAAAAATTTATTCCTTTATATATTTTAATTATACTAGCTAGAAATAAAAAGAAAAGGGTTAAAATGTTTTTATTTACAAAAGAAATAATTTGTATTATAATAATAGTATAAAAATTTTACGGTAAAAAGTATATTAATTTGTTTTAAAAAAGATATAATTTATGTAAAAAAAAAAGATTAATTTAGAAAAAGAATGGGCTAAGTGGATTTGGCCCAAACTGAATTGTGAAAGAGAGACAAGAAAGGGGGGGGGGGGGTGCGTTTGGGTCATTGGGCTTCAGCAGGGAAAGGGCAAGGCCCAATTGTTTCATAACTTTTTTGTTTAGGGTTTAATTGTTTCGTTCATTTTGGAAACGCTTTAGGGTTTGAGGGAAACAGAGGCGCCGTCGCTCATCATTTTCGCTTCGTCTTCGTCTTTCGTTCGCCTTTTCGCCATGGATTCAGAACACCCTCGCTCATGGCCACCGGGCTTTACCCTCTATCTCTCCTTCCTCCATAATCGAACGCGGTGACCTTTACAAAAAAAGGTTTGGTTCTGAAGCTTTATACGTTTTTACACTTTGCATGTTTATTTTTCGTTTTGGATTCTAACCTTAAGCTTCATTATTATTGTTTATTGAGGTGTACGAAATGAAAAGGGAGGAGGCCATACTACCTTCGTTTTCTGGATATGGAGGAGAGATGGAGTTTGGAGGTGCTCTAGGCGGTTTTGACGGCGAGGGTTTGATGATGCAGCTAGCTTGCTCAGATTCCTGGTATTCTGTATTGCTTTGCTTGTTAGTTCGATGATGACACTTGAGAACTTTGTATATCTCTCTTCCTCTTCTCTTCTGGTTGCCTTTGATGCTTCTTATGTTTCGTATGTTTGCCTATGATGAGAGTTCTCTGAGGCTTTGATTGCCTTACTCTGTATCTTTAATCTTGAACCTTGCTATACTGAGTTGTTACTCTGTATGATGGTATGCTTGCTTGATGGTATGTTTGAATGTTTTGACATCTTGTTGTTAGCCCAGTGATGAAGATTTTCTGAGGGCTTGGTGTCGATTCTATATGCTTGGATACTGGTTTTGGCTTGGGTAGGCTGTAAGCTTGTTTTGATGGCTCGTGGCCTTTAGGCTAGCAGGTTTGACAGGTTGATTGTTGTTCTGGCTTTTTGTGTTTTTGTTTGAAAGGCTAGGCTTCAGCTTGGCATGGCTTATGTTTAGTGTGAGGTTTGGATGGTGTTGAAAGGTTTGGACAGTTTGATAGTTGTTTGTAGTTTTTTTCAGGTTATGGCCTATGTGTTTCAGGTTTTGGCTGACAGTGGTTTGGCTTACTGGTTTACTGGTTGTGGTTATTGTTTGACAGGTTAGGGGTTTTAGTGTGAAGCAGGTTATTTTGTTTAAGCTTTCAAGGCTTTGCAAGTTTTGCAAGGTTTAACAGTTTGTGATTAGGCATTGAGGCTTGGGCTTCGCAGGTTGGACATTTTTGAAGGGTTTGAAACGAGTTGGAGGCTTTAGGTTTTGAAGCCTGATGCTTCTTTTTCTTGGTCAGGCTTAAGGCCTTTTGATGGTTAATGGCTTTTGCTGTTTTGATTTCCTGGTTTGACAGTTCAGGTTTTTAGTTTTTGTTTTTGTGAACTGGTTTGGAGGTTTTAAGGGCTTGGAGGTTTCAGCAGCTTGACAGTTTTGTGTTTTTTTACTTTGCTTGTGATCTCTACCCCCCCCCCCCCTCTTACTCTTCATTGCAGTTTGTTTTATCTATTTTTATGCCTCAAGCCTAAAGCCAGTAAGCCTATTCTTTTCCTCTTCTCTCTCTCCACCGTTTTTTTTAAGCATTATTATATTTTCTTATAATCTGTTTTCTGAAAAAGCATACAGGCTGGAAAATGATGAAATAGGACATTGCTTGCATTGTTGGTTTTTAACCTGCATACTTTGTGTACTGCTTCCATATTTTCCTGCATCTTTGTGACAGTTTTTGATACTTTGATATCTTTGACAGCTTTCCATATTTTGGACAGTTGTGCACCTTTTGGCAGCTTTTTGACTTAGTTGCTTTGACATTGGAACTCAGTTTGCCTTTGGATTTATACTTGCATATACTGTTTGGTTTTGAACTATGCAGGTTTTGAATTATGCAGCATGCTTAAGAATTTTGAATTTGTGCAAAAATCATAACTTTGTGCATTCATGTTTCATTGCAAGCATTTCATCCTTCTTTGTGAACCGGGAGAAATCTCATGATTTGCAAAGAGGGTAAAACTGATTCCGGCCATTTGTTTTTAATGATGAACCTTTTCGACTGTTTATCTTTAACTATTTTTCTCTGCTTTGACTTTTCTTCTTTTCTTTGTTTTGCAGATGAAAAATAAGCATCAAGGGAGCATTGGATAGAAGATGAAGATTTAGAATTTTTTAGGACATTGTTTTATTTCAATTTAAATTACTGTAACATTATTATTGTAAATATTTTTATAAACAATAACAATTATACAAATAATTTAAAGATAAATAAAAGTCCTTCTATTGACCAATCAATTCTTTTTATTTCCTCTCAATTATTGTAATCATCATTAGAATACTTTGTAAAATACTGTATTCAAATAACAATTGTAACGAATAATTAAAGGTAAATAAAAAGTCCAACTTGATCAATTAATTCTTCTTTCGATTCAAAGTTCATTTAATTATTTGGATTTCTTAAAATTAAAATAACTAGAAGTATCCAATTATTCTGACTTTAGAAAAATAATTAGCAAACACTGTGGCCTTATCATTGAATCAGTAATAAACCTGGCGCTTCAAGTATCCGATGCAAAGTTAATCAAACCAATATCCAGATATTTATCCTTTTACTGATCAAATCAATCACTGTAGATTCTCAATTTAAGCGCCTCAACTTTTATCTCATCTCAAATCAAATGCTTTAGCCTTTACTGATTAAACAACAATCTGCAATTTTCTTGATTCAAACGCCTCAATCCAAATTTCAGAGTAAACTGAAAAGAAACTGTAAAGATAATCCTTTCTGAGAAATACATGCACAAAACCCTAGTTCTTGATTAAAAGCCAAAGAAACGTCCGCCTGATCAAAACTTGAGCTAAAGTCAACCAAACCCTAAGCCAAATGTTTGAACTGTTCCAGAGCCATGAAAATCAATGAAAACCCTAATTTTGTCTGACTGGCGGGAAAAGTCTGTTTGACCGATTCTTGAGCCAGTCTAAAAAATCAGGAAAAGCCTGAAGCTGTGATTTCTTGTGGAAAGATACGAGGGCAAATTTTGGGGTACAACAGTTGCCCCTGTTCAATCTTCTTGGACCTGAAGAGTTAGATTGGCAAGTTTGCCTTTCGCGACTCGAGGGTAAAAGGAGATTGGACACTAGAGTGCCCAGAAAATTTTCACTGGGTGATGTGATGGTAGAGGGAATGGGCTTACAGATGCCATTTGGAGATGGGCTTAACAATGCCATCTAGGGATGTGATAGAATCTTGTCGGGGGATGGGCTTAGAGATGCCATCTGGAAATGTTACCGAATCTTGTCGGGGGATGGGCTTAGAGATACCATCTGGGAATGTTACCGAATCTTGTCGGGGGATGGGCTTAGAGATGCCATCTGGAAATGTTACTGAATCTTGTCGGGGGATGGGCTTAGAGATGCCATCTGGAAACGGGCTTAAAGATGCCATTTGGAAATTGCTGGAGGAGGATGGGCTTATAGATGCCATCTGAAGGTGATTGTTGAATTGTATGTCACTGGTGAGTGGACGAGTATCAGAAAGGTATCCATGTTTTGGAACATCTCTGAATCGGGGGTCTGAACAAGCAATAGATTGACATCCGTGTTTGGAGAATCTGTAAACTGTTTTCAGGAGTTGGAGTTTTGAATAAGCAATAGAGCAGCATCCGTTGTTTGGGAAGCGTCCGGAAACTATTTTCAGAAGTCTTGAAGTGGAGAAGGAACCGGTGTAAGGTTTCCTGATGATGAGTCCGTGTAAAACTACATCTGGGTGAAACTGGGATAAGTATCAGAATGTCGCCGTGTCTGGGTCACATCTGAACTATCTCTGAGTGAATCTGGAATAAGTATCAGAATGTTGCCATGTCTGGGTCACATCTGAACTATTTCTGGATGAATCTCGGAAGGTGATGATCTTCGTCTGTTGACTGATCTTTCCTGAAAAGGTAAAGGGTTAGTTGTATGCAATGTCATGATGCATGATGTAATGTATGTTACATCAATGTTCATGATATGAATGCGATGAATGCGCATGTAAGCTGATGAGCTATCTTGCTGAGGATAGACGAATCCTGGATGGCTGAAGATAAAAGAATCTTGACTGCTGCTGGGGAGAGCAAATCCTTGGTTGCTGCTGTGGAGGGCCAGAATCTTCTGATCGTTGAAAATGAGAAGTCCTGGGACCACTGTTAGGGAATCAGAAGCTTGGGTTATATGCCAAACTATTGGGGAATTCCTGTCTTGAGGAGATCTTCACTGGAGAATATTCGAATATTCTGTGAGGAGCTGAGAATGAGAGTCTCCACTCTGCTTGGGGATTGATAGTTTGAAGTTTTAGCTCCGCTGGGGATTTTGAAACTTGACTCTGAGGGGAGTTAGCTTCTAAAAGACTCTCTGGCTGGGGATTGCAAGAATCTTCTGATTGCTGCAGGTGTTGATCTGGAATAAGTTACTGAATGTTGCCATCTCTGGGTCACATCTTGAACTATTTCTAGATCTTGAGTAAGAATCTTTTGAGTTTGAGAAGGAACCGGTGTAAGGTTTCCTGATGATGAGTCCGTGTAAAACTACATCTTGGATTTGAGATCTGTATGAGTAGCAGAATGACTTCCGTGTCTGGAGTATATCTGAAACTGTAACTAGGATCTGAACGAGTGACAGAATGGCTACCGTGTTTGGAGCGTATCTGGACTGTATCTTGGAGTAGAGATCTGTATGAGTAGCAGAATGACTTTCGTGTCTGGAGTATATCTGAAACTGTAACTAGGATCTGAATGAGTAACAGAATGGCTACCGTGTTTGGAGCGTATCTGAAACTGTATCTTGGAGTAGAGATCTGTATGAGTAGCAGAATGACTTCAGTGTCTGGAGTATATCTGAAACTGTAACTAGGATCTGAATGAGTAACAGAATGGCTACCGTGTTTGGAGCGTATCTGAAACTGTATCTTCCGACAGGTGATGAAGAAATTGCTGAACACTTTTGACATTCGAATGCCCCAAGTGGTGATGTAGATAATTTCCTGGCTTGTTACAGGTGTTAATCCGGAACTTAAGAAAGGTGACAGAATGGCAACCGTGTCTGGAGCATATCTGGACCGTATCTTCCAACAGGTGATGAAGGAATTGCTGCACACTTCGGACATTCGAATGCCCCAAGTGGTGTTGTAGATGATTTCCTGGCTTGTTACAGGTGTTAATCCACAATCAGTCGTTCACAGATATTTTCCTGGCTTGTTACAGGCGTTGATCCGGAACCTAAGAAAGGTGACAGAATGACAACCGTGTTTGGAGCGTATCTAGACCGTATCTTCCAACAGGTGATGAAGGAATTGCTGAACACTTTTGACATTCGAATGCCCCAAGTAGTGTTGATCTGGAATAAGTTACTGAATGTCGCCATCTCTGGGTCACATCTTGAACTATCTCTAGATCTTGATTTTGTTCAGGGTCAGAAATTGGGAGTATACCAATCTTCTGAGGCTTCAAGGATGAGAGTCTTCATTCTTGAGGGTTAACTGTTATCTGGTCGTAATCCAGTTTTCACAATAACTTGCTAAGCTGTTATCCGGTCAAATCCGGGCTTCACGGCTTGTGCTGAAGATATACCACTATCTGGTCGATTCCAGGTTTCATGGTAGACTGACACTGTTATTCGGTCGCAGTCCGGTCTTCACAATATGCTGTAGAGATCAAGATACTATCCAGTCAAATCCGGGCTTCATAACTTAAATTTTGTGAGAATTTGGTCTTTGATGACTGTAACTTCCAATAGGTAATGAAGGAGTTGTTGAACACTTTTGACATTCGAATGCCCCAAGTGAAGATGAAGGAGACTTCCCCCGAGTTCACTGAACTTTTGAAGGATCTGTCGAAACCTTGACCGGACTGCCCCAGGTTAACAGGACGGTGACATGCCATGCCCCTTGTTGATAGGAGACTTGTTGTTGGAAGTCTCATCCTTTTGAAGTGATTTTACTCACTGAGAGAGTTTTCGTTCCTCCGAACATTCGCTGTATGAATTTCTTTGCTGTCAAACAAATAGTCAAATGCGAACAGTGATATTCAAGCAATGCAAAGTTTATGTTTGTCTCGAAGTTTTGAAAAATGCGTTTTTTAGCAGAAAACTTTTTATAAGACAAGTCAACATAAGATTTAGAGCAAAGCCTTACAGGAGTCAGGATACCTTTTGTAACAGTATGCTTTCGAACTAACCCATGCTTCAATTAGGACTTTTGAAGGGTTGTAACGTGGCTTGGTTCACGGTTTAAGAAACAAAGGATAAAGGCTCAAAGTATATTTGTACCCACCCGCTCTTCGTGATGTTCTTCAATCCTAAGCTCAGTTAATTGTGTGTCGCACTCTATTCGAGTTTGGAGCGACTTTTGGGTGATGGTTCACCAGTTGAATTTTCGGAGACAGTCATCATCTCCTTTTTCTTTTCCAACATTTTCCATGTTGCTGAGGATTTGTAATGACCTCACTATTTTGATTTTGATTTGTTATCCCTAACTTTTGCCTGACTGTTCCTATTTTTGAGATTATAGTCAGCGGGATGCCCCAGCTTTCTTAAGCCTCCTTTACAGGTTTTGGCTTGGTGGGCTTTTCTCCTTTGAGATATTGACTGCCTATATGATAGGGAACCATCACTGTCTTTTGATTCCAAGGGAATGCTTTTTCTTTTTTGACGTTGTTCGTTGTGTTACAAACTGAGAGTTTGCGACTTCAATGCACATTTTCTTTTGAATTAACTGAGATACTACCCTGCCCCAGGTTTATATCAAAGGTTTTGATTGTTTAGAGCAGAAAACTCCTACTTCTTTGGCTCGAAGGGGTTGACTAGGGATTATCTTCCTTATAACTCCAGTGTTTGGGAATTGAAAGAAATGCCTGTACATCATCAGCAAAGTCTGTTCAAAAGCATACTGTATGAGATTATGGTATTTTTTCGTCATCCTCCCTCTAAAGGCTTGCAGCTTTTTATCAAGAGTCAAATATCATAAAGAAAACATAAGAGTAGTGAAAACGAATGGACGAATTCAAGACAAACATATGCAATGCATTAATGAAACAAAGTTTAACATCAACAGTTAATTGTTTGAAAACAAAAGAAATTACAACTTTGAAAATTCAAATGAAGCAAAAGTCTCTCAGCTTGAGCTTTGTCACTTCAGGTGGAGAATTCCTTAACGGAAGATTTTCATCTCGCCGTCCGGCATGAACCTCAGCACTCCAATGTCGATCAGATCTTGAATCTTGTTCTTCAAGGCCCAACAGTCGTCAGTGTCGTGCCCCGGGCTATAGGAGTGGTAAACACAAAATGCATCGGGATGATAGTTAGGAGCGGAGGTATTGGGTTTCCTAGGAGGATCCCTCATAGCAGTCAGATTGACCTCCAACAAGCGCTCCAGAATCAAAGATGACGGTATGTCAGTCTCTGTGAACTGTCTTCCTGACGTCTCTTGCTTATGCTGATTACCCCGTTGACGCTGGCTATGTTGTTGATGGGCTTGTGACCCTGAAGAAAGCAAAGGAGCTTTCCCCTTGTCTTCTTGATTGGATGGAGGCTGGGCGGTGACTTGCTCTTCAACCTCAGATGTTTGCCCCAATTGGCTATTTTGAAGCAGTTGGCAGAAGAGAACTCTGAGTTCCTCTTGTCTTTGAGACAGGTCTTGGATGAGAGCCATCTGGACCACCAATTGTCCCATCACTTGAATCCTCAATGTTGCCAGATCAAACTGCAGCTCTGCAAGCTGATCACTTCTGGCATTGCTTGAATTCTCCAAGCCCTTTGTAAGGAGAGCTTTCATTTCTTCTTGCCCCAGAGACAAGTTCAGGAACATTTCCTGCAGTTGAGCAGTCTGGTCCTGGATGTCTTTGACAGTCCTTTCTAGAGCCATCTCTTACTGAAATAAACAGTATGAGAGTAAGGAAACCTGAAAAAGAAAAAACTGTCAAAATGCAATGCATGATATGTGGATGCATGCTTTCAGGGATCTCTTGGGGTAAACACAAGAAAATGTTAGAGGTTGAACTTCGATCTTTGATTGGAGATCTTTGCACCGGTGGATGCCTTTCCACTAGAATAAAGCTCACCATGTCAAGTGGGTCATAGCCCCTGATTCAAGTTGTTGTACTTGATCTTTGGCCGGAGAACTTTGTATCGGTGGATGTCTTTCCACGAGAATCAAGCTCACCATGTCAAGTGGGTCATAGCCCCTGATTCAAGTTGTTGTACTTGATCTTTGGCCGGAGAAATTTGTATCGGTGGATGTCTTTCCACGAGAATCAAGCTCACCATGTCAAGTGGGTCATAGCCCCTGATTCAAGTTGTTGTACTTGATCTTTGGCCGGAGAACTTTGTATCGGTGGATGTCTTTCCACGAGAATCAAGCTCACCATGTCAAGTGGGTCATAGCCCCTGATTCAAGTTGTTGCACTTGAACTTTGATTGGCCTTTGTTAGAGGAGGAAGCCTCTTGCCCTTTGATAGACGTCTGGTTCAACGTAACTCTGCATCAATAGACCCTCAAGATCCTTGAAAAGGTTAGTGAAAAATGCTATGGTATGATGTCATGATGCTATGTACATGTATGCAAAAGCCAGTGAGTGTATATACAGGAAAACATATTCACACAAAGCAAACAAGTCCTTAGGTTTAGGCTTGCATGGGGTTGTAGGTAAGTACCCTCTTGAAGTTAGTTGGCTCATCCTGTCCTAAAATAGAAACCGGGTTCTAAGGAGCTCAATATCATTGGATTGTTTTCTGTGTTCATCGTTTCGGTTTAGCCACTTAACTGGCGACCAAAATATTCCAAGAAAACAACCCTCAATGAGTGTAGTATCGAGTATCTACCAACTTCGGACTGCACCAAAGTCGGTCATCTCACTACCCCTAAAAGGCTAGGATGGTCAATTAAGGTTCTAAGAGTTCGTTAGTGCTTCACGATATCACTCAGCGGCCCCGTACTCTCCTTGATTGAACTCAAGGGTTACCGGTACTCACAAATATGTCGCACTAACATAGCTTACTGCTTCAACCATGTCGGTATACCCCGCACAGTTCCCTCACAGTTTTATTGCTATTTACCTAAAAAGGTGCCCTAAATCCGGGTGTAGAATTTACAACAAACCCAAACAAGGACCCAAAAGATAAATCAATCAAGGCGATCAAAGCAAGAATGTAAAGGTGATCTAAACCCTAAGGTAACCCCACTTTTAAGTATTGTTCCCCAGCAGAGTCGTCAGTTCTGTGATACGGTGGGAGAACTGACTTAGGTTTTGCGTTCGTATTCGCACTTGTTTGGTTTAGCAAGAGTCGCCACCGACTTTTTATTTTATCCTAAAGGAAAGGTTAAAAAAGCACAGGAAAAACCTTTTTGAGATATTTCGTGGGTTCGGGGGGTAGATTATGAAAAGGGAAGGTATTAGCACCCTTTTCATCCATGGTTATCCATGGGCTCTTAGTTACTTGGTTTTTAGCTCACTTGCCTTGATTTTTGATTGCTTGAAAAATGGTGTGTGTGTGTGTGTTTTTGAAAATGGTTTGAAATAGACGCCTTTGTTTTGGCAACCATTGTAATGACTCGTGTTTGAGTATATACAACGGCGTGTATCTTTTCGAAAAGATGTTTCAAAGTGTTTTTGGAAGTTTGTTTTGAAAGTGTTTGTGAAGTGTGGTTTTTGAAAAGGAGGCAAGTGTTTTTGCAAGTTGATTTCAAGTAACTAAGAGTTTGGTCTACCCCTATTGTACTCAAAGGTTTTCTCTATGTTTTCAACCCTTTTAAACAATTTTGTTCCACCATTGAATTTGGTGGACAATCTTGCGTTTAGGATATTTAACGGGACAGGCGCGGGTCATCGTATGGACCATGAATGCAATGGTGCCAAGTGTCTTTGGCAATTTGCTTGAAGGTACTATAATCATTCTGTTTAGGCAACTTTCGAAAGCGTCATCGAGGGACTTTATGATCATTTTGAATTGTTTTGCCAAAGAAACTCGACGTGCAAGCATGGCCCATTTTGGAAGGCAACATGTGGGATCACCCTAGGGGGTGCAAGTGTGATTGTGTATTGATTTCATGTATTTGTCTTGTATTAGGTTATCTAGCGTTCGGTTTTATGTACATACAACCCTAGGTCTAACCATGGTATAATTCGAAAGCGGTAAATTGCGGGAATTTAAAGTCCTAAACTATTACAAATAGTAGCCGGGAGTGGGGGTACAATTGTACAAAAGGGGGATGAGACTTAAATAATTACAACCAAATCGAATTGTGATCTCAAATGTAAACAATGTAATGTATAGCAATGTATAAGAATAGCGATTGTATATGTGTAAAGCAAAGTAAATGTATGAGGTTTATTTACAAGTTAAGAAATGTGAATTTAATGAGACAATTAAATATTGTTTATTCGTCAAGTATTATTATCTATGTTTGATTTAAATTTGTATTTTTATATCTTTTTGTAAAGTATGTACAAATAAGAAAATTTTGATAAAAGAAAAGAAAAGGTTTTAAGTTCCATTTTTTATGTATTTATGTTAGTGTATTTTAATTAGTGTTTTTGTATACAAAATGTTTTAGTTAAAAAGAAAGAAAATTGTTTTAAACCTAAGAACAATTATTTAACTCAAAAAAAAATTGATTCCTTTATATATTTTAATTATACTAGCTAGAAATAAAAAGAAAAGGGTTAAAATGTTTTTATTTACAAAAGAAATAATTTGTATTATAATAATAGTATACAAATTTTACGGTAAAAAGTATATTAATTTGTTTTAAAAAAGATATAATTTATGTAAAAAAAAGATTAATTTAGAAAAAGAATGGGCTAAGTGGATTTGGCCCAAACTGAATTGTGAAAGAGAGACAAGAAAGGGGGGCTGCGTTTGGGTCATTGGGCTTCAGCAGGGAAAGGGCAAGGCCCAATTGTTTCATAACTTTTTTGTTTAGGGTTTAATTGTTTCGTTCATTTTGGAAACGGCTTAGGGTTTGAGGGAAACAGAGGCGCCGTCGCTCATCGTTTTCGCTTCGTCTTCGTCTTTCGTTCGCCTTTTCGCCATGGATTCAGAACACCCTCGCTCATGGACACCGGGATTTACCCTCTATCTCTCCTTCCTCCATAATCGAACGCGGTGACCTTTACGAAAAAAGGTTTGGTTCTGAAGCTTTATACGTTTTTACACTTTGCATGTTTATTTTTCGTTTTGGATTCTGACCTTAAGCTTCATTATTATTGTTTATTGAGGTGTACGAAATGAAAAGGGAGGAGGCCATACTACCTTCGTTTTCTGGAGATGGAGGAGAGATGGAGTTTGGAGGTGCTCTAGGCGGTTTTGACGGCGAGGGTTTGATGATGCAGCTAGCTTGCTCGGATTCCTGGTATTCTGTATTGCTTTGCTTGTTGGTTCGATGATGACACTTGAGAACTTTGTATATCTCTCTTCCTCTTCTCTTCTGGTTGCCTTTGATGCTTCTTATGTTTCGTATGTTTGCCTATGATGAGAGTTCTCTGAGGCTTTGATTGCCTTACTCTCTATCTTTGATCTTGAACCTTGCTATACTGAGTTGTTACTCTGTATGATGGTATGCTTGCTTGATGGTATGTTTGAATGTGTTGACATCTTGTTGTTAGCCCAGTGATGAAGATTTTCTGAGGGCTTGGTGTCGATTCTATATGCTTGGATACTGGTTTTGGCTTGGGTAGGCTGTAAGCTTGTTTTGATGGCTCGTGGCCTTTAGGCTAGCAGGTTTGACAGGTTGATTGTTGTTCTGGCTTTTTGTGTTTTTGTTTGAAAGGCTAGGCTTCAGCTTGGCATGGCTTATGTTTAGTGTGAGGTTTGGATGTTGTTGAAAGGTTTGGACAGTTTGATAGTTGTTTGCAGTTTTTTTCAGGTTATGGCCTATGTGTTTCAGGTTTTGGCTGACAGTGGTTTGGCTTACTGGTTTACTGGTTGTGGTTATTGTTTGACAGGTTAGGGGTTTAAGTGTGAAGCAGGTTATTTTGTTTAAGCTTTCAAGGTTTTGCAGGTTTTGCAAGGTTTAACAGTTTGTGATTAGGCATTAAGGCTTGGGCTTCGCAGGTTGGACATTTTTGAAGGGTTTGAAACGAGTTGGAGGCTTTAGGTTTTGAAGCCTGATGCTTCTTTTGCTTGGTCAGGCTTAAGGCCTTTTGATGGTTAATGGCTTTTGCTGTTTTGATTTCCTGGTTTGACAGTTCAGGTTTTTAGTTTTTGTTTTTGTAAACTGGTTTGGAGGTTTTAAGGGCTTGGAGGTTTCAGCAGCTTGACAGTTTTGTATTTTTTTTCTTTGCTTGTGATCTCTACCCCCCCTCTTACTCTTCATTGCAGTTTGTTTTATCTATTTTTATGCCTCAAGCCTAAAGCCAGTAAGCCTATTCTTTTCCTCTTCTCTCTCTCCACCGTTTTTTTAAGCATTATTATATTTTCTTATATTCTGTTTTCTGAAAAAGCATACAGGCTGGAAAATGATGAAATAGGACATTGCTTGCATTGTTGGTTTTTAACATGCATACTTTGTGTACTGCTTCCATATTTTCCTGCATCTTTGTGACAGTTTTTGATACTTTGATATCTTTGACAGCTTTCCATATTTTGGACAGTTGTGCACCTTTTGGCAGCTTTTTGACTTAGTTGCTTTGACATTGGAACTCAGTTTGCCTTTGGATTTATACTTGCATATGTTGTTTGGTTTTGAACTATGCAGGTTTTGAATTATGCAGCATGCTTAAGAATTTTGAATTTGTGCAAAAATCATAACTTTGTGCATTCATGTTTCATTGCAAGCATTTCATCCTTCTTTGTGAACCGGGAGAAATCTCGTGATTTGCAAAGAGGGTAAAACTGATTCCAGCCATTTGTTTTTAATGATGAACCTTTTCGACTGTTTATCTTTAACTATTTTTCTCTGCTTTGACTTTTCTTCTTTTCTTTGTTTTGCAGATGAAAAATAAGCATCAAGGGAGCATTGGATAGAAGATGAAGATTTAGAATTTTTTAGGACATTGTTTTATTTCAATTTAAATTACTGTAACATTATTATTGTAAATATTTTTATAAACAATAACAATTATACAAATAATTTAAAGATAAATAAAAGTCCTTCTATTGACCAATCAATTCTTTTTATTTCCTCTCAATTATTGTAATCATCATTAGAATACTTTGTAAAATACTGTATTCAAATAACAATTATAACGAATAATTAAAGGTAAATAAAAAGTCCAACTTGATCAATTAATTCTTCTTTCGATTCAAAGTTCATTTAATTATTTGGATTTCTTAAAATTAAAATAACTAGAAGCATCCAATTATTCTGACTTTAGAAAAATAATTAGCAAACACTGTGGCCTTATCATTGAATCAGTAATAAACCTGGCGCTTCAAGTATCTGATGCACAGTTAATCAAACCAATATCCAGATATTTATCCTTTTACTGATCAAATCAATCACTATAGATTCTCAATTTAAGCGCCTCAACTTTTATCTCATCTCAAATCAAATGCTTTAGCCTTTACTGATTAAACAACAATCTGCAATTTTCTTGATTCAAACGCCTCAATCCAAATTTCAGAGTAAACTGAAAAGAAACTGTAAAGATAATCCTTTCTGAGAAATACATGCACAAAACCCTAGTTCTTGATTAAAAGCCAAAGAAACGTCCGCCTGATCAAAACTTGAGCTAAAGTCAGCCAAACCCTAAGCCAAATGTTTGAACTGTTTCCAGAGCCATGAAAATCAATGAAAACCCTAATTTTGTCTGACTGGCGGGAAAAGTCTGTTTGATCGATTCTTGAGCCAATCTGAAAAATCAGGAAAAGCCTGAAGCTGTGATTTCTTGTGGAAAGATACGAGGGCAAATTTTGGGGTACAACAGTTGCCCCTGTTCAATCTTCTTGGACCTGAAGAGTTAGATTGGCAAGTTTGCCTTTCGCGACTCGAGGGTAAAAGGAGATTGGACACTAGAGTGCCCAGAAAATTTGCACTCGGTGATGTGATGGTAGAGGGAATGGGCTTACAGATGCCATTTGGAGATGGGCTTAACGATGCCATCTAGGGATGTGATAGAATCTTGTCAGGGGATGGGCTTAGAGATGCCATCTGGAAATGTTACCGAATCTTGTCGGGGGATGGGCTTAGAGATGCCATCTGGGAATGTTACCGAATCTTGTCGGGGGATGGGCTTAGAGATGCCATCTAGAAATGTTACCGAATCTTGTCGGGGGATGGGCTTAGAGATGCCATCTGGAAATGGGCTTAAAGATGCCATTTGGAAATTGCTGGAGGAGGATGGGCTTATAGATGCCACTGAAGGTGATTGTTGAATTGTATGTCACTGGTGAGTGGACGAGTATCAGAAAGGTATCCATGTTTTGGAACATCTTTGAACCGGGGGTCTGAACAAGCAATAGATTGACATCCGTGTTTGGAGAATTTGTAAACTATTTTCAGGAGTTGGAGTTTTGAATAAGCAATAGAGCAGCATTCGTTGTTTGGGAAGCGTCCGGAAACTATTTTCAGAAGTCTTGAAGTGGAGAAGGAACCGGTGTAAGGTTTCCTGATGATGAGTTCGTGTAAAACTGCATCTGGGTGAATCTGGGATAAGTATCAGAATGTCGCCGTGTCTGGGTCACATCTGAACTATCTCTGAGTGAATCTGGAATAAGTATCAGAATGTCGCCATGTCTGGGTCACATCTGAACTATTTCTGGATGAATCTCGGAAGGTGATGATCTTCGTCTGTTGACTGATCTTTCCTGAAAAGGTAAAGGGTTAGTTGTATGCAATGTCATGATGCATGATGTAATGTATGTTACATCAATGTTCATGATATGAATGCGATGAATGCGCATGTAAGTTGATGAGCTATCTTGCTGAGGATAGACGAATCCTGGATGGCTGAAGATAAAAGAATCTTGACTGCTGCCGGGGAGAGCAAATCCTTGGTTGCTGCTGTGGAGGGCCAGAATCTTCTGATCATTGAAAATGAGAAGTCCTGGGACCACTGTTAGGGAATCAGAAGCTTGGGTTGTATGCCAAACTACTAGGTAATTCCTGTCTTGAGGAGATCTTCACTGGAGAATATTCGAATATTCTGTGAGGAGCTGAGAATGAGAGTCTCCACTCTGCTTGGGGATTGATAGTTGGAAGATTTAGCTCCGCTGGGGATTTTGAAACTTGACTCTGAGGGGAGTTAGCTTCTGGAAGACTCTCTGGCTGGGGATTGCAAGAATCTTCTGATTGCTGTAGGTGTTGATCTGGAATAAGTTACTGACTGTCGCCATCTCTGGGTCACATCTTGAACTATTTCTAGATCTTGAGTAAGAATATTTTGAGTTTGAGAAGGAACCGGTGTAAGGTTTCCTGATGATGAGTCCGTATAAAACTACATCTTGGATTTGAGATCTGTATGAGTAGCAGAATGACTTCCGTGTCTGGAGTATATCTGAAACTGTAACTAGGATCTGAACGAGTGACAGAATGGCTACCGTGTTTGGAGCGTATCTGGACAGTATCTTGGAGTAGAGATCTGTATGAGTAGCAGAATGACTTTCGTGTCTGGAGTATATCTGAAACTGTAACTAGGATCTGAATGAGTAACAGAATGGCTACCGTGTTTGGAGCGTATCTCAAACTGTATCTTGGAGTAGAGATCTGTATGAGTAGCAGAATGACTTCCGTGTCTGGAGTATATCTGAAACTGTAACTAGGATCTGAATGAGTAACAGAATGGCTACCGTGTTTGGAGCGTATTTGAAACTGTATCTTCCGACAGGTGATGAAGGAATTGCTGAACACTTTTGACATTAGAATGCCCCAAGTGGTGATGTAGATAATTTCCTGGCTTGTTACAGGTGTTAATCCGGAACTTAAGAAAGGTGACAGAATGGCAACCGTGTCTGGAGCATATCTGGACCGTATCTTCCAACAGGTGATGAAGAAATTGCTGCACACTTCGGACATTCGAATGCCCCAAGTGGTGTTGTAGATGATTTCCTGGCTTGTTACAGGTGTTAATCCATAATCAGTCGTTCACAGATATTTTCCTGGCTTGTTACAGGCGTTGATCCGGAACCTAAGAAAGGTGACAGAATGGCAACCGTGTTTGGAGCGTATCTGGACCGTATCCTCCAACAGGTGATGAAGGAATTGCTGGACACTTTTGACATTCGAATGCCCCAAGTGGTGTTGATCTGGAATAAGTTACTGAATGTCGCCATCTCTGGGTCACATCTTGAACTATCTCTAGATCTTGATTTTGTTCAGGGTCAGAAATTGGGAGTATACCAATCTTCTGAGGCTTCAAGGATGAGAGTCTTCATTCTTGAGGGTTAACTGTTATCTGGTCGTAATCCAGTTTTCACAATAACTTGCTAAGCTGTTATCCGGTCAAATCCGGGCTTCACGGCTTGTGCTGAAGATATACCACTATCTGGTCGATTCCAGGTTTCGTGGTAGACTGACACTGTTATCCGGTCGCAGTCCGGTCTTCACAATATGCTGTAGAGATCAAGATACTATCCGGTCAAATCCGGGCTTCATAACTTAAATTTTGTGAGAATTTGGTCTTTGATGACTGTAACTTCCAATAGGTAATGAAGGAGTTGTTGAACACTTTTGACATTCGAATGCCCCAAGTGAAGATGAAGGAGACTTCCCCCGAGTTCACTGAACTTTTAAAGGATCTGTCGAAACCTTGACCGGACTGCCCCAGGTTAACAGGACGGTGACATGCCATGCCCCTTGTTGATAGGAGACTTGTTGTTGGAAGTGTCATCCTTTTGAAGTGATTTTACTCACTGAGAGAGTTTTCGTTCCTCCGAACATTCGCTGTATGAATTTCTTTGCTGTCAAACAAATAGTCAAATGCGAACAGTGATATTCAAGCAATGCAAAGTTTATGTTTGTCTCAAAGTTTTAAAAAATGCGTTTTTTAGCAGAAAACTTTTTATAAGACAAGTCAACATAAGATTTAGAGCAAAGCCTTACAGGAGTCAGGATACCTTTTGTAACAGTACGCTTTCGAACTAACCCATGCTTCAATTAGGACTTTTGAAGGGTTGTAACGTGGCTTGGTTCACGGTTTAAGAAACAAAGGATAAAGGCTCAAAGTATATTTGTACCCACCCGCTCTTCGTGATGTTCTTCAATCCTAAGCTCAGTTAATTGTGCGTCGCACTCTATTCGAGTTTGGAGCGACTTTTGGGTGATGGTTCACCAGTTGAATTTTGGGAGACAGTCATCATCTCCTTTTTCTTTTCCAACATTTTCCATGTTGCTGAGGATTTGTAATGACCTCACTATTTTGATTTTGATTTGTTATCCCTAACTTTTGCCTGACTGTTCCTATTTTTGAGATTATAGTCAGCGGGATGCCCCAGCTTTCTTAAGCCTCCTTTACAGGTTTTGGCTTGGTGGGATTTTCTCCTTTGAGAGATTGACTGCCTATATGATAGGTAACCATCACTGTCTTTTGATTCCAAGGGAATGATTTTTCTTTTTTGACGTCGTTCGTTGTGTTACGAACTGAGAGTTTGCAACTTCAATGCGCATTTTCTTTTGAATTAACTGAGATACTACCCTGCCCCAGGTTTATATCAAAGGTTTTGATTGTTTAGAGCAGAAAACTCCTACTTCTTTGGCTCGAAGGGGTTGACTAGGGATTATCTTCCTTATAACTCCAGTGTTTGGGAATTGAAAGAAATGCATGTACATCATCAGCAAAGTCTGTTCAAAAGCATACTGTATGAGATTATGGTATTGTTTCGTCATCCTCCCTCTAAAGGCTTGCAGCTTTTTATCAAGAGTCAAATATCATAAAGAAAACATAAGAGTAGTGAAAACGAATGGATGAATTCAAGACAAACATATGCAATGCATTAATGAAACAGAGTTTAACATCAACAGTTAATTGTTTGAAAACAAAAGAAATTACAACTTTGAAAATTCAAATGAAGCAAAAGTCTCTCAGCTTGAGCTTTGTCACTTCAGGTGGAGAATTCCTTAACGGAAGATTTTCATCTCGCCGTCCGGAATGAACCTCAGCACTCCAATGTCGATCAGATCTTGAGTCTTATTCTTCAAGGCCCAACAGTCGTCAGTGTCGTGCCCCGGGCTATAGGAGTGGTAAACACAAAATGCATCGGGATGATAGTTAGGAGCGGAGGTATTGGGTTTCCGAGGAGGATCCCTCAGAGCAGTCAGATTGACCTCCAACAAGCGCTCCAGAATCAAAGATGACGATATGTCAGTCTCTGTGAACTGTCTTCCTGACGTCTCTTGCTTACGCTGATTACCCCGTTGACGCTGGCGAGGTTGTTGATGGGCTTGTGACCCTGAAGCAAGCAAAGGAGCTTTCCCCTTGTCTTCTTGATTGGATGGAGGCTAGGCGGTGACTTGCTCTTCAACCTCAGATGTTTGCCCCTATTGGCTATTTTGAAGCAGTTGGCAGACGAGAACTCTGAGTTCCTCTTGTCTTTAAGACAGGTCTTGGATGAGAGCCATCTGGCCCACCAACTGTCCCATCACTTGAATCCTCAATGTTGCCAGATCAAACTGCAGCTCCGCAAGCTGATCACTCCTGGCATTGCTTGAATTCTCCAAGCCCTTTGTAAGGAGAGCTTTCATTTCTTCTTGCCCCAGAGACAAGTTCAGGAACATTTCCTGCAGCTGAGCAGTCTGGTCCTGGATGTCTTTGACAGTCCTTTCTAGAGCCATCTCTTACTGAAATAAACAGTATGAGAGTAAGGAAACCTGAAAAATAAAAAACTGTCAAAATGCAATGCATGATATGTGGATGCATGCTTTCAGGGATCTCTTGGGGTAAACACAAGAAAATGTTAGAGGTTGAACTTCGATCTTTGATTGGAGATCTTTGCACCGGTGGATGCCTTTCCACTAGAATCAAGCTCACCATGTCAAGTGGGTCATAGCCCCTGATTCAAGTTGTTGTACTTGATCTTTGGCCAGAGAACTTTGTATCGGTGGATGTCTTTCCACGAGAATCAAGCTCACCATGTCAAGTGGGTCATAGCCCCTGATTCAAGTTGTTGTACTTGATCTTTGGCCGGAGAACTTTGTATCGGTGGATGTCTTTCCACGAGAATCAAGCTCACCATGTCAAGTGGGTCATAGCCCCTGATTCAAGTTGTTGTACTTGATCTTTAGCCGGAGAACTTTGTATCGGTGGATGTCTTTCCACGAGAATCAAGCTCACCATGTCAAGTGGGTCATAGCCCCTGATTCAAGTTGTTGCACTTGAACTTTGATTGGCCTTTGTTAGAGGAGGAAGCCTCTTGCCCTTTGATAGACGTCTGGTTCAACGTAACTCTGCATCAACAGACACTCAAGATCCTTGAAAAGGTTAGTGAAAAATGCTATGGTATGATGTCATGATGCTATGTACATGTATGCAAAAGCCAGTGAGTGTATATACAGGCAAACATATTCACACAAAGCAAACAAGTCCTTAGGTTTAGGCTTGCATGGGGTTGTAGGTAAGTACCCTCTTGAAGTTAGTTGGCTCATCCTATCCTAAAATAGAAACCGGGTTCTAAGGAGCTCAATATCATTGGATTGTTTTCTGTGTTCATCGTTTCGGTTTAGCCACTTAACTGGCGACCAAAATATTCCAAGAAAACAACCCTCAATGAGTGTAGTATCGAGTATCTACCAACTTCGGACTGCACCAAAGTCGGTCATCTCACTACCCCTAAAAGGCTAGGATGGTCAATTAAGGTTCTAAGAGTTCGTTAGTGCTTCACGACATCACTCAGCGGCCCCGTACTCTCCTTGATTGAACTCAAGGGTTACCGGTACTCACAAATATGTCGCACTAACATAGCTTACTGCTTCAACCATGTCGGTATACCCCGCACAGTTCCCTCACAGTTTTATTGCTATTTACCTAAAAAGGTGCCCTAAATCCGGGTGTAGGATTTACAACAAACCCAAACAAGGACTCAAAAGATAAATCAATCAAGGCGATCAAAGCAAGAATGTAAAGGTGATCTAAACCCTAAGGTAACCCCACTTTTAAGTATTGTTCCCAAGCAGAGTCGTCAGTTCTGTGATACGGTGGGAGAACTGACTTAGGTTTTGCGTTCGTATTCGCACTTGTTTGGTTTAGCAAGAGTCGCCACAGACTTTTTATTTTTTCCTAAAGGAAAGGTTAAAAAAGCACAGGAAAAACCTTTTTGAGATATTTCGTGGGTTCGGGGGGTAGATTATGAAAAGGGAAGGTATTAGCACCCTTTTCATCCATGGTTATCCATGGGCTCTTAGTTACTTGGTTTTTAGCTCACTTGCCTTGATTTTTGATTGCTTGAAAAATGGTGTGTGTGTGTGTGTGTGTGTGTGTTTTTGAAAATGTTTTGAAATAGACGCCTTTGTTTCGGCAACCATTGTAATGACTCGTGTTTGAGTATATACAACGGTGTGTATCTTTTCGAAAAGATGTTTCAAAGTGTTTTTGGAAGTTTGTTTTGAAAGTGTTTGTGAAGTGTGGTTTTTGAAAAGGAGGCAAGTGTTTTTGCAAGTTGATTTCAAGTAACTAAGAGTTTGGTCTACCCTTATTGTACTCAAAGGTTTTCTCTATGTTTTCAACCCTTTTAAAAAATTTTGTTCCACCATTGAATTTGGTGGACAATCTTGCGTTTAGGATATTTAACGGGACAGGCGCGGGTCATCGTATGGACCATGAATGCAATGGTGCCAAGTGTCTTTGGCAATTTGCTTGAAGGTACTATAATCATTCCGTTTAGGCAACTTTCGAAAGCGTCATCGAGGGACTTTATGATCATTTTGAATTGTTTTGCCAAAGAAACTCGACGTGCAAGCATGGCCCATTTTGGAAGGCAACATGTGGGATCACCCTAGGGGGTGCAAGTGTGATTGTGTATTGATTTCATGTATTTGTCTTGTATTAGGTTATCTAGCGTTCGGTTTTATGTACATACAACCCTAGGTCTAACCATGGTATAATTCGAAAGCGGTAAATTGCGGGAATTTAAAGTCCTAAACTATTACAAATAGTAGCCGGGAGTGAGGGTACAATTGTACAAAAGGGGGATGAGACTTAAATAATTACAACCAAATCGAATTGCGATCTCAAATGTAAACAATGTAATGTATAGCAATGTATAAGAATAACGATTGTATATGTGTAAAGCAAAGTAAATGTATGAGGTTTATTTACAAGTTAAGAAATGTGAATTTAATGAGACAATTAAATATTGTTTATTCGTCAAGTATTATTATCTATGTTTGATTTAAATTTGTATTTTTATATCTTTTTGTAAAGTATGTACAAATAATAAAATTTTGATAAAAGAAAAGAAAATGTTTTAAGTTCCATTTTTTATGTATTTATGTTAGTGTATTTTAATTAGTGTTTTTGTATACAAAATGTTTTAGTTAAAAAGAAAGAAAATTGTTTTAAACCTAAGAACAATTATTTAACTCAAAAAAAATTTATTCCTTTATATATTTTAATTATACTAGCTAGAAATAAAAAGAAAAGGGTTAAAATGTTTTTATTTACAAAAGAAATAATTTGTATTATAATAATAGTATAAAAATTTTACGGTAAAAAGTATATTAATTTGTTTTAAAAAAGATATAATTTATGTAAAAAAAAAAGATTAATTTAGAAAAAGAATGGGCTAAGTGGATTTGGCCCAAACTGAATTGTGAAAGAGAGACAAGAAAGGGGGGGGATGCGTTTGGGTCATTGGGCTTCAGCAGGGAAAGGGCAAGGCCCAATTGTTTCATAACTTTTTTGTTTAGGGTTTAATTGTTTCGTTCATTTTGGAAACGGCTTAGGGTTTGAGGGAAACAGAGGCGCCGTCGCTCATCGTTTTCGCTTCGTCTTCGTCTTTCGTTCGCCTTTTCGCCATGGATTCAGAACACCCTCGCTCATGGCCACCGGGCTTTACCCTCTATCTCTCCTTCCTCCATAATCGAACGCGGTGACCTTTACGAAAAAAGGTTTGGTTCTGAAGCTTTATACGTTTTTACACTTTGCATGTTTATTTTTCGTTTTGGATTCTGACCTTAAGCTTCATTATTATTGTTTATTGAGGTGTACGAAATGAAAAGGGAGGAGGCCATACTACCTTCGTTTTCTGGAGATGGAGGAGAGATGGAGTTTGGAGGTGCTCTAGGCGGTTTTGACGGCGAGGGTTTGATGATGCAGCTAGCTTGCTCGGATTCCTGGTATTCTGTATTGCTTTGCTTGTTGGTTCGATGATGACACTTGAGAAATTTGTATATCTCTCTTCCTCTTCTCTTCTGGTTGCCTTTGATGCTTCTTATGTTTCGTATGTTTGCCTATGATGAGAGTTCTCTGAGGCTTTGATTGCCTTACTCTGTATCTTTGATCTTGAACCTTGCTATACTGAGTTGTTACTCTGTATGATGGTATGCTTGCTTGATGGTATGTTTGAATGTTTTGACATCTTGTTGTTAGCCCAGTGATGAAGATTTTCTGAGGGCTTGGTGTCGATTCTATATGCTTGGATACTGGTCTTGGCTTGGGTAGGTTGTAAGCTTGTTTTGATGGCTCGTGGCCTTTAGGCTAGCAGGTTTGACAGGTTGATTGTTGTTCTGGCTTTTTGTGTTTTTGTTTGAAAGGCTAGGCTTCAGCTTGGCATGGCTTATGTTTAGTGTGAGGTTTGGATGGTGTTGAAAGGTTTGGACAGTTTGATAGTTGTTTGCAGTTTTTTTCAGGTTATGGCCTATGTGTTTCAGGTTTTGGCTGACAGTGGTTTGGCTTACTGGTTTACTGGTTGTGGTTATTGTTTGACAGGTTAGGGGTTTAAGTGTGAAGCAGGTTATTTTGTTTAAGCTTTCAAGGCTTTGCAGGTTTTGCAAGGTTTAACAGTTTGTGATTAGGAATTGAGGCTTGGGCTTCGCAGGTTGGACATTTTTGAAGGGTTTGAAACGAGTTGGAGGCTTTAGGTTTTGAAGCCTGATGCTTCTTTTGCTTGGTCAGGCTTAAGGCCTTTTGATGGTTAATGGCTTTTGCTGTTTTGATTTCCTGGTTTGACAGTTCAGGTTTTTAGTTTTTGTTTTTGTGAACTGGTTTGGAGGTTTTAAGGGCTTGGAGGTTTCAGCAGCTTGACAGTTTTGTGTTTTTTTTTCTTTGCTTGTGATCTCTACCCCCCCCCCCCCCCCCTCTTACTCTTCATTGCAGTTTGTTTTATCTATTTTTATGCCTCAAGCCTAAAGCCAGTAAGCCTATTCTTTTCCTCTTCTCTCTCTCCACCGTTTTTTTAAGCATTATTATATTTGCTTATAATCTGTTTTCTGAAAAAGCATACAGGCTGGAAAATGATGAAATAGGACATTGCTTGCATTGTTGGTTTTTAACCTGCATACTTTGTGTACTGCTTCCATATTTTCCTGCATCTTTGTGATAGTTTTTGATACTTTGATATCTTTGACAGCTTTCCATATTTTGGACAGTTGTGCACCTTTTGGCAGCTTTTTGACTTAGTTGCTTTGACATTGGAACTCAGTTTTCCTTTGGATTTATACTTGCATATGCTGTTTGGTTTTGAACTATGCAGGTTTTGAATTATGCAGCATGCTTAAGAATTTTGAATTTGTGCAAAAATCATAACTTTGTGCATTCATGTTTCATTGCAAGCATTTCATCCTTCTTTGTGAACCGGGAGAAATCTCGTGATTTGCAAAGAGGGTAAAACTGATTCCGGCCATTTGTTTTTAATGATGAACCTTTTTGACTGTTTATCTTTAACTATTTTTCTCTTCTTTGACTTTTCTTCTTTTCTTTGTTTTGCAGATGAAAAATAAGCATCAAGGGAGCATTGGATAGAAGATGAAGATTTAGAATTTTTTAGGACATTGTTTTATTTCAATTTAAATTACTGTAACATTATTATTGTAAATATTTTTATAAACAATAACAATTATACAAATAATTTAAAGATAAATAAAAGTCCTTCTATTGACCAATCAATTCTTTTTATTTCCTCTCAATTATTGTAATCATCATTAGAATACTTTGTAAAATACTGTATTCAAATAACAATTGTAACGAATAATTAAAGGTAAATAAAAAGTCCAACTTGATCAATTAATTCTTCTTTCGATTCAAAGTTCATTTAATTATTTGGATTTCTTAAAATTAAAATAACTGGAAGTATCCAATTATTTTGACTTTAGAAAAATAATTAACAAACATTGTGGCCTTATCATTGAATCAGTAATAAACCTGGCGCTTCAAGTATCCGATGCATAGTTAATCAAACCAATATCCAGATATTTATCCTTTTACTGATCAAATCAATCACTGTAGATTCTCAATTTAAGCGCCTCAACTTTTATCTCATCTCAAATCAAATGCTTTAGCCTTTACTGATTAAACAACAATCTGCAATTTTCTTGATTCAAACGCCTCAATCCAAATTTCAGAGTAAACTGAAAAGAAACTGTAAAGACAATCCTTTCTGAGAAATACATGCACAAAACCCTAGTTCTTGATTAAAAGCCAAAGAAACGTCCGCCTGATCAAAACTTGAGCTAAAGTCAACCAAACCCTAAGCCAAATGTTTGAACTGTTCCAGAGCCATGAAAATCAATGAAAACCCTAATTTTGTCTGACTGGCGGGAAAAGTCTGTTTGATCGATTCTTGAGCCAGTCTGAAAAATCAGGAAAAGCCTGAAGCTGTGATTTCTTGTGGAAAGATACGAGGGCAAATTTTGGGGTACAACAGATACCATTGCTCAGGAAGAACTTTGCCGAGAATCTCCTTAAGAACTTTTTATCTTTGAATGAAGCTCCTTCAGGGTATTCTTGTGCTTCGAGATACCTTTTGACTTCGTGAAACCAAGGTCGGTCCACTACTTCTTCGGTATTAATCTCGTGACAATGTGCAGGTTCGTCCATCCGCTCGATGGTGATTTGGGGAGCCTCATTATCCCAGTTAAGTTTAAACATGGAAGACATTGTAGCTAGAGCATCTGCTAGCTGATTCTCTTCTCGCGGGAAGTGCTCGAAGGTAATCTGCTCGAAATAAGGTAACAATGTCAGGACATGGTTCTTTGTAAGGGATGAGGTTAGGATGTTTAGTATCCCACTCTCCTTTTATTTGACTGATAACCAAAGCTGAGTCCCCAAATACAATCAGAGATTTGATTCCCAAGTCAATAGCAGCCTTGAGACCAAAGATACAAGCTTCATACTCGGCCATATTGTTGGTGCAACTAAAATAGAGTCTGGCGGTGAAAGGTGTATAGAAACCTTGTGGGGAGATAAGTACAACACCAATACCGTTGCCAAGTGCATTAGAAGCACCGTCAAAGTACAGGGTCCATCGGGATCCTTGTTCAGGCCCGTCATACGGTCCGTTATCTTCAATGTTGTCCAATGTCATAATGTCTTCGTCGGGGAAGTCAAACTTCATAGATTGGTAATCTTTGACAGCTTGATGAGCTAGATGGTCAGCTAGTACACTCCCCTTTATGGCTTTTTGGGTTGTGTACTGTATATCGTACTCAGTCAGAATCATTTGCCATCTAGTTATTCTTCCAGATAAAGCAGGCTTCTCGAAGATGTACTTGATCGGATCCATTTTAGAAATCAGTAGAGTGGTATGAGTCAACATATACTGCCTTAGCCGGCGAGCAGCCCATACCAAAGCGCAATAAGTTTTCTCGAGCAGTGAGTATCGGGTCTCACAGTCGGTAAACTTTTTTCTAAGGTAATAAATGGCATGCTCTTTTCGGCCAGACTCATCATGTTGGCCCATTACGCACCCCATTGAACTATCTAAAACAGTCAGATACATTATTAGCGGTCTTCCTTCGATGGGAGGCATCAAGATATGAGGTTCTAGCGAATACTCCTTGATTTTATTGAAAGCAACTTGACAGTCATCATTCCATTTAACCACCTGATCTTTCTTCAACAGCTTGAAGATTGACTCACAGGTAGATGTTGGGTGAGAAATGAACCTTGCAATGTAGTTTAGGCGTCCCAAGAAACCTCTAACCTCCTTCTCAGTGTGAGGGGCGGGCATTTCTTGTATAGCTTTGACTTTGGCAGGATCAACCTTGATGCCTTTGTTACTGACGATGAAACCCAAAAGTTTATCGGACCTGACTCCGAAAGTGCACTTGTTAGGATTCAGTCTGAGCTTGTACTCCTTCAACCTGACAAACAGCTTTTGTAGATGGTCGAGGTGTTCTTCTTCTGTTTGTGAGCGGGCTATCATGTCATCTACATAGACCTCTATCTCATGATGTATCATATCATGAAACAAAGCTACCATGGCGCGCTGATAGGTTGCCCCGGCATTCTTCAGTACGAATGGCATCACTTTATAGCAGAAGGTACCACACTGTGTAACAAAAGTAGTTTTCTCCATGTCATCAGGGGCCATTTTGATCTGGTTGTATCTTGAAAATCCATCCATGAAAGAAAATACCTTGTGCTGAGTTGTGTTGTCAACCAAGATGTCAATGTGCGGTAGTGGAAAGTCATCTTTAGGGCTAGCCCTATTTAAATCTCTCTAATCCACGCACATTCTGACTTTGTCGTCCTTCTTAGGCACGGGCACAATGTTAGCAACCCATTGTGGATAGGAGGTAACAGCAAGAAACCCAGCATTCAACTGCTTCATCACTTCAGCTTTGATCTTTTCAGACATATCGGGCCTCATTCGGCGGACTTTCTATTTAATTGGTGGACAGTCTTCTCTTGTAGGGAGACGGTGAACCATAATATCTGTATCGAGTCCCGACATGTCTTCGTAAGACCAGGCGAAGATCTCAACATATTCATTCAACAACTGAACTAGGCGCTCTTTGACACTTGGCTCAAGGTTGGCACCCACTCTGACTTCTTTTCTGTCTTCATCAGTACCCAAGTTGATTGTCTCTAACAGCTCTTCATGGGGCAGGATAGCCCTTTCTTCCTGTTGTAGCAGCCTAGCCAACTCTCCCGACACTTCACAGTCTTCATCACCTTCGTATTCGGCATGATTGACCAGATCTTCAGAGTCACTGAAGGCCATAGCAGAATTGTTACCCATGGAATCCGGAATGGAAGGGTACCTGCATTTTATGAGTGTGGGCGTGTGTAAGGGATAACCACCTTTAAACAAATAAAATGTAAAAAGAAAGAAAATGAACACAAAAGTTTATATATGAAAACGTCCATGATTCATTAAAAATGGCATAGAAGATGAAAAATCAAACCCTTACAAATGGACCTATGTACCTCGGGTAAGGCACAAGGCAAAAAGTGTACGAATTGTTTAAGAATTATTACAGACCAACAGAAATGTTCGAAAGATAAATTACTGATTTATGAAAGTAATGGGAACAACGTCCTTCGCCTCCCAGTTGTTTAGTCCTCCTTCAACAGTAGGGAAAATCCAGTCTTCAAAGTTGCTCTCCTATTCACCATCCTCCAAGGCATTGACTCCATGATGGGTGATCTTCAACGGTGGCCCTCCGGCCCGGGAGCGGCGTACAGCCTTTTGAGCAGAAGCAGTGAAACCCAAGCCGAATTTATCTGTCTTGTAAGGAAAATCTGGCAGCTGACCCCATATTGTGCTTCCTCCTTCTTCAATCACAGCCTTCGCATCTTTAAGGGATGACATCCGGGACACAGGTTTGGTAATGATGGGTACAGAAGTCATTGTCTTGGCTTCCGCAACTTCAAGAAAACCTCTTCAAAGTGTTGAAAGGGGGTTTCTATGAATTCGCCATCTAACTCCACATAGCGGAAAGAATTAAGATGGCTTATCATATACTCCTCCTCGCCATGAACCGTTATAATTTTCCCCTAGACTGTGTACTTGAGCATTTGATGTAAAGAAGAAGTGACGGCCCCAGCATTTTGGATCTAGGGTCTTCCAAACAAGCAAGAATAGGAGGGACGGATGTCCATCACATAAAATATGGAGTTGAAAATTTTCGTTCCCACTTTAATCGGGATGTCCACCTCCCCGTGGACCATCATTTTAGAACCATCAAAGGCTCTGACAATGATATTGTTGGGCTTCAGGGTAAAACCTTCACTGTTCAATCTGTCCAATGCTTTCTTCGGCAAGACATTTAAATACGACCCAGTATCAACCAGAACGTGAGCTAGAGTAGTCCCTCTGCATTCCACCGAAACATGCAAAGCGTCATTATGCTTTCTCCCCTTAGATGTTAGATCGGCATCGGAGAAGCCAAGACCATTGTCAGCTGTTAGGCTAGATAAACACTCCTGGAACTGGTCCGCGGAGGTTTCCTGAGGCACGTGGGCCGTCTTCAAGAATCTGATCAAGGCTTTGGCATGAGCTTCGGAACAGAGCAACAGGGCCAGCATAGAGATTTTTGAGGGGGTTTGCCCCAATTGTTCCACAACATCATAGTCGCTTTTCTTAATTATTTTCAAAATCTCCTCCATTTCTTTTTGAGTGGTCTCGGGGATGACCAAAGGTTGAGCCCTTGTTCTGACGGGCGCTTCTTAGATCCCCTTCCCTTTATCAGCAGCAACAGCAGAGGGTACAACCACAAGAGTCACAATTTCTTCAATAACTGGAGTTCTCACAGATATGTTGACCGGCACAGGAGTAACCTTAGGAGCAATTGAGGGTCCGAAGACTGCCTTTGAAGGAGCAATCTCCAGAGAGAAAATTCTTCCGCTGCGAGTGACTTTACCCGTTCCAGCAATATTCCCAATGTTAGGAGTCTCTTCATCAGAACTTTCTTCAGTTGATTCTATTTGCTTAATACCGTGGTAGAAGATCTCTCCTCCATAGTTCCACGGTATTGATTTGTTGGACTTGTATGGGATAGGCCCCGACATAGTTATATTTAGAGGTACAATCTTTGGATCGGATGTAATCTTAACAGGTATTTTAGAGACCTTGGAAAGATTGGCGGATATGGTAATTATAGCAACATCATTGACAGGAGTCAGAGTAACAGGATTCTTTTCAAAAAGGATTTCTTGATTATCCATTAGGCGCTGGATGCCTGACTTCAACAACAGACAGTCGGATGGTAAGGATGAACAGAGGCAGCAATCTTTTTCACATCCTGGGAAAATCCCAGCCTTCAACAAATTTAGCTTGATTATCGGTAATGGAGTCATCAAATCATCAACAGTAGAAACATACAGATCTTCTTCAATAGCATGGGCATTATGGCCATGCTTTGGCATTGGAGCAGAGATCACATTCGGCTTCTCGGGGGCGTCGAATTCCACTTCCTTAGCGTCTATTAAATCCTGGATCTTATTCTTGAGGGCCCAACAATTGTTGGTGTCGTGCCCCATGTTGTCTGAATGATAAGCACACTTGGCGTTGGGATGGTAATGCGGAGATGTAGTGTTAGGGTTTTTAGGGGTCTCCCTCAAACTGGCAAGGTTTAACTTCAAGAGATGGGGTAGAACCTGAGCAGGAGTCATGTTTATCCGAGTATATTGTCGTGCAGGCCTTTCCACCCTTTGCTGGTTGGTTCTGGGTTGATTATTTCTGGGATGATCAGCTACAGACTTCTGAATCATTACGGCCCCCACCGCTGGCCGGCGCTAAACTCTTCCCTGACCTCTTTGGGAGTAGACAGCTGAGACTTCCTTCTTTGTTGGAAAAGTCTTTTTGATGGCAGCGGAAGCAGATGCATCTTTTTGAATTTTACCGCTCTTGATTCCGGCTTCAACTCTCTCACCAGTCAGAATTAACTCGGTGAACCCCGCAGACAACTTCCGATCAAGTGATTAAAGAATGGACCTGACAGGGTCCCCAAAAACATATCCACAAGCTCTCTCTCAGACAATGGTGGGTCCACCCTTCCAGCCAAGTACCTCCATTTATGGGCATACTCCTTAAAACCTTCATTGGAGACCATACCCATACTCCGTAATTGAGTACGGGTAGGTGCTAAGTCCGTATTATATTGATATTATTGGTAGAAGGCAGCAGCCAAATCCTCCCAATTATGCACATTAGACCTTTCAAGTTGGTAGAACCAATCCAATTGCGTACCCGAAAAACTATCCTGAAAAAAGTGGACCCACAGGTCCTTGTCAGAAGAATGAGGTTGAATTTTTCTGACGTAAGACCGCAGGTGCATCTTTGGGCAAGACACCCCATCATATTTAGTAAAAATAGGCACTTTAAACTTGGGGGGAATGACAATCCCAGAAACCAAACCTAACTCTTCGAAATCCATCCCAGGCACTCTTTGTACCTCCATAGCTGCCAGACGTTCTTCGAGATTCTTGTACTTGTCATCTGCAGGAGGGTACTGATGTTCAGAATAGTCTTCATCCTCCTCTTCTTCTTCTTCCTCAGACTCAAATGGTACTGCAACTCCCTTTCCTTTTCCTACCCCTTCATCAGATGTTGAGGGGAAGTCCAGGACCCTTCTAGTTTGACCTTCAAATCTTCTACCTAAAGTAGCCACACCAACTCTTTTCTTTTTCTTTTTCTCCTTTTCCTTCTCCAACAGAGCTTTAAGATCCTCCTAGCCCTTTACCAAGGTCATGAGTAGTTGTTGGAACTGTGAATTCTGCGCTTGCAAATCTTTGACCGTCTGCTCTATATCTATCTTGCTGAAATAAACAGCAGAGAGATAAGGAAACCTGGTGTGAAGACCTGTTTATGCATATGATGAATGATGTGTATTCATGTAATGCATTCAAGGATTCAGAAATTCAAATTTGTTTTAAACAAAAAGGAACACACGTCATATTAATAAGATAGAATTTGTTAGTACATAAGTGCCCCATGGGCAAAATAATACAAAATTCTAAGGTAAAAAGACGTTGTGCATCCTCTTTGGTGCAATGTAGGTGTTAAGAGTCTGTTCTTCATGGAGTCGACGAGTAAGTTCCAAAACCTTCTTCTCACTGGAGTAGAATTGGGCTTCAAAAGTATTACGTTCTCCCTTGAGCTGTATCCAACTCCTTTGTAAATCTTCCAATGATGTTGGCATGTTAGGATGTAGAAGGGTGTATGGAACCTCTCCTTCCATAATAGGCTCTTTGATCACAGGAAGAATGTAGGGGTAAGGCATCATAAGACTTTGGGCGCGGGTTCGTACCCACTTGAGGTAAGACTCAAGGGGGATGGAATTCTTGTGTCCCAGTGTCTTACTGTCCACCTTGTTGGGCATCCTCCAGGCTCGGATGAACCTTTGTCGAAGTCCTTGAGCATCATTGTCGAAGTCAAAAACCAAGTCTGGAATCAGCATGTCATGAGGGCCATCCCTTTGGGCATACCCAAATTGTCTCAGAGCCAAGCAGGGGTTGTAGGTATTTCCTCCCCTAATGCCAAGTAGTGGGACATTAGGAAATTCCCCACAACGATCAATGATGATGACATTTTCTCTGGATTAAGAACACCAATGAACATCTGAATGCGTAAGAGTCATCAACCATTGTGACCACCTCAAGCCTTGCTCATTCCTCAAGACTGATTGGGGAAGGTGAGAAATAAACCACCTTGCTAGAAGAGGAGTACAGCACATGAGAACACCTCTTTTTCTCATTGTTCGTGTGTGAAATGAGTGGAGGATATCCCCAAGCAATGTAGGCACATGATTTCGAGATATGAAAATCTTGACAGCATTCACATCTATAAGCTGGTCAGGGTTTGGGAACAAGACCAACCCATAGATGAGAAGTGCTACAATCTCCTCAAAAGCTTGCAGATCTAGAGAATTCCAGCAGTCTTGTGCCTTCTCAAACAGGAACTTTGCCAAGAAACCCTTGACACCACTTCTGGTTTCCCAATGACCTATGATATCAGATGGTTGCAAGTGTAAGGCTTGAGCAACATCTTCAGGCTTTAGCTCTCTCTCCGTACTGTTGTAGGGTAGTTGATGGAGAATAGGAATCCTCAGGAGTTGAGAAAATTCCTCCAAAGTAGGCACTAATTGGTAATCAGGAAATGTGAAGCAATGGTGTAGGGGGTCAAAGAACTGGAAGAGAACTTTCACCATGTCTTCCTCTATGTTGGAGTTGACCAAGTTGAGAAGTCGACCATGTCTTTCAGTGAATGGAGAATTCTCTGGAATCTTGGAAGTAAGCTCCTTGAGTTGAGGATGGATTCTCACAAGGTTGACCTGAATTGTTTTCCTGCGGAGTGATTCCATAACCTACAAAACAGGAACAAAGATGAAGATCCAAACCCTTGAAATGGTTAGTGGATGCATATGATGCTTCATGATGTTCATGATGTATGCACAAGTATATGTACAAGCAAGTCACACAAGTTCCTAGTTTCAGGCTTGCATGGGGTTTCATAGGTAAATACCCTCTTGAAACTTAGTTGGCTCAACCTGTCCTATAAATAGTAATCGGGTTCTAAGGAGCTCAATATCACTGGATTATTTTCTGTGTTCATTGTTTCAGTTTAGCCACTTTACTGGCGACCGAAATATTCCAAGAAAACAACCCTCAATGAGTGTAGTATCGAGTATCTACCAACTTCGGACTGCACCAAAGCCAGTCATCTCACTACCCCTAAAAAGGCCAAGATGGTCAAGTAAAGGTTCTAAAAGTCCATTAGTGCTTCATGACATCACTCAGCGGCCCCGTATTCTCTTTGATTGACTCAAAGGCTACCGGTACCCACAAATATGTCGCACTAATATAGCTATTGCTTCAACCATGTCGGTATACCCCGCACAGTTTCCACAACGTATTGTTATTTACCTATGAATGTTTCCCAAATTCGGGTAGAGGATTCAAACCCAAACAATAGAACCAAATGTAAAGCAATCAAGGAAAACAAGATAAGCATGTAAAGGTGATCTAAACCCTAAGGTAACCCCACTTTTATAATGTCCCCAGCAGAGTCGTCAGTTCTGTGATACGGTGGGAGAACTGACTTGAGGTTTTGCGTTTGTGTTTGCAAATGTTTCGGTTTAGCAAGAGTCGCCACCGACTTTTTATTTTATCCAAAGGAAAGGTCAAAAAGCACAGGAAAGACCTTTGAGATGTTTTCTTAGGTTCGGGGGGTAGATTATGAAAAGGGAAGGTGCTAGCACCCTTTTCATCCATGGTTTTCCATGGGCTCTTAGTTACTTGTTTAGATCACTTGCTTTTGCTTTTCAATTGTTTGAAATGGTTCTTTGTGTGTGGTTTTGAAAATATTTTGAAAAGAGGCCTTGTCTAGGCAACCTTTGTAACAATTTATATTTGAATGTTTTACAAAGGTGTTTGTCTTTTGAAAAATGTTTCAATGTTTGAAAGTTTTGTTTTGGGAAAATGTTTTGAAATTGTGTTGTGATGTGTTTTTGAAAATAGCAAGGATGTTTGCAAGTTTTGATCAAGTAACTAGGAGTTGTCTACCCTACTCAAAGATCTTTCCTACGCATTTTTAACCCTTTGACATTGTTGTTTTACAATTGTATTTGGTAAACAACCTTGTGTTTGGATGTTAAACGGGACAGGCGCGGGTCATCGTATGACCATGATAACAATGTTGCCAAGTATCTTAGCAAGTTTTTGTGGGACTAGATCATTTTTGTATAAGCAACCAAGATAGCGTCATCGAGGGACTATGATCTTTTTGTTTTGTTTTGTTTTGTTTTGCCAAGATACCTAGCATGCATACCATGGCCATGTTAAAGGCAACAAGTGGATGAAACTCTAGGGGTGGTTGTGTGCATTGTGTTGTCATTTTCATGCATTTTTGTCTTGTATTAGGTCAAGCTATTTGTTTTGATTTTGGTTATCATACAAACCCTAATATTTCTATCATGGCATATTTGAAAGCTATAAAGTGCGTAAAAATAAATCTACAACTATTAAAACATGATTATGGGGAGGGGGATACAAATTTGAATAGGGGGATATTTGCAAGAAATTAAAACCCTAAGTCAACTATTACAACCCAATTGAACTCATTGTGCAAATAAATAAATAAATAGACAATATTTAAATATGCAAATAAATATGAATATGCAAAAGTTTTTTTGTATTATTTTTATGTATGTAAAAATAAGTTTATTTAATGTATTAAAAATAAGAAAATAAAAAGCTTATTTTTATTAAGGGTGGAAACTCTAATTTGTTTTAAGAAAATATATATATTATAATTATTTATTTATGTACAAGTAAATAAAATAAAATATATACAAATGTTTAGAAAATAAAAATGTATGAGAAAATATTATTTAAGTGTATAAATAATAAAAATAAAAATATATGGTATTTTTTGTATTATTTACAAGTTTTATTTGAGAAAATAAAAGTATATTATTTAAGAAACTATTTTTATGCTAGAAAAAATAATAAAAATAATAAAATAAAATATGAAAATTTAAGAAAATATTTTTGGTAATTTTTAATGTTTTAGAAAAAATAAAATAAAGTCAGAAACTTAAAAAGAAATAAAAAATATATGAAAAATAAACAAATGGGTTAAGGGGGTGCAAAAAGCACAAAGGAGGGTGCAAATAGTAGGAACAAGCAGGCCCAGCCTAAAGTCCAGCTTCGTCTTCAACCTTTGAACAAGAAAACATGCGCCCTGTATTCAAACCTGGAAATCCTGCATACGTGCTCAAAAACAAAAACTTGCAACATGAAAGTTATAGAGCATGATCACACGATTCTAACCATGTAAAAAACTTAATCTAACTCTCAAAGACCAGAGAGAATTTCTCTGGCCCTAATTTCTAACCTAGTTTTTTCAGAAAGTTCATCACTCAAATTCTCCCAACTCAGTTAACTTAAATGAAATCTATGCATATGTACAGCTCAAGGGCAATAAGTACTACATTTTTTATTCACAAACCTAAGCCTAATGATTCCTAAATAGAGAGATAGAAGTTTAAACTTTACATGTTTCAGTCAAGCTCTAGTATGGCAATACAAGGGTTTTCAGTGAGGCCTGAGATGCTTGTGAGCTTGCTTGAAGTTCCTTTGACCTTCCCCAATGCTTGGCTAGCTTTGAACTTGCTTGAATCTCTCTATAGAACTCAACCTGCAAAGTCAGAATTTGAAAATGGTGAAGTGTGTAAATGGGGTTACAGTGACTTGGGAATGGTTGGGATAGTTTAGGTAGGTTGTATGGAGTGTGTTGGAACTTATTGCAAGCAAAACGCACGAGTAGTTTGTGATTTGGAAACCAAAATGCAGAACCTGCCCTGTTTTGCAAGAAAATGTGATTTTTGTGTTTTGGAAGGTTTGAGGACTTGTGAACTCGTGGTTCTGGCTTAGAGTATTGTGTAAAAGTTGTTTGAAATGTTTACAAGAGTGGGTTTTATCAGATTACAAAGTTGTTGACCTTTTGCAAGGTTTCCTGGTTTTGAAGCAAAAGTGAGAAGTGACCATGCTATGGCATGTACAGGCCTCCTTCTTAGCTGCACAAAGTTGTTGTACCTTTGCCTAAGTTTATGGAATTGTTTTGCTGCAAAGGGATGGGTTCAAGGATCAAGGGAAACAAAAATGCATAAAGTGGACTTTATAAAAATGGTATTGTTAACTTTTTGCCATTTTTAGATTAATCCTTTGTGTAATCTTCCATTGATCAGAACAATGCCTTAATCCATTGTGTTTGCATTCAATTTTTGAGTTTGGAAGGGTTTAAGGACCTGTAAACAAGTACAAGCAAGGCTGGATAGAATTTGCAACTTGTAGCAACATGAGAAATGCCATGGATCAAAGTGACATTTTGCCAAATTCAAACCTTTGATTCTCCCTAACCACAAATGATTTTAGAGAGTTCTTGGGCATTTTGGAAAGCTTTCAACATGCTTTACAATCCATCTTTGAAATGAATTTTGAGATTCCATGGGAACTAGGTGAAAAATTGCCATGAAGATAGGTCAAAATCCTGCCTAAAGTAGGGCAAAATTCACTAAGTTAGAAAGTTTTTTTACCCTTATTCATAAAATCATAACTTGAGATACAAGAATCTTTTGGGAAAACTTTTTGAATCAAAGTTGTATATTTTATGGAGGACTACAACTTTCATGTTGGAAGTTTTGTTTGAATCCAATTTCATCATGGTGAAAAAGTTGGGCAAAGTTGGGAAAAAATAAGAAATTTTCATAACACACAAAATTTCTAAGTTATGAAAATTTTCCATTTTAAACCCTAATTTGCAATATTAGGTTTCTTGATGAACAAGTTTCATGTTTTGACACATCTTGATGAAAAATGACCCTTGGCACTTGATTTTGACCAAAAAGTCAAAGTTTGACTTTTCAGTGTGCAGTTGATTTTTGATCAGTTGACCGGAAAATTCATCTGTCAATCCAATGCATTTGGGATCTTTTGAACCTTGTGATTAGGTCAAGATGATTCCATTGAGTCCTTTAATCCATGTTTGAACTCAAATTTCCATTGGCTAGGTTAAAAATCAGAAATTGCCCTTCTGCAGTCAAAACCCTAAAAATGACCATTTTGCCCTTTTGATGATCTGATCAAGTTTCTTGAGGAGTTATGATCCAAACTCGATCAAATGGTTCATATGAGTCTATAATGTTGATGTGGATAAAAAATTATGAGGGTTGACTGTAAATTGGCCACAGTTGACTTTTTCCCCAATACAACTGATTTTTAGGTCAACTGTCCAATTGACTGGGCAAAAATTTGATTCAAGGCTTGAAACTTGGTATGAGCAATCTTATAAGTCCAACATGAAGTATGAAAGTCACATGGGGAATTATAAGTCCAAAAATACTTGTGCAAACTCAAAGAGTCTTGTGAGGGGAAATCTTGATAAAATGAGAGGGAAATTTTTGGGGTACAACACCTACTATCCAGGTTCCTTCTCATAGCCCTACTATCCAGGCTTTCTGTTGTATCCGAAAATTTTCCCTCTCATTTATCAAGAATTTTCCCACAAGATCTCCTTGGGCTCAAGACTGCATTAGGGTTTGATCAGCTCAAGACACCCCTTATGCCCTGATGACCAAAACTAGGGTTTGAGATTTCACAAGGATTTTTGGACTTCCAATGCTCCATATGATTTTCATGGATCATTATGGACCCCCAATATTACTTATGTCAAGTTTCAAGCCTTGGATCACACTTTTGATCAGTCAATTGTGCAGTTGACCTAAAAATCAACTGTATTGGGGGAAAAGTCAACTATGGCCAGTTCACAGTCAAACTTCATAATTTTTGGTCCACATCAACATTTTAAACTCATGTGTATCATTTGATCAAGTTTGGACCACAACTCCTCAAGAATTTTGATCAAATCTCCAAAAGGGCAAAATGGTCAAAATTAGGGTTTTTACTGGGAAAGGGCAATTTCTTATTTTTGACCTAGAAAATGGTCAATTGGTATAAGGCATGATCTCAAGAGTAAAATTTCATCATTTTGACCTAATGACATGGTTCAAAACATTGCAAGTCCATTGGATTGACAGATGAATTTTGTAGTCAACTGATTAAAAGTCAACTGTATACTGAAAAGTCAAACTTTGACTTTTTGGTCAAACTCAAGTGCTAAAGATCATAATTAATTAAAACATATCAAAATATGAAACTTATTCATCAAGAAATCAAAAAGTCAAGATTTCGTTTTGAAAAGTCAAAATTTCTAAACTTAGAAATTTTTCTAAGTGTTGGAAATTTCATGTTTTTTTCCTAACTTTGAGCCAAATTTTCACCATGATGCAAGATGATTCAAGAAAAACTTCCAACATGAAAGTTGTAGATATCCATAAAATCTACAACTTTTCTTTACACAACTCCTTCCAAAAATGCTTGTATCTCAAGTTATGATTTTATGAACATAGGGTCATATAACTAAACCTTAGTGAAATTTTGCCCTAATTTGGTCAGGATTTTGACCTAACTTCATGACACTTTTTCACATAGTTCCAAGGGGAATATTCAAAATCAATTCAAATATGGGTTATAAAGAACATTTCAATATTTCCAAAATGTCCAAGAACTCCTTGAGATCATTCTTGAGGATGGATAATCAAAGAGATGAAATTAGGGTTTTGTCACTTGAATTACAAGTCATTTTTGATGAACACTTGAACCAAATCTATGCTAGGCTGCATAATCCTTGTTTTACATGCCTCAAACTTGTTTGTAACTCCATAATTAAATGTTTACACAATTGTTAGAGCTTTGATCCAAGCAATTGAGCTATTGTCCAAGTTGCATTTCAATTTATGGCACAAAGTTAACAATGACATTCTTGTAAAGCAAGCTTTTTGCATAAAGTTCACATTGAGCCTCTAACTTGTTCTCTATGATCACACTCCATCCACAAAGTCAGAAGCAAGCTTGTTTAAAGCTTAACCACTCTATCTTAGCAAGTACACAAGGCATGGAAACTTGTTTTGTCAAAAAATCACATGTTTAACTTAAACATGTAAATTTGAATTCTGATCAACTAGAGCACTCCAAACTTGTTGCTTATAAATAGAGTCACTATTTGTGAGCTAGGACACGAGCTTAAGCACCCTGAAATACACCAAAACTCTCTCAAATCAGAAATTGCACAAAAACTCCATTGTTGCACAGTTTCTGACCTTGAACATCAAACTCCCATTTCCCTCGTGCGTTTCTTGGCCTTTTAGTTTCTAAAGCTTCCTTACATCAAGTGTAACTTATCCTTATACTTGTTTCATTTCTGTAACATCATTTACCCTATCTCCCATAACCAAAAACAGAGCATTGCACATTGACTTCTCCGAGTCATTTTAGCCACTCTCAACTCAAGCAAACCATTGCATTAGCTTCCTATGATCTCAAGGAAGCTAACTTGATCATCACCATCACTTGAAACAAGCTCAAACTCAAAACACGATTTCCATTTTTGAGGTAAGTTTTCTCAAATTGGAACTCTTCATACAAGCATCATCAATAGTTTATTTGTGAATAAAACATGTAGATATCATTTCCCTGAAGCTAACCATGTCCTTAGTTTCCATTAATTTTGCTTGAGCTTAGAGAATTTTGAAACTGAAATTTCCGAAATTTTTAGGGTTCAGATTCGGGCTAGTAAAATTCTTACTTATCTTTGATCTATAGTTTTAATACTTTACATTTCTGGAATCGTGAGAAAATTTGCTACAAGTTTCATGTTTATAGTTTTCATTTTTAATGAGAAATGAGCAAGTTACAGTAGGTATGGCTGGAGGTTGAAGATGAAGTCTTCAGGGGGGCATTTTGCCTTACATATTTATTGTTTTATTTATTATACTTTATTTATTTTATTAAGTAAACTTTATAAATTTAATTAATATTATCTTTTTTTTTTCACACCATTTAAAATACATTATTTTAATATATAAAAAAGGACTAAAAATATTTTATAATGCTATAAACATTTTCAAGATAAAAAACACCAAAAATTATTTTCTTAAAATTATTTTCTTTGGATTAATTAATAGAACTAGGTTTTCATTTAAAATATTTTCTTAATAAATTCATACTTAATTAACTATTTTCTTTATTTAATTAGGTTAAGATAAAATCTTTTTTTCATGAAAAACAAACAAAATTCATTTCTTTACACTTTTGCATCCTTGTACATTTATTCATTTTTATGCTTTGTGTTTATTTAATTCCTTGTGTATTTATACCAATTCAATATGGTTGTAATAGATTAATTAGGATTTAAATTCTTGCAATCCCCATTCAACTTGTACACCCCCTCCCCACAAATGTTGTAATAGTTTAGTAGCTTTAAATTTCGCAATTTATCGCTTTTATATAACATGCTAGTAATTAGGGTTTGTATGGAAAGACTAAAACCAATTATTAGAAAACCTTAATTCAAGACAAAAACAAGCATGGAAATGATACACTTGCACACAAGCACCTCTAGGATTATTCCACTTGGTTGCCTTATACAAAATGGCCATATTACGCATGTGAGGTATCTTAGAAAAAACAAGCAAATACAAGATCATGGTCCCTCAATGATGCAATCTAAGTTGCCTTACAAATGATCTTAGTCCCTCAAAGAGTATGCTAAGATACTTTGCAATATTGCTAATCATGGTTATACAATGACTCACGCCCGTCCCATTTACATCCAAAGATAGGGTTGCTTACTAAATCATGGTACTTGCTCCATTTCAAAACAAACATCCTTGCTATTTTCAAAACAAACACCAACACTTCCAAAACATCTTTCAAAACTTGAAAACATTTTCAAAAGATCAACACCTTTGTATACATTCTTACGAACGAGAATCATTACAAAGATTTCCTAAACAAAGGCCTCTTTAAAAAATACTTTCAAAAACCACACAAAGCACAATTTTAACCAAAAAGCAAGTGATCTAGCAAGTAACTAAGAGCCCATGGAAAACCATGGATGAAAAGGATGCTAATACCTTACCTTTTCATAATATACCCCATGAACTCAAGAAACAATCTCAAAGGTCTTTCCTGTTCTTTTTCACCTTTCCTTTTGGATAAAAGAAAAGTCGGTGGTGACTCTTGCTAACCGCAATATTTGTGATCAAACGCAAAACCCTCAAGTCAGTTCTCCCACCGTATCACAGAACTGGCGACTCTGCTGGGGAAAATTCTAAAAGTGGGGTTACCTTAGGGCTAGATCACATTTATTTGCTTTCTTTGTTTGACTTGTATGCTTTACATTATGGTTTGAATCCTCTACCCGGATTTGGGTTACCTTATAGGTAAGTAGCAATACGTTGTGGAAATTGTGCGGGGTATACCGACATGGTCTAAGAAATAGTTATGTTAGTGCGACATATTTGTGAGTACCAGTAGCCTTTGAGTTAATCAAAGAGAATACGGGGCCGCTGAGTGATGTCATAAAGCACTAATGAACTTCTAGAACCTTTACTTGACCAACTTGGCCTTTAGGATGTAGTGAGATGATCGAATTTGGTGCAGTCCGAAGTTGGTAGATACTTGATACTACACTCATTGAGGTTTGGTTTCTTGGGATATTTAGGTCGCCATTAAAGAGGCTTGTGCTGAAACAATAAACAAGGAAACAAGCCAGTGATATTGAGCTCCTTAGAGCCCAGTTACTATTACTAGGACAGGTTTGAGCCAACTAAACTTCAAGAGGGTACTTACCTATAAGACTCCATGCAATCCTAAGCCTAAGGAATTGTTTTCTTTCTTTGTATATACATAATTGTACATAAAATCATGAACATCATACACATTCACTAACCATTTCAAGAATTTTTGGATTCATCTTTGTTTTTGTTTTGTAAGATATGGATTCTCTTCGCAGGAAAACCATTCAAGTCAATCTTGTAAGGATCCTTCCACAACTTAAGGAGCTAGCTTCAAGGAATCCAGAAAACTCTCCATTCACTGAGAGACATGGTCGCCTACTCAACTTGGTCACCTCCAACACATATGAGGACATGATGAAGGTGCTCTTTCAGTTCTTTGATCCTTTACACCATTGCTTCACTTTTCCCGATTATCAACTTGTGCCTACTTTGGAAGAATTATCCCGACTCTTAAGGATTCCCATTCTCAATCAACTACCTTTCAACGGTACGGAAAGAGACCCAAAGCCAGAAGAGATTGCTCAAGCTCTACACTTGCACTCCTCTGATGTCACAACTCATTGGGAAACAAGGAGTGGTGTCAAAGGTTTCTTAGCAAAGTTCTTGTTCGAGAAAGCCCAAAACTGTTGGAATTCCTTGGATTTGCAAGCCTTCGAGGAAATTGTGGCTCTCCTCATCTATGGGATGGTTTTGTTTCCAAATCCTGACCAACTCATAGATGTGAACGCCATCAAAATCTTCATAACTCGCAACCCGGTGCCTACATTGCTAGGGGATATCCTACACTCTTTTCACACTCGCACAATAAGGAAAAGAGGTGTCCTTAGGTGTTGAACTCCTCTCTTGGCAAGATGGTTTATTTTGCATCTTCCCCAATCTATATTAAAGAACGAGTAAGGTTCAAGGTGGTCACAAAGGTTGATGACGCTCAAACATTCAGATATTCATTGGTGTTCCCGATCCATAGAGAATGTTACTATTGTCGACCGTTGTGGGTAATTTCCTAATGTCTCTTTACTTGTCATTAGGGGAGGAATCACCTACAACCCCTTCTTAGATTTAAGACAATTTGGTTATGCCCGAAGGGATGGTCTGCACGAGATGCTGATTCAAGGTTTGGTATTTGACTACAACAACGACGATCAAGATCTTCGCCAGAGATTTATCCGAGCTTGGAGGATGTTAAACAAGGTAGATAGAAAGACTTTGTGGCACAACAATTCCATCCCTCTTGAGCCTTACCTCAAATGGGTATGAACTCGTGCTTAGAGTCTTATGATGCCTTATCCCTCCATTCTCCCAGTAATCATTGAGCCTGTCATGGAGGGAGATGTTTCATATACTATCCTACATCCTGACATGCCTACCTCTCTTGAAGACCTATAAAGGGTTTGGATACAACTCAAGGGGGAGCGAGATACCTTCGAAGCCCAATTTTATGCAAGCGAGAATAAGGTTTTGGAACTCACTAGGCTACTTCATGAGGAACAGACTCTGAATGCCTACATTGCACCAAAGAGGATGCGTACTACCTTTTTATCTTACAGTTTTTGTATTATTTTGCCCAAGAAGGCATTGATGTACTCAAGCTTTAATCTATTAATATGACGTGTGTTTCCTTTTTGTCTAAAACAAATTTGAATCTTAAAATCCTTGAAAGCATTGCATATGCATTTACCATTCATCATAACATAAGCAGGTTTCTTGCAACAAGTCTCCTCGTCTCTCTACTATTTATTTCAGTAAGATGGATCTGGAGCAAACGGTGAAGGACCTCTAAGCTCAGAATGCACAGTTTCAACAATTATTCTTGACCCTAGCTAAAGGACAAGAAGAGTTGAAGACTTTGTTGGCTGAGGAGAAGAAAAAGAAGACAAAGAAGATAACCGGAGTTCCAAACATGGGAAGAAGGTTTCAAGGGCAGACAAGAAGGGCCCTAGACTTTGCAACAACATCCGGTGAGAAAGACAACTAAGATGGGAAGGGTAAGAAAACAATTGTCCAGTCGGAATCATAAGAGGAAGAGGAAGAAGAAGACTATTCTGAAGAACAATACCCTATAATTGATGACAAGTATAAACATCTCAAAGAGTGGTTGAGTGCAATGGAAATCTAAAAAGTGCCTGGCTTGGACTTTGAGGAGTTGGGGTTAGTATCGGGAATTGTAATTCCTCCAAAATTCAAAGCACCTATGTTCGCCAAATATGACAGAGTTTCATGTCCTAAAATGCATCTCTGGTCTTATGTAAGGAAAATCCAGCCTCATACCACTGACAAAGATTTATGGGTACACTTCTTCCAAGACAGTTTGTCTGGAACTCAACTTGATTGGTTTTATCAGTTAGAAAGAGCCAATGTTCATAACTGGGAAGATCTTGCTGTAGCCTTTTACAAACAATACCAATACAACACTGATCTTGCACCAACCCGTACTCAACTCCAGAGTATGGCCATGGTTTCAAGTGAGGGCTTCAAAGACTATGTGCAAAAATGGAGAGACTTGGCTGGAAGAGTTCAACCTCCCCTATCTGAAAGAGAATTTGTAGACATGTTTTTGGGCACCTTGTCTGGTCCCTTCTTCAATCACCTAATTGGAAGTTCATCGGCAGGTTTTACTGAACTTATATTGATCGGAGAGAGGGTAGAAGTCGGGATAAAAAGTGGAAAGATTCAAAAATATACATCCTCTGCTGCTATAAGGAAGCCATTTATCAGAAAGAAAGAAGTGGTTGCTATTTATCCTCAGAGAAATCAAGACAGGGCCGAACACTGTCCAATAGTGGGGGCTGTTATGATTCCTAAACCTGCGCCTTATCAGCAAAGAAATAACCAACCAAGGATAGAAAGACCAGTCAGACAATTCACCAAAATTAATATGACCATATCTCAGGTATTTCCACATCTGTTGAGATCCAACCTAGTGACCTTGAAAGAAGCTCCTAAGAATCCTAACACAACATCTCCTCACTATCATCCTAATGCCCGCTGTGCATACCACTCTGAGAGTCCCGTCCATGACACTAACAACTGTTCGACGCTGAAGAACAAAGTATAAGACCTCATTAAAGCCAAGGAGATTGAATTTGATGCGCCCTAAAAGCCAAATGTCATTTCTGCCCCTATGCCCAAACATAACCATAATACCAACGCCATTGAGGAAGATATGTTTATTACTTTAGTTGATGACCTTATGACTCCACTCCTGACTATCAAAGAGAACTTATTAAATTCCAGTGTATTCCCAGGCTGTGATGAAAGCTGCCATTTCTGTTTGTCCTCACCAACTAGTTGTCCTTTGTTGAAAGCAGGCGTTCAATACCTAATAGATAACAAGGAAATTTTGTTTGAAAAGACTTTTGTTTCACCTGTTCCTTATAATGATGTTTATATCATTACCATTTCCATCGATTCTTCCAGGTTCTCCACCAAAATACCCGTTAGAATTACACCAGTTCCAAAAGAAGCTCCTTTGATAATTACAATGTCTGGACAAGTCTCGTATTCGTCAGACAAAACTGTACCATGGAATTATGGAGGGGATGTCTACTACCACGGTATCAAGCAACACTGGCCAGCTGCTGAAGATTCAAGTTTTGAGAAAGATAACTCTGATATCAGTAATATTGCAGGGACTAGCAAGATTACCCGAAACGGAAGGATATTCTCTCCAGAAATTACTCCTCCAAAAGCTATTTCTGGACCCGTAATCATTCCTGTTGTTGTTTCTCCTCCGAAGACTATTCCCAGTCCTACAATCATCTCCACCAATACTCCAACTGACAAAGCTGTTACAATCCCTACTATCACTCCTACTGACATTCCTGCTGCCGAGTTAACCGAGACTTGAGGTAAAAGTATTCTGATTGAGCCCGTCCGGAAGGCACAATCATTGGCTATCCCTAAGACCTCCCAGAAAGAGATGGAGGGAATTCTAAAGATCATAAAAAGAAGCGACTACAATGTAGTTGAGCAATGGGGCAAACTCCATCTAAAATTTCCATGCTAGCTTTACTACTATGTTCTGAGGCGCATGCAAAAGCCTTGGTAAAATTCATGAAAACTGCTCATGTACCCCAAGAAACATCTGTCGATCAGTTCCAAGACTGCGTAGCCAGCTTGACTGCATATAATGGTCTAGGTTTTTTAGATGTTGATTTAACGCCAAGAGGAAGGAAGCATAATGAGGCATTACATGTCTCAGTTGAATGTAGGGGCACAACCTTGGCTCATGTTTTGGTGGACACTGGCTCATCTCTGAATGTATTGCCTAAAAAGGCTCTTGATAGGCTTGACTGTGAGGGATTGACATTGAAACCAAGTAACATAGTAGTGAGGGCCTTTGACGGCTCAAAAAGGATGGTGCATGGGGAAGTGGATATCCCCAAAAAGGTTGGAACCCAAACATTTGATTTAACTTTTTATGTAATGGATATTCGTCCTTCATATTCCTGCTTGCTAAGCCGACCATGGATTCACAATGCTGGCGCTGTTACTTCTATGTTGCACCAAATGTTGAAGTATACGATTCAAGGGAAGATTATCACCGTTCATGGAGAAGAAGAGTATATGATCAGCCATCCCAATTCCTTCAGATATGTAGAATTAGATGGTGAATTTATTGAAACTCCATTCCAGCACTTTGAAGAAGTCCCGCAAGATGTGGCAGTGACCAAGGCTGTTCCCAAGATCACAAGGCCTCCACTTAGGATGTCATCTTTGAAGGATGCAAAGGAAGTGACAGAAGAAGGTGGGTGCACTATCTGGGGGCAACTCCCGGATATCCCATACAAGTCTGACAAGTTTGGCCTGGGTTTCACTTTAGGTGTTCGGAAGGTTGTACGACGTGCTCGTGCTGGAGGACCACCCTTAAAGATCAGCAATCGTAAGGTCAACGCTGTAGAGGATGATGAAGATGGCTACAACCTGGAGGATTGGATATTCCCAACTGTTAGTTGAGGGCTTAGCAATTAGGAGTCTAGAGATTTTGTCCCGATCACTTTTATCCCACAGTAATTTGTCTTTACATTTTGTTGGATTCGTAATATTAAAACAATTCAAACTCTTAAAACCTTGTGTCTTACTCGAGGCGCAATAATCCATTTGTAAGGGTTATTATCTCATTTCCATATGACATCAATGAATCATGGACGTTTTGCATACAAACTTTATGCTCATTGTTGTACCCCAAAATTTGCCCTCCCATTTCCTCAACATTTTCTCATCACAAGACCCTTGAAGATCAAGATCCAGTTAGGGTTTCCCTCTGCTCAAGACTTCTCCTTGCACTGTTGACCCAAATTAGGGTTTGTGATTGCACAAAGATATTTTGACCTAAAATGCCTAAGATGACTTTCATGCTTCATGTTGGACTCCCAAGTTTATCCATACCAAGTTTCAAGTCTTGATTCCAAATTTTGCCCAATCAATTGGACAGTTGACCTAGAAATCAACTGTATTGGGGAAAAAGTCAACTGTGGCTAATTGACTGCCAAATCTCATGAAAATTGACCCACATCAACATTATGAACTCACATGGACCATTTGATCAAGTTTGGATCACCATTCCACAAGAAATTTGATCAGATCATCAAAAGGGCAAAATGGTCATTTTTAGGGTTTTGACTGCACAAAGGCAATTTTTGACTGTTTGACCTAGCCAATGGCAAACCAAGCTCACATATGGACTCAAGGACCCAATGGAATTATCTTTACATGCTCAACAAGTTCAAAAGATCCCAAATACACAAGATTGATAGTTGAATTTCCCAGTCAATTGATCAATTTTGACTGTATACTGAAAAGTCAAACTTTGACTTTTTGGTCAAAATCAAGGGTCAAGATTCATTTTTCATCAAAACATGCCAAATCATGAAACTTGTTCACCAAGAAATCAAAAATTGCAAATTAGGGTTTGAAATGAGAATTTTTCATAACTTAGAATTTTTCTAAGTTATGAAAAACCCTAATTTTTTCCCAACTTTGCCCCACTTTCTCACCAAGATTCATTTGGATTCAAGCAAAAGTCAAAACATGAAAGTTGTAGCCTATTTCATAATCTACAACTTTGATTCACAAAGTTTTCCCAAAAGAGGCTTGTATCTCAAGTTACAATTTTTGGAACAAGGGTGCCAAACCATTCTTAACTTAGTGAAAATTTGACCTATTTTAGGCAAGTTTTTTACCTAACTTCAAGACCATTTTTCATACACTTCCACTTGGAATTTCAATTTGCACTTCAAAGATGGATTGTAGTACACATTCCAAGCTTTCCAAAATGTCCAAGAACTCATCAAACAACCTCATAACTTGAGAGAATCGAATTTTGCAAAATGGGAAAAAGTCATTTTTGTTCTTGGCCAAGACATGTTCATACATTGGTGCCATTTTGAATTCAGCATGCTTAAGCTACATTGCAGGCCTCTAATCCCATTTTCACTCAATAATTCAATGCAAAACCATTGTGCCAAGATGTTGTTCTATGCATTTGGACATTACATGGAGAATTAACCCTTAATTAGAAAAAGCATTATTTCCATTTTGAAAAAGTAGAACTTTATGTCCATTTTGCAAATCCAAGTGGTACAGTCCAAATCTTCTTGGCACAAGTTTATGAGCAAATTGCACTGATCAAGGCCAATACAGGCTAGAAACATCAAGTGGCCTTTGCTTGCTTAAGTGTGAAGAAAGATAGCATAACAGATACCAACTTCCATTCCTGCAAACCAAGCCTTAGAGAAAGTTATCACACACATTCTAAACATCAAACACAAGCTGAAGCACGACCCTAAGACCACCAATACCTCCCCATTGCCAAAATCACTCTCAAACTTCAAAAACAGAGCAACCTCTGCAGATTGAGTTCCAAATCTTAATCCTTTCAAGCATTCTTGCCCAAACCACTTCAAACACCTTCCCTACCATCAATCCAAACTATCCAAAGCATTAGAAGCAACCTGTAACTCCTCTAATCCTTTTGGCCATTTTCACTTTTCTGATTTGCAGGTGAAGTGCTATAGCACGATTCAAAAGGTTTCAAGACAAAGTAAAGCTTGGAATAGCATCCCTGGACATCAAGGAAGCTATACCAATCATCACCTTGCACTGAAAGCTTCTCCATTGCCAGGTAGAACTTCAACTGAACAGGTAAGTTCATGAACTCGTATCTCTCTTATTAGGCATTGTTAGCTTTAGGTTTGTGAAGAGAATATGTCACATTCATAGCCCTGAACATGCCCATGTAATTAGATTTCATTTATATTATGTGTGCTGCAAGAATTTTGAGTCTGAACATGGCATAAAAACTAGGTCAGAAATTGGGGGAGAAGAAATTATCCCTCATCTTAGAGAGTTAAGTCAAGTTCTTTACATGGTTGGATTCGTCTTCTCATGCTCTACATTTTTCATGTTGTGAGTTTTGCTTGAAAGTCCAGGAATCAAGAGATGGCAAAACGCGTGTTCTGGTTGTTCATACAGGTCTGAGGTTGAAGACAAAGTTTTCTTGGGCTGGGCCTGAGTTGACTTTTCTAGTTGCACCCTTTTGTTACTTTTACACCCCCCAAGCCCATTTTGCTTATTTTTATGTTTTTTTGACATTTTCTTTTTTGTCCTGACTCATTTATTTTTTCTAACAATATTAAAAATATCAAAAATATTTTTCTCACCATTTTTGAATTTATTAGGCATTTATTTGGTTTCTTTTAGTTTTGTACATAAAATAAATACATAAAACCATTTTTTACTTAAAATATAAAAAAAAAATGTAAACACATTTATTTTTCATTTTTTATTTTATTTTATCTTCTGAAAATATTTTATACAAAATATACTTTTTTTTTATAAATATTAAATATTATTATTTTTGTACATATAATATATATTAAGTAAATAATAATAATGCATACATATTTATTAGTATATTTAGGAAAAAATACAAAATATACACATTTTTATTTTTATTTAATATTTAATATAAAAATACCTTTTGACAAATATACTTCATTTTATTTTATTTTTGTATATAATAAATAAATATTTGTATATAATAAATAAATAATGCATTTTATTTAATAGAATTAGGGTTTAACCCTAAACATGAAAAACTCCAAAAAATAATACTTTCCTTTTTGTTTATTTTGACATATAAAAATACTTTTTTTCATACATACAAAAAACCGTTTTTGCATCTTGCATATTTATTTTATTTAATTTATGCAATTAAATTATCTTGTAAATAATTCAATATTGATGTAATAGTTTAGGTTTAAATTCCTTGTCAAAATCCCCATTTGAACATTTGTACCCCCCTTCCCATATATGGTTTTGTAATAGCTTAGTAAATTTATTTTCGCACTTTATTGCTTTCTAATTATACCATGTTAGAATTAGGGTTTGCATGCGAAAAAACAACGAAAATAGTTTTGACCTAATTTCAAGATAAACAAGCATGAAAATGGACACACAAATCACACTTGCACCCCCCTAGGGTATTCCACTTGTTGCCTTTCAAAATTGGGCCATATTGCATGTTAGGTCTCTTTGGGAAAAACAAACAATCAAATGATCATAGTCCCTCGATGACGCTTTCAAAAAGTTGCCTAAACAAATGATCAAGTCCCTTAAAGAAAAATTGCCCAAAGATACTTGGCACCATTGCAATTATGGTCTAAACGATGACCCGCGCCCGTCCCTTTCACATCCTAACATGAGATTGTCCACCAAATACAATGGTGGAACAAACTTGTCAAAAGGGGTAAAACATAGCAATAATCTTTGAGAAATTTAGGAGTAGATAACCTCTTAGTTACTTGAATCAAACTTGCTAAAACAAAACACTTGTCTATTTTCTAAAACCACACCTCACAACACTTTCAAAACAAACTTTCAAAAACAAATGAAAACCTTTTCAAAAGACATACACCTTTGTATACATCCCAACATGGATCATTACAAAGGTTGCCACCACATTGGCTTCTTTTCAAAACATTTTCAAACCCACACACACAAGCACCATTTCAAACAATTGAAAATTAAGGCAAGTTGATCTAAGCAAGTAACTAAGAGCCCATGGATAACCATGGATAGAAAGGGTGCTAATACCTTCCCTTTCTATAATCTACTCCCCGAACCCAAGAAAAATCTCAAAGGTTTTTGCTGTGCTTTTTAAACCTTTCCTTAGGATAAAATAAAAAGTCGGTGGTGACTCTTGCTCAACCGAAACATTTGCGAAAACAAACGCAAAAAACCATAGTCAGTTCTCCCACCGTATCACAGAACTGGCGACTCTGCTGGGGACTTAAATTTAAAAGTGGAGTAACCTTAGGGCTTAGATCACCTTTGTGTTCAATTGTTTTCTTTGTTTGCTTTTATATTTGTGGGCTTTGCATCGGAGTTTCATAGATCCTAACCCGGATCTGGGGAATACCCTTTTTAGGTAGCATAATCTGTGAGGGACATGTCCGGCGTAGACCGACATGAGTGAAGCAGTGGCTACGTTGGTGTGGCACCTTGGTATGTACCTATATCCCTTGTGTTGTAATGAGGAGAATATAGGTCTTCTAAGGAGTCATTAAACACCGACCGACCTTAGAACCTTAAATTGACCAAACTTGGCCATTAGGACAGTAGCAGTATGCTACACTCATTGAGGCTAAACTCTCGCGATAGTTCTGGCCGCAAGAAAAGATTGCGATGCTGGAGTTATGACCGATTGAGGGTAGTCAATGATTTGAGATCCTCTAGAACCCGGTTACTTTTGATAGGACAGGTTTTAACCAACGAAACTAAAAGAGGGTAATACCTAAACCTCATGCTGGCCTGAGACCTAAGGGTTGTCTTGTGTAACTTGTGTGCCTTATCATGTTTGCCTGTGTGAATACTTATGGTGTGCTTCATCGTAGCATCATGCCATCATACCATTGCATGCATCCTGTATAAAGGACTAACCCATTTCAAAGACAAAAAAAAAGTTTCATCTTTGCTCTGTTTTGTAGGACATCATGATGCCCGTGCGTCGGAATACTATCCGGCTCAACTTTGTTCAACCACCAACTTTGCTCAAGGATTTGGTTGGTAGGATTCCAAACACTTCTTCCTTCATCAACAGGCATGGTTCTCTCCTTGGCTTGATCACTGCAAAATGGGACCAACAACTGATAAGTGTTCTGACCCAGTTTTATGACCCCCTGTATCATTGTTTCACCTTTCAAGACTTCCAGCTGGTTCCTACCCTGGAAGAATTCTCTTATTTGCTTGGGATCCCTGTCTTGGATCAAAATCCATTCACTGGTTTGGAAAAGACTCCTAGGCCTGAAGAGGTTGCTGCAATTCTCCCCTTGACCAAAGAAGAGGTATTGGCTAACTGGGAAACTAGAAGTGGAGTTAAGGGCTTTTTGGTCAAATTTCTGGTTGGCAAAGCTAATGATTTCTGGAATGACTTGGACTTCAAGGCGTACGAAGATATTCTTGCTCTTTTGATCTATGGTCTGTTATTGTTTCCCAATCCTGACACCTTTATCAGTATCCATGTCATAAGGATCTTCATGTCTCGGAATCCTGTACCCACTCTTTTGGGTGATATCCTGCAACAACTCTATGCTCGCACTACCCGAAAACGGGGAACTCCGTGGTGTTGTGCTCCTTTGCTAGTAAGGTGGTTTATTTCGCACCTTCCTAAGTTCGTGCTGAAGAATGAAGAAGGAAAGGGTTGGGCTCGGAGGTTAATGTCTCTCACTGATAATGACATCACTTGGACTCTCAGAGGTTTGGATGAGGTAGCTGTTATCGATCATTGAGGAGAATACCCTAATGTTCCGTTGATTGGTATCCAAGGAGGAATATCTTATAATCCATGCTTAGATCTCCGCCAGTTTGGAAGAGCCAGAAGAGTTGGGCCTCATGAAATGTTGGTTCCTCATTTCCATTTTGAGTTTCAGGCAGACAGTGACAAACTACGCCATGGATTCATTAGAGCTTGGGACAGAATTCACAAAGCTGACCCACATGAGTTGGGACCAAAGACTTCTCTACCAATGGAACCCTATTGGAAATGGGTCCGCATCCGTGCTCAGAAGTTAGGTATGCCGTACGAAGCTGTCAGACCAATCATTCTTGAATCTCCTGATGAAGATGGGGTTCCTCCAACTGTCCTCCCTCCTCAGATACCTACTGATTTTGACACAATGAAGAGATCTTGAGCGCAGCTAAAGGAAGAATGGGATTTCTATTGGGAAAAGTTCAACGAGCAGGAACGGAAGATCCAGAGGCTGACTAAGCAATTGGAGGAAGAACGGGTCCTGAACAACTACATCAACACTGAGAAGAGGAGGCCATGGGAGCATTGATGGGCTTTAGATATTTCCTTTTATAGCTTTTATTTCCTTTTCAGTATTTTTCATTCCTGTAATGCCTAAGGGCAAGTTGTTGAACAATTAAAATCTTAATCTAATGAAGTGTGTTTCCCTTTTGTCTACAAAGTTGAATCTTGTTTGTCTTTGAAAACATAAAACATACGCATCTCATTGCACCATATGCATAGCAGGTACCCTATTTCACAGGTTGCTTAATCTTCTTCGCTGTTTATTTGAACAGTCATCATGAATCCAGACTCATCCAGTGAGCAAGCAATCAAGGCCCTTCAGGCCCAAAGTGCCCAGTTTCAAGAGATGGTCCTAAGCCTGGCCCAAGGTCAGCAAGAATTGAAGACTCTACTCCTGAAGAAGAAGAAGAAAAAGAGGACTGCGTTATTCAACACTGGACCCAGATTTGGGAACACACTCCATAATGAAGCTGAACCAACTACTTCTTTTGCTGAGAAAAACAGTCCCCAAGGGGGAGGAGCTCCTAGTCCTGCAGTCTCTGACAACGAGACGGACTACAATGACGAACAATACCCACCTGCTGCTGACAGATACAAGCAATTGGAAGACCGCTTGAGCGCCATGGAGATTCAGAATGTGTCGGGGCTGGATTTCGGAGATTTGGGGTTATCTTCTGGGGTAGTAATCCCACACAAGTTTAAGGCACCTGCCTTTGCCAAATATGACGGGGCTTCCTGTCCAAAGCTGCATCTAAGGTCGTACGTAAGGAAGATCCAACCTTACACGGCGGATAAGAACCTTTGGATTCACTTCTTCCAAGATAGCCTTTCGGGGTCACAGCTTGAGTGGTTCTACCAACTAGATGGAACTAGCATCCGACACTGGGAAGATTTGGCAACCGCATTCTACAGACAATATCAATACAATTCTGATCTCGCTCCTACGCGTACCCAACTCCAGGGTATGTCTCTAGGAACGGGCGAAGGGTTCAAAGAATATGCACAAAAATGGAGGGATTTGGCTGGCAGGGTGCAGCCTCCATTAACTGATCGTGAGCTGGTTGATATGTTCCTAGGAACTTTGTCTGGTCCATTTTTCAATCATTTGGTTGGTAACTCCTCCGCTGGGTTTACGGATTTGATTCTGACGGGAGAAAGAATTGAAGCTGGCATTAGGTCAGGGAAAATACAAAAGGCTGCCTCCCCAAGTACTGAGAAGAGGTCATTTAAGAAAGAAGCAAGTGCCGTCTATGGTCCTAGAAGACAAGTCAAGACAGAAAGTCGCCAAGCCGTCAATGCTTTAGTCATTTCAAAACCTGTTGCTGCTCCTCAGCAGTACAATCAACAAAGAGGTGAAAGGCCCAAGAGGCAGTATACTCGGCTGAGTATGACCTTATCTCAAATTTTACCACAACTATTATCAACCAACTTGGTGACCATCAAAGAAGCTCCTAAGGTCGTCAACACTGCGTCTCCTAAGTATAACCCAAATGCCCGTTGTGCTTATCATTCTGATAGCCCCGGGCATACTACTGATGATTGCTGGGCCTTGAGAAATAAGGTGCAAGACCTTATCGATGCAAAGGAAATTCAGTTTGAGGCGCCTGAGAGGCCAAATGTTGTAACTGCTCCTATGCCCCAGCATAGAGTAAATGACATTGAGGAAGATTTGTATGCTGTTTCGGTGAATGATGTTGCTTCCCCTCTTTTGACTGTTAAGAGGAACTTACTATTAGTCGGTTTATTTCCGGGTTGTAGCAAGGGTTGCCTCATGTGTGTTATTATCCCTACCAGTTGTCCGCTGCTGAAATCAGGCATCCAAAGCCTGATGGATAGCAAAGAAATTCTGTTCAAGAAAGTTATTGTTCCGTTTGTTTCCGCTGAAGAAATATCTGTTGTCACAATTTACAATCCTACCAAAGCTCCCCCGAGGAAGCCAGTCCAAATTATGTCTGTTGCGCCCATTACTATTACTGTTCCGGGGCCTCTCCCCTATGAGTCTGATAGAGCTGTCCCATGGCATTATGGGGCCGACGTGTATGTGCTTGGAGTGAAGCAGGAGTTCAACACCAGTACCAGTATCAGTAACATCACTGGTCCCGCCAAGATTACCCACAGTGGCAGGCTCTTCTCGCCTGACATTGCACCGCCAGTTATCCGAAAGCCTCTTACCATCACACCCGCAAGTTTGCATGTTCTAATTTAAGTTCCTGTGTCCACTACTGCCGCCGAGTCCTCTGATACTCGGGGCAAAGAAGTTGCTACCGGTTTGCCTGCCAGGACGGAGGCACCAAAAAAGACTGCTGTTGAAGCCTCCCAACAAGAGATGGAGGAAATCCTTAAAATTATTAAAAAGAGTGACTTCAATGTTGTTGAACAGTTGGGGCATACCCCCTCCAAAATCTCTATGCTATCATTGCTGCTATGCTCAGAGGCCCATGCAAAAGCCCTGATTTCATTTCTGAAAACGGCCCATGTGCCGCAAGAGACCTCTGCAGATTAATTCACTGACTGTGTGGCTAATTTGACAGCTGACAATGGCTTGGGGTTCTCGGATGCTGACCTTACCGCCAAAGGGAAAAATCACAATGATGCCCTGCATGTTTCCATAGAATTCAGGGGCACTACTCTCACACACGTGTTAGTGGATACCGGCTCTTCCCTGAATGTTTTGCCCAAGAAGGCATTGGATCGCTTGGATTGTGAGGGTCTGGAGCTGAAACCTAGTAACATCATTGTTAGAGCCTTCGACGGTTCTAAGAGGATGGTGCACGGTGAGGTAGACATTCCTATTCGTGTGGGTTCCCAAGTCTTTGACTCAACATTCTATGTAATGGATATTCGTCCATCTTACTCCTGCTTGTTGGGTCGACCCTGGATTCACAAGGCTGGGGCAGTAACATCCATTCTACACCAAAAGCTCAAATACCCTGTCAAAGGGAAGATTGTTACTGTGCAGGGTGAGGAGGAATACATGGTTAGTCACTTGAATTCATTCCGGTATATCGAGATGGACGAGGAGTTTATTGAAACCCCCTTTCAACATTTTGAGGAAGTACCTCCAATGTTGGCATCAGCTGAAACAGTGGTTGAAGAAGACTTTCTGTTGAAGATGGCATCCTTAAAGGATGCCCGGGCTGTAATCGAGAAAGGCAATTGTGCAAACTGGGGTCAGCTTCCTGACTTCACTCAAAAGAATGACAAGTTTGGGCTGGGCTTTACTGCAGAGGCTCAGAGGGCTGTGCGCAAGGAAAAGATCAGAAAGGCTCCGGTGTTTATCTCCCACCCAAGGGTGAATGCTATCGAGGAGGATGTAGAGGAAGCAGAGTTTGACAGTTGGATCTATCCAACTACCAGCAACGGACCAAGCAACTGGACGGCAAAGGATTTTACACCTATCACATTTGTCACGCAGTAATTAACTCTTTTGATTTTCAATTTGTAACAAACAATATGTTAAAACTTTATTGGCTCGGTGTCCTACCCGGGGCATCGTAGCTCCATTTGTGAGGGCTTTTTGTATGACATTTCCATATATCATCAATCAAAACATTGGACGTTTGTTGCATTTCAAATCTTGTGCTTTTTTTCTTTCTGTGTTATATATTGCAAAACAGCTATATTTACACGCACTCACTTATACAGGTTTCAATCCACTCTGGATCTCGCTGGTAACAGCTCTGCTACCACCAGTTATGACTTCGAGAATCCGATCAACTTGGCCGAAGACGAAGGTGAAGATGATTGCGAAGTGCCTGGTGAAATCGCAAGACTGCTACTTCAAGAAGAGAGGGCTATTCAACCGCATGAAGAGCCGGTGGAAACAGTGAACCTGGGTACTGAGACAGATAGGAAAGAGGTCAAGATTGGTGCCAATCTAGAGCTCAGCGTGAAGCAACGATTGATCCAGATGCTACATGATTACATGGAGATCTTTTCTTGGTCCTATGAAGACATGCCTGGTTTGGATGCCGACATTGTAGTTCATCGCCTGCCAACCAAGGAAGACTGCCCTCCGGTAAAGCAAAAGGTCCGTCGCATGCGCCTAGAGATGTCCGAAAAGATCAAGGCTGAGGTTATGAAGCAATTCGATGCCGGGTTTCTTGCAGTGACTTCTTACCCTCAGTGGGTTGCCAATGTGGTGCCAATGCCGAAGAAGGACAGAAAAGTCAGGATGTGTGTCGACTACAGGGATCTAAACAGGGCAAGCCCCAAGGATGACTTCCCCTTACCTCACATCGACGTTCTTGTTGACAATACTGCTCAACACAAGGTGTTCTCCTTCATGGATGGTTTTTCAGGGTATAATCAGATCAAGATGGCTCCGGAGGATATGGAGAAGACTACCTTTGTGACTCAGTGGGGCACCTTCTGCTACAAGGTCATGCCGTTCGGGTTGAAAAATGCTGGGGCAACCTACCAACGTGCCATGGTTGCTTTATTTCATGATATGATCCATCATGAGATTGAAGTATATGTTGATGACATGATTGCAAGGTCTCAAACTGAGGAGGAGCACCTTGATCATCTGAGGATGTTGTTTGACCGACTGAAGTTATACAAGCTGAGGTTGAATCCCAACAAATGCACCTTTGGGGTGAGGTCCGGAAAATTGCTAGGTTTCATTGTAAGTGATAAAGGTATTCAGGTGGACCCTGCCAAGGTAAAAGCCATACAAGAGATGCCGACTCCAAAGACAGAGAAAGAAGTCAGAGGTTTCCTGGGACGACTGAATTACATTGCCCGATTCATCTCACATCTGACTGCTACTTGTGAGCCAATCTTCAAATTACTGAAGAAAGATCAAGTAGTACGTTGGAACGATGAATGTCAGGCTGCTTTTGAAAAGATAAAGGAGTACCTCCAAGAGCCACCCATTCTTATGCCACTAGTGGAAGGAAGACCTCTGATATTATACTTAACAGTGCTTGATAATTCAATGGGGTGTGTGTTGGGGCAGCATGACGAGTCTGGCCGAAAAGAGCACGCTATTTATTACTTGAGCAAAAAGTTTACCGACTGTGAGTCTCGTTACTCACTGCTCGAGAAAACTTGTTGCGCTCTGGTATGGGCTGCTCGCCGGCTGAGACAGTATATGCTGACTCACACCACTTTGTTGATTTCAAAGATGGATCCCATCAAGTACATATTCGAAAAGACTGCTCTGTCTGGAAGAATAGCGAGATGGCAAATGATCTTGACAGAATATGATATCCAGTATACAACTCAGAAAGCAATCAAAGGAAGTGTACTGACAGATCATTTGGCACACCAACCTGTGGACGATTACCAATCATTGAACTTTGATTTTCCGGACGAAGATATCATGGTGGTAACTGATTGTGAAGTGCCTGGACCGGATGAAGGACCTGAGGAAGGATCCCGATGGTCTATGCATTTTGACGGAGCCTCTAACGCTTTGGGTAATGGCGTCGGCGCTGTAATCATATCTCCCAAAGGAACTCATACTCCACTCATCGCCCGATTATGTTTCAACTGCACCAACAACATGGCAGAATATGAGGCATGTATCATGGGTCTACAAGCTGCAATCGATTTAAGGATCAAATTTCTGAGTGTCTTTGGAGATTCCGCTCTCGTGATCAATCAGATCAAAGGCGAGTGGGATACGAAACACCCAAATCTTATTCCTTACAAGGAGTATGTGTTGACCTTGCTTCCCCACTTTGAAGAGATAACTTTTGAGCACTTCCCAAGAGAGGAGAATCAGCTAGCGGACGCACTAGCTACGATGTCTTCAATGTTCAAAGTTAAATGGGACAATGAGGCTCCCCGGATCATTATCTGGAAGTTGGACGAACCGGCATACTGCTGCGAGCTTGAGGCCGAAAAGGTGACTGAAAAACCCTGGTATCATGAGGTGAAGAGGTACTTGGAAGCTCAGGAATACCCTGAAGGTGCATCTGTCAATGACAAGAAATTCATGAGAAGGTTTGCGGCAAAATTCTTCCTCAGCAACGGCATTCTCTATAAACGGAATCATGATTCAACTCTACTGCGTTGTATGGATAAGGCTGAAGCAGAGAAGATCATGATAGAACTGCATGAAGGTACATTTGGGACACATTCCAGTGGACACACCATGGCAAAGAAAATCCTTAGGGCAGGATATTTCTAGTCCATAATGGAAGCCGATTGTTACCAACACTCTCGAACTTGTCACAAATGCCAGATCTATGCTGACAAGGTGCACATCCCTCCGGTTCCTCTGAACGTCCTGACGGCACCTTGGCCTTTTGCAATGTGGGGCATTGATATGATCGGTGAGATCCGACCGACGGAATCCAACGGGCATCGCTTCATCTTGGTGGAGATCGATTACTTCACGAAGTGGGTTGAGGCAGCTTCCTACGCAACGGTAACCAAGAGCGTCGTGGCACGTTTCATCCGGCATAATCTGATATGTCGATACGGTGTCCCGGAAAGAATCATTACGGACAATGGTACCAATCTCAATAACAAGATGATCACTGAACTCTACGAACAATTCAAGATACAACACCACAACTCTTCTCCCTACCGGCCGAAGATGAATGGGGCTGTAGAGGCAGCTAATAAGAATATCAAGAAAATTGTGCAGAAGATGACAGTGACCTATAAAGATTGGCACGAGATGTTACCGTTCACTCTTCATGGGTACCGTACCTCAGCAAGGATGTCAACCGGGGCAACTCCTTTCTCCTTGGTCTATGGCATGGAGGCAGTCTTGCCAATTGAAGTCCAGATACCCTCTCTCCGGATAATGAAGGATGCAGACTTGAATGAAGATGACTGGATCCAGACTCGACTTGATAAATTAAACCTGATTGACGAAAAGAGGCTCACTGCTATCTGTCATGGTAAGACGTATCAAAAACGGATGATCAAGGCATTTAACAAGAAAGTCAGACCACAAGAGTATCAAGTTGGGGACCTGGTAATCAAAAGCATCATCCTTCCTCAAAGTGATCCCCGGGGCAAATAGACCCCTACATACGAAGGGTCATTTGTGGTTAAACATGTGTTCTCAGGAGGAGCCATGATCCTAACCACCATGGATGGTGACGACCTTCCTCATCCCGCCAATGCAGACATAGTAAAAAGATACTACGCATGAATAAAAGACCCGCTAGGTTGACATACCTAGACAAAAATAAGGGCTTCCCGACGAACCAAAAGGGTTCGGGCAAAAATAAGGGACGAAATGAAAAAAATTTGTACACCCGGCAAGTCGAAAACCTGAAAAGGCGGCTTGGGCAAAAAAGGGTATCCCGGTGGACTGAAAACCCGAAAGGGCGGTCCAGGCAAAAGTTAGGGATAAAGCGTAACACTATGTCTCATTGGATCACTTTGCATCCGGAATTCGGCATCAACTATCTGGCTCAGATTTCGGCATCGACCAATCAGCTTCATCTTCAACCAAGCAGCAAAGTGATGAGACGCTTGAAGACATAAAGGCGATAGCAGAGTTGGAACCCGGTGGGATTGTTCACATAGCTGTTTTGTTTTCTTTTTAAAATTGTAAAATCTATGTTATTCGGCGGCATTCTCTTACTAGGATGTCAGCCTCTTGTACAAAAACGCCTACTCACAGGCAAAATTCAAATCAATACAAATTCACTTGTCCATACAAATTGCCATTGTTTTTCCTTTTTCTGTTTTGTCTAGCGAAGAACGTCCAATGTTCATTTTTGATATATGCATTTGACATTAAATTGCTGATTCATAAATATTTTCATATGAAACAAAAGATTAATTACAGGTGACATCAGAAACAGGGGCAATGTGAAGTTGTCTGATGCAGTCTGGTTGCTTTGTCCGCCAAGGTACCAAGGTAGATTCGACTGAAGAGTGTGACCAAATCATCTCAACACCCCGCAGAGTAAGACAAGATTCAGCAATACTTTCCCCAAGCAGAGTTGGTTCCCCGTCAATCCTGAAAAGGCACAACACTCCCCGGCAGGTCTTAAAGCTTATCTCTAGTAGATTCCGGAAATTTATCCCCTGCAGAATACGGACGTCCCTCCCGGGCTTTATTCAAAGTTATTCCTCACCAGGGCTTATAACTGGGTTATCCTCAGCTAATTGCCACGGAAAATCGCCCTCGGCAAAGTTCCTTCAATCCCCAGCGGAGTTTATCTTTGGTATTCCCCGGCGGAGTTTATCTTTGGTATCCCCGGCGGAGTTTATCATCATTATCCCCAGCGGAATCCATCATTGAAGTCCTCAGCAGGCCTCTCATCGAACTTCAGCAAAGTATCTCTTCCACAGAGCAATTCCCCGGCCGGCCGTCAAGGATCTATTTTCCTAAGACGAAAATACATTCATAAACATTTCACATTTTCATACATCTTGCTTACATACATGATAAAGTGCATGCAACACTATCTCATGTTGAACATCATGACATCATGCATATCATACATCATGACATTGCATACAACTTATGTTTTTGCCTTTTCAGGGAAAAAGACAATTCCAAAGACAACTACCTTCAACTATCACAATTCCAGATTCGATACCTGTATCTAGCCAGGGCACATCTGAGAGTGATTAGTTTCCAGACTCGATTCCTGTATCTAGCCAGGGCACGTCTGAAGAGTTCGAAGATTCGATTCCTGTATCTAGCCAGGGCATATCTAGCAACTACACCGATTGCAGATTCGACTCCTGTATCCAGCCAGGGCATATCTGTTGACCACATTTCCAGACTCGATTCCTGTATCTAGCCAGGGCACGTCTGAAGAGTTCGAAGATTCGATTCCTGTATCTAGCCAGGGCATATCTAGCAACTACACCGATTGCAGATTCGACTCCTGTATCCAGCCAGGGCATATCTGTTGACCACATTTCCAGACTCGATTCCTGAATCTAGCCAGGGCACGTCTGAAGAGTTCGAAGATTCGATTCCTGTATCTAGCCAGGGCATATCTGCATAAGGAGATTGGAGATCAAACACCTGTAACAAGCCAGGAAAACATCTGTCCTTCTCAAATACACAAGTTCTCGCTAAGGAATCTCTTATGAGATTAACGCTTCCAAATGGCATCTGTAAGCCCATTCCCGACAAGGTTCTGTCGCATCTCCAGATGGCATCTATAAGCCCATCTCCCTATCCACCATCTCTCCAAATGGCATCTGTAAGCCCATTCCCAACATCACATTGCTGATACTCCAACATGCGAGTGCAAATTTCCGGGCACTCTAGTGTCCAATCTCCTTTTACCCTCGAGTCACGAAAGGCAAACTTGCCAATCTAACTCTTCAGGTTCAAGAAGATTGAACAGGGGCAACTGTTGTACCCCAAAATTTGCCCTCCCATTTCCTCAACATTTTCTCATCACAAGACCCTTGAAGATCAAGACCCAGTTAGGGTTTCCCTCTGCTCAAGACTTCTCCTTGCACTGTTGACCCAAATTAGGGTTTGTGATTGCACAAAGATATTTTGACCTAAAATGCCTAAGATGACTTTCATGCTTCATGTTGGACTCCCAAGTTTATCCATACCAAGTTTCAAGTCTTGATTCCAAATTTTGCCCAGTCAATTGGACAGTTGACCTAGAAATAAACTGTATTGGGGAAAAAGTCAACTGTGGCCAATTGACATCCAAATCTCATGAAAATTGACCCACATCAACATTATGAACTCACATGGACCATTTGATCAAGTTTGGATCACCATTCCACAAGAAATTTGATCAGATCATCAAAACGGCAAAATGGTCATTTTTAGGGTTTTGACTGCACAAAGGCAATTTTTGACTGTTTGACCTAGCCAATGGCAAACCAAGCTCACATATGGACTCAAGGACCCCATGGAATTATCTTGACATGCTCAACAAGTTCAAAAGATCCCAAATACACAAGATTGATAGTTGAATTTCCCAGTCAATTGATCAATTTTGACTGTATACTGAAAAGTCAAACTTTGACTTTTTGGTCAAAATCAAGGGTCAAGATTCATTTTTCATCAAAACATGCCAAATCATGAAACTTGTTCACCAAGAAATCAAAAATTGCAAATTAGGGTTTGAAATGAGAATTTTTCATAACTTAGAATTTTTCTAAGTTATGAAAAACCCTATTTTTTTCCCAACTTTGCCCCACTTTCTCACCAAGATTCATTTGGATTCAAGAAAAAGTCAAAACATGAAAGTTGTAGCCTATTTCATAATCTACAACTTTGATTCACAAAGTTTTCCCAAAAGAGGCTTGTATCTCAAGTTACAATTTTTGGAACAAGGGTGCCAAACCATTCTTAACTTAGTGAAAATTTGACCTATTTTAGGCAACTTTTTTACCTAACTTCAAGACCATTTTTCATACACTTCCACTTGGAATTTCAATTTGCACTTCAAAGATGGATTGTAGTACACATTCCAAGCTTTCCAAAATGTCCAAGAACTCATCAAACAACCTCATAACTTGAGAGAATCGAATTTTGCAAAATGGGAAAAAGTCACTTTTGTTCTTAGCCAAGACATGTTCATACATTGGTGCCATTTTGAATTCATCATGCTTAAGCTACATTGCAGGCCTCTAATCCCATTTTCACTCAATAATTCAATGCAAAACCATTGTGCCAAGATGTTGTTCTATGCATTTGGACATTACATGGAGAACTAACCCTTAATTAGAAAAAGCATTATTTCCATTTTGAAAAAGTAGAACTTTATGTCCATTTTGCAAATCCAAGTGGTACAGTCCAAATCTTCTTGGCACAAGTTTATGAGCAAATTGCACTGATCAAGGCCAATGTATGCAGCATAGTGTGAGGGCCTATACAGGCTAGAAACATCAAGTGGCCTTTGCTTGCTTAAGTGTGAAGAAAGATAGCATAACAGATACCAACTTCCATTCCTGCAAACCAAGCCTTAGAGAAAGTTATCACACACATTCTAAACATCAAACACAAGCTGAAGCACGACCCTAAGACCACCAATACCTCCCCATTACCAAAATCACTCTCAAACTGCAAAAACAGAGCAACCTCTGCAGATTGAGTTCCAACTCTTAATCCTTTCAAGCATTCTTACCCAAACCACTTCAAACACCTTCCCTACCATCAATCCAAACTATCCAAAGCATAAGCAACCTGTAACTCCTCTAATCCTTTTGGCCATTTTCACTTTTCTGATTTGCAGGTGAAGTGCTATAGCACGATTCAAAAGGTTTCAAGACAAAGTAAAGCTTGGAATAGCATCCCTGGACATCAAGGAAGCTATACCAATCATCACCTTGCACTGAAAGCTTCTCCATTGCCAGGTAGAACTTCAACTGAACAGGTAAGTTCATGAACTCGTATCTCTCTTATTAGGCATTGTTAGCTTTAGGTTTGTGAAGAGAATATGTCACATTCATAGCCCTGAACATGCCCATGTAATTAGATTTCATTTATATTATGTGTGCTGCAAGAATTTTGAGTCTGAACATGGCATAAAAACTAGGTCAGAAATTGGGGGAGAAGAAATTATCCCTCATCTTAGAGAGTTAAGTCAAGTTCTTTACATGGTTGGATTCGTCTTCTCATGCTCTACATTTTTCATGTTGTGAGTTTTGCTTGAAAGTCCAGGAATCAAGAGATGGCAAAACGCGTGTTCTGGTTGTTCATACAGGTCTGAGGTTGAAGACAAAGTTTTCTTGGGCTGGGCCTGAGTTGACTTTTCTAGTTGCACCCTTTTGTTACTTTTACACCCCCCAAGCCCATTTTGCTTATTTTTATGTTTTTTTGACATTTTCTTTTTTGTCCTGACTCATTTATTTTTTCTAACAATATTAAAAATATCAAAAATATGTTTCTCACCATTTTTGAATTTATTAGGCATTTATTTGGTTTCTTTTAGTTTTGTACATAAAATAAATACATAAAACCATTTTTTACTTAAAATATAAAAAAAAAATGTAAACACATTTATTTTTCATTTTTTATTTTATTTTATCTTCTGAAAATATTTTATACAAAATATACTTTTTTTTTATAAATATTAAATATTATTATTTTTGTACATATAATATATATTAAGTAAATAATAATAATGCATACATATTTATTAGTATATTTAGGAAAAAATACAAAATATACACATTTTTATTTTTATTTAATATTTAATATAAAAATACCTTTTGACAAATATACTTCATTTTATTTTATTTTTGTATATAATAAATAAATATTTGTATATAATAAATAAATAATGCATTTTATTTAATAGAATTAGGGTTTAACCCTAAACATGAAAAACTCCAAAAAATAATACTTTCCTTTTTGTTTATTTTGACATATAAAAATACTTTTTTTCATACATACAAAAAACCATTTTTGCATCTTGCATATTTATTTTATTTAATTTATGCAATTAAATTATCTTGTAAATAATTCAATATTGATGTAATAGTTTAGGTTTAAATTCCTTGTCAAAATCCCCATTTGAACATTTGTACCCCCCTTCCCATATATGGTTTTGTAATAGCTTAGTAAATTTATTTTCGCACTTTATTGCTTTCTAATTATACCATGTTAGAATTAGGGTTTGCATGCGAAAAAACAACGAAAATAGTTTTGACCTAATTTCAAGATAAACAAGCATGAAAATGGACACACAAATCACACTTGCACCCCCCTAGGGTATTCCACTTGTTGCCTTTCAAAATTGAGCCATATTGCATGTTAGGTCTCTTTGGGCAAAACAAACAATCAAATGATCATAGTCCCTCGATGACGCTTTCAAAAAGTTGCCTAAACAAATGATCAAGTCCCTTAAAGAAAAATTGCCCAAAGATACTTGGCACCATTGCAATTATGGTCTAAACGATGACCCGCGCCCGTCCCTTTCACATCCTAACATGAGATTGTCCACCAAATACAATGGTGGAACAAACTTGTCAAAAGGGGTAAAACATAGCAATAATCTTTGAGAAATTTAGGAGTAGATAACCTCTTAGTTACTTGAATCAAACTTGCTAAAACAAAACACTTGCCTATTTTCTAAAACCACACCTCACAACACTTTCAAAACAAACTTTCAAAAACAAATGAAAACCTTTTCAAAAGACATACACCTTTGTATACATCCCAACATGGATCATTATAAAGGTTGCCACCACATTGGCTTCTTTTCAAAACATTTTCAAACCCACACACACAAGCACCATTTCAAACAATTGAAAATTAAGGCAAGTTGATCTAAGCAAGTAACTAAGAGCCCATGGATAACCATGGATAGAAAGGGTGCTAATACCTTCCCTTTCTATAATCTACTCCCCGAACCCAAGAAAAATCTCAAAGGTTTTTGCTGTGCTTTTTAAACCTTTCCTTAGGATAAAATAAAAAGTCGGTGGCGACTCTTGCTCAACCGAAACATTTGCAAAAACAAACGCAAAAAACCATAGTCAGTTCTCCCACCGTATCACACTCATTGTTTTTCTTTTTTACATTTTCATTTCTTTCAAAGATAGTTATACCCTTACAAACACTCACGCTGCATGTCTACATCCATTCGGGATCCCATGCGTAACGGTTCTGCTATGGCCTTCTGTGACTCTGAAAATCTAATATACCAAGTCGAAGACGAATGTGAGGAAGATTGTGAAGTATCAAGGGAACTTGCCATATTACTACTACAAGAAGAGAAAACCACTCAGCCTCACGAGGAACCTGTGGATACGATCAACCTAGGTACCGAGGAAGAAAAAAGAGAAGTCAAGATGGGTGCCAATCTGGAACCCAGTGTCAAGGAGCGTCTGATTCAGTTGATACATGAATATGTTGAGGTCTTTTCCTGGTCGTATGAAGACATGTCAGGACTTGATGCAGATATTATGGTGCATCATCTACCTACAAAAGAGGATTGCCCACCAGTAAAACAAAAGGTCTGTCGCATGCGACCAGATATGTCAGAGAAGATTAAAGCTGAAGTCATGAAGTAATTCAATGCTGGATTCTTGGCCGTCACCTCATATCCTTAATGCGTTGCCAATGTTGTTCCCGTGCCCAAAAAGGACGGCAAGGTACGAATGTGTGTAGACTACAGAGATCTGAATAGGGAAAGCCCTAAGGATGACTTCCCACTTCCCCACATTGACATCCTAGTTAACAATATGGCACAACACAAAGTTTTTTCTTTCATGGACGATTTCTCAGGTTACAACCAAATCAAAATGGCGCCTGAAGACATGGAGAAGATAACCTTTGCCACACAATGGGGAACATTCTGCTACAAGTTTATGCCGTTCGGACTGAAGAATGCTGGGGAAACCTATCAGCATGCCATGGTAGCTCTATTTCACGACATGATACATCACAAAATAGAGGTCTATGTGGATGACATGATAGCTAGATCTCAAACATAAGAAGAGCATCTTGATCATTTACAGAAACTGTTTGAGAGATTAAAGAAGTACAAGTTGAGGTTGAACCTAAATAAATGCACATTTGGAGTAAGGTCTGGTAAACTCCTAGGCTTTGTCGTCAGCAATAAAGGTATCGAAGTAGATCCTGCCAAAGTGAAAGCGATACAAGAGATGCAAGTTCCTCGTATTGAGAAGGAAGTCAGAGGGTTCTTGGGATGTTTAAACTACACTGCCAGATTCATTTCTCACCTGACAGCTACTTGTGAGCCAATCTTCAAACTATTGAAGAAAGATTAAGTAGTCAAATGGAATGATGAACGCGAAATTGCTTTCGACGAGATCAAATAATACCTGCAAGAGCCTCCTGTTTTGATGCCACCAATTGAAGGAAGACCATTGATTATGTATCTGACTGTTTTAGAGAATTCAATGGGGTGTGTGTTGGGGCAGCATGACAAGTCTGGCCGAAAAGAGCACGCTATTTATTACCTGAGCAAAAATTTTACCGACTGTGAAACAAGATATTCACTGCTCGAGAAAAATTGTTGCGCTCTGGCATGGGCTGCTTGCCGGCTAAGACAATATATTCTGACCCATACTACCTTGTTTATATCTAAAATGGATCCAATAAAATACATCTTTGAGAAACTTGTTCTCTCTGGGAGGATAGCGAGATGGCAGATGATCCTAACAGAATATGACATACAATATACTACCCAAAAAGCAATAAAGGGTAGTATATTAGCTGATCACCTTGCTCACCAAGCTGTAGTAGACTACCAGTCCATGAAGTTCGAATTTCCAGATGAAGACATCATGATGGTAAACAACTGTGAAGAATTCGGGCCATATGATAGACCTGAACAAGGATCCCGATGGACCCTGGTTTTTGATGGGGCATCTAACGCACTTGGCAATGGTATTGGTGTTGTACTCATATATCCTGAAGGATGCCATACTCATTTTACGGCAAGACTCTGCTTCAATTGTACAAATAACATGATGGAATACGCAGCATGCATCTTTGGTCTCAAAGCTGCCATAGACTTGGGGATCAAATCTTTGAATGTATTCGGAGATTCAGCTTTGGTTATCAGCCAGATCAAAGGGGAATGGGACACTAAGCACCCTAACCTTATCCCTTACAAATAACATTCTTTGACATTGCTCCCACATTTTGAGAAGATTACCTTCGAGCATTTCCCGCGAGAAGAAAATCAGCTAGCTGACGCACTAGCCACAATGTCATCTATGTTTAAACTTAAATGGGATAGTGAGGCTCCCCAGATCACCATTGAGCGAAGGGATGAACCGGCACACTGTCACGAGATTAATACCGAAGAAGTAGTGGACCAGCCTTGGTTTCACGAAGTCAAGAGGTATCTCGAGGCTCAAGAATACCCAGAAGGAGCTTCAGTCAATGATAAGAAGTTCTTAAGGAGACTCTCTTCTAAATTCTTCCTTAGTAATGGCATTCTTTACAAACGCAACCATGACTCCGTATTACTTCGGTGCGTAGACAAGGTTGAAGCTGAAAGGATCATGGCTGAATTACATGAAGGCACTTTCGGCACCCATTCCAGTGGGCATACGATGGCATGGAAAATCCTACGGGCAGGCTATTACTGGTCTACCATGGAAGCGGATTACTATCAACACTCTCGAACTTGCCATAAGTGTCAGATCTATGCTGACAAGGTGCACGTACCTCCGGTTCCTCTGAATGTCTTGACGGCTCCTTGGACCTTTGTTATGTGGGGGATTGATATGATTGGGGAAATCAAGCCAACAGCCTCTAATGGACACCGCTTCATCTTAGTGGTTATTGATTATTTTACAAAGTGGGTGGAGGCAGCTTCCTTTGCTTCTGTTACCAAGAACGTTGTCTCCCGGTTCATCAAGCAGAATCTCATCTGTCGTTACGGTATATTAGAGAAGATCATTACAGACAATGGTACAAACTTGAATAATACTATGATCACCTCCCTGTGCGAGCAATTCAAGATCCAGCATCACAATTCTTCCCCTTACCGGCCAAAGATGAATGGTGTTGTCGAAGCCGCAAATAAGAACATTAAAAATATCATACATAAAATGACAGTCACATACAAAGACTGGCATGAAATGCTACCATTCACCCTCCACATGCATCGTACCACGGCACGCACATCAACTAGGGCAACACCCTACTCTCTGGTATACGGCATGGAGGTTGTCTTGCCTATTAAGGTCCAAATCCCCTCTCTAAGAATTATGAAGGATTCAGGGCTGAATGAAGAAGATTGGATCCAGACTCGACTTGATCAACTAAACTTGATTGATGAGAAAAGGCTTACTACAGTTTTCCATGGTCAAATGTATCAAAAACGGATGATCAAGGCTTTCAACAAAAAGGTCAGACGTTAAGTATATCAAGTTGGAGATCTGGTGATCAAATGTATCATATTGCTGCAAGGTGATCCTAGGGGAAAATGGACTCCTACATACGAAGGACCATTTGTAATCAAAAAAATATTCTCTGGTGGAGCAATGATCTTGACCACCATGGATGGAGACGACCTGCCACACCCTTCGAACAATGGCACAAATTAGGGATAAAAACCAAAAAAACTTTGTACACCCGGCAAGCTGAAAACCCGAAAGGGCGGCTTGGGCAAAAAAGGGTATCCCGGTGGACTGAAAACCCGAAAGGGCGGTCCAGGCAAAAGTTAGGGAATTAAAGCGTATGACTATGTCCCGTTAGATCACCTTACGGAAAACTTGCAGACTCGACATTTTTGACCAATTCAATCATCTTTGGACAAGGCAACAAATAGACAAGATGCTCAGAGACACGAAGGATATAGCAGAATGGGAACCCCATGGGATTATTGCACATAGCTATCTTTTCTTTGTATTAAAATTTTCATTTTTTTACGACGACATTCTCTTACTAGAATGTTTGTCTCATTGTAAAAAGAAACTTACTCAAAGTCAATACAAAGATATCCCTTTGAAAGTGCAAAAAACTATCTGTTTTTCTTTTCGCTTGTATTTTGTTTACAAAAAGGTCCAATGATTCATTGTTGAACATATGCATTTGAACATAATTATTGTTTACAAATAAACAAAATAAAAGATAATCGCTGATGGATTTAAGAGATAAGGGAATCTCTCTAAGTTTATCTCCATAAAATTCCCAAGAGTGTGCAGTTTAATCCCCAGCAGAACAAAGCTTCCAGTTTATCAATCCCCAGTAGAAGTCATCCAAATTGCTCAGAATTCCCCAGCCAGGATTTTTCAAACAAGGCACGGCCTTCCCTTTACAACAGAGTTTATTTCTCTAAGGGGAAATTCATCAGCACTTCAACTTCACAACATGAAGACTTATACTCCATATCCTCAGCAGTGGATAGGGATTTATTTTCCCCAGTCCATTAGCAGTACAACAGAATTAGCTCACATGCGTATACATCGCATCCGTATATCATGAACATTGATAAAACAAATGCATCATGCCATGCATTTCATACAACATGACTTTGCATTTTAACTAACATTTTACCATTTTCAGGATAAGGTTAATAGCTACCATTGACAATGTTCAAAGTTTTCATATACAGTTCAGATACGCTCCAGACACGGATGCCATTCTGATACTCATTCAGATTCCTTTTCAGATACAGTTCAGATATGCTCCAGACGCGGACGCCATTTTGATACTCATTCTGAGTCAATTTTCAGATACAGTTCAGATACGCTTCAGACGTGGACACCATTATGATACTCATTCAGAGTCAACTTTCAAATACAGTTCAGATACGCTCCAGACATGGACGCCATTCTAATACTCATTCAGAGTCAACTTTCAGATACAGTTCAGAAATGCTCCAGATGTGGATGCCATTCTGATAACTCATTCAAAATTCAACTTTCAGATACAATACAGATATGCTCCAGACATGGACGCCATTCTGATACTCATTCTTTCAGCTTACAAATTACAATTCAACAATCGATCTTGGATGGCATCTACAATCCCATCTCCAACAACTCTCTATCACCTCTCCAAATGGCATCTTTAAGCCCATTCCTTCTACCATCACATCACCGAGTGCAAATTTCTGGGCACTCTAGTGTCTAATCGTCTCCCCCCTTCGAGTCACGAATGGCAAAACATGCCAATCTAACTCTCTAGGGTTAAAAAGATTGAACTGGGGCAGTTGTTGTACCCCAAAATTTTCCCTCTCATTTATCAAGAACTTTCTCACAAGATCTCCTTGGGCTCAAGACTGCATTAGGGTTTGATCAGCTCAAGACACCCCTTTATACCCTGATGACCAAAATTAGGGTTTGAGATTGCACAAGGATTTTTGGACTTCCAATGCCCCATATGATTTTCATGGATTATTATGGATCCCCAAGATTACTTATGTCAAGTTTCAAGCCTTAGATCACACTTTTGATCAGTCAATTGAGCAGTTGACCTAAAAATCAGCTATATTGGGGAAAAAGTCAACTATGGCCAACTCACAGTCAAAATTCATAATTTTTGGTCCACATCAACATTTTAAACTCATGTGTATCATTTGATCAAGTTTGGACCACAACTCCTCAAGAAATTTGATCAAATCTCCAAAAGGGCAAAATGGTCAAAATTAGGGTTTTGACTGGGAAAGGGCAATTTCTAATTTTTGACCTAGAAAATGGTCAATTGGTTTAAGGCATGATCTCAAGAGTCCAATTGCATCATTTTGACCTAATGACATGGTTCAAAACATTGCAAGTCCATTGGATTGACAGATGAATTTTGTAGTCAACTGATCAAAAGTCAACTGTATACTAAAAAGTCAAACTTTGACTTTTTGGTCAAATTCAAGTGCCAAAGATCATAATTCATCAAAACATGTCAAAATATGAAACGTAATCAACAAGAAATCAAAAAGTCAAGATTTCATTTTGAAAAGTCAAAATTTCTAAACTTAGAAATTTTTCTAAGTGTTGAAAATTTCATGTTTTTTTCATAACATTGAGCCAAATTTTCACCATGATGCAAGATGATTCAAGAAAAACTTCCAACATGAAAGTTGTATATCTACATGAAACATACAACTTTTATTTACACAAATCCTTCCAAGAATTCTTGGATCTCATGTTATGATTTTATGAACATAGGGTCATGAAACTAAACACTTAGTGAAATTTTGCCCTAATTTTGGCAGGATTTTGACCTAACTTCATGATACTTTTTCACATTGTTCCAAGGGGAATATTCAAAAGAAATTCAAAGATGGGTTGTAGATTACATTTCAATATTTCCAAAATGTCCAAGAACTCCTTGAGATCATTCTTGAGGAGGGAGAATCGAAGAGATGAAATTAGGGTTTTGTCACTTAAATTACAAGTCATTTTTTATGAACACTTAAACCAAATCCATGCTAGGCTGCATAATCCTTGCTTTGCAGGCCTCAAACTTGTTTGTCACTCCATAATTAAATGTTTACATAGATTTTAGAGCTTTGATCCAAGCAATTAAGCTATTGTCCAAGTTTCATTTCCATTTATGGCACAAAGTTAACAATGTCATTCTTGTAAAGCAAGCTTTTTGCATAAAGTTCACATTGAGCCTCTAACTTGTTCCCTCTGATCACACTTCATCCACAAATTCATAAGCACGCTTGTTTAAAGCATAACCACTCTATCTTAGCAAGTACACAAGGCATGGAAACTTGTTTTGTCAAAAAATCACATGTTTAACTTAAACATGTAAATTTAAATTTTGATCAACTAGAGCACTCCAAACTTGTTGCTTATAAATAGAGTCACTATTTGTGAGCTAGGACACGAGCTTAATCACCCTGAAATACACCAAAACTATCTCAAATCAGAAATTGCACAAAAACTCCATTGTTGCATAGTTTCTGACCTTGAACATCAAACTCCCATTTCCCTCGTGCGTTTCTTGGCCTTTTAGTTTCTAAAGCTTCCTTACATCAAGTGTAACTTATCCCTATACCTGTTTCATTTCTGTAACATCATTTACCCTATTTTCCTTAACCAAAAACAAAGCATTGCACATTGACTTCTCTAAGTCATTTCAGCCACTCTCAACTCAAGCAAACCATTGCATTAGCTTCCTAGGACCTCAAGGAAGCTAATCTGATCATCACCATCACTTGAAACAAGCTCAAACTCAAAACACGATTTCCAATTTTAAGGTAAGTTTTCTCAACTTGGAACTCTTCATACATGCATCATCAATAGTTTATTTGTGAATAAAACATGTAGATATCATTTCCCTGAAGCTAACTGTGTCCTTAGTTTCCATTAATTTTGCTTGAGCTTAGAGAATTTTGAAACTGAAATTTCTAAAATTTTTAGGGTTCAGATTAGGGCCAGTAAAATTATTGCTTATCTTTGATCTATAATTTTAATACTTTACATTTATGGAATCGTGAGAAAATTTGCTACAAGTTTTATGTTTACAGTTTTCATTTTTAATGAGAAATGAGCAAGTTATAGTAGGTCTGGCTAGAGGTTAAAGATGAAGTCTTCAGGGGGCGTTTTGCCTTACATATTTATTGCTTCATTTGTAATAAAAGATGTATAGCCACCCCAGTGGTAGAAGCATGCGCCTGTAACCTATGGGACCTGCGTTCGAGCCCCAGTTGTACCCTTTTGTATTTTTTCATATTTTGACAATTCTGACTCTTTTTTTGTTTGGCATGCGCTGGGCCCTTTGGGCCTGGCTTATTTTTTTATTTTTGCTAGTTGACCTCCGTGTTTCCCATTGACACCCCTGGCCCAAATTTATTTATTTTCCTTTTTATTTTCATTTTTATTTTTCTTAAATATATTTTCTAAATACTAAATAAATCATAAAATACAAAAATAGTATATTTATATTTTGACTTATTTTATTCTATTTTTTCCAGAAATTTTTTATTTATTTATTATACTTTATTTATTTTATTAAGTAAACTTTATAAATTTAATTAATATTATCTTTTCTTTTCACACCATTTAAAATACATTATTTTAATATTAAAAAAAGGACTAAAAATGTTATATAATGCTATAAATATTTTCAAGATAAAAAACACCAAAAATACTTTTCTTAAACTTATTTTCTTTGGATTAATTAATAGAGCTGGGTTTTCATTTAAAATCTTTTCTTAATAAATTCAGACTTAATTAACTATTTTCTTTATTTAATTAGGTTAAGATAAAATCTTTTTTTCCTGAAAAACAAACAAAATTCATTTCTTTACACTTTTGTATCCTTGTACATTTATTCATTTTTATGCTTTGTGTTTATTTAATTCCTTGTGTATTTATACCAATTCAATATGGTTGTAATAGATTAATTAGCGTTTAAATTCTTGCAATCCCCATTCAACGTGTACACCCCCTCCCCACAAATGTTGTAATAGCGTAGTAACTTTAAATTTCGTAATTTGTCGCTTTCATATAACATGCTAGTAATTAGGGTTTGTATGAAAAGACTAAAACCAATGATTAGAAAACCCTAATTCAAGATAAAAACAAGCATGAAATAATACACTTGCACACAAGCACCTCTAAGGTTATTCCACTTGATTGCCTTATACAAAATGGCCATATTACGCATGTGAGATATCTTAGCAAAAACAAGCAAATACAAGATCATGGTCCCTCGATGACGCTATCTAAGTTGACTTACAAACGATCTTAGTCCTTCAAAAAGTATGCTAAGATACTTTGCAACATTTCTAATCATGGTTATACGATGACCCACGCCCGTCCCATTTACATCCAAAGATAGGGTTGCTTACCAAACCAATGGTACGGCAGCAATGTCAAAGGAAAAGAAAATGAACAAGAAAGACATTTGAGTAGGTAAATTACTCCTAATTACTTGCTCCATTTCAAAACAAACATCCTTGCTATTTTCAAAACAAACACATACACTTTCAAACATCTTACAAAATTGAAAACATTTTAAAAAGATCAAACATCTTTCTGTACATTCTTACAAACAAGAATTATTACAAAGATTTCCTAAACAATGACCTCTTTACAAAATACTTTCAAAAACCACATCAAGCATAATTCCAAACAAAAAGCAAGTGATCTAGCAAGTAACTAAGAGCCCATGTAAAACCATGGATGAAAAGGGTGCTAATACCTTCCCTTTTCATAATCTACCCTCTTAACGCAAGAAACAATCTCAAAGGTCTTTCCTGTGCTTTTTCACCTTTCCTTTTGGATAAAAGAAAAGTCGGTGGCGACTCTTGCTAACTGCAACATTTGCGATCAAACGCAAAACCCTCAAGTCAGTTCTCCCACCGTATCACACTTTCATTTCGAAGTAACCCTACTATCCAGGTTCCTTCTGATAACCCTAATATCCAGGCTTTCATTTCGAAGTAACCCTAATATCCAGGTTCCTTCTCATAGCCCTACTATCCAGGCTTTCATTTTGAAGTAACCCTATTATCCAGGTTCCTTCTTATAGCCCTATTATCCAGGCTTTCATTTCGAAGTAACCCTACTATCCAAGTTCCTTCTCACAGCCCTACTATCCAGGCTTTCATTCCGAAGTAACCCTACTATCCAGGTTCCTTCTCACAGCCCTACTATCCAGGCTTTCATCTCTAAGTAACCCTACTATCCAAGTTCCTTCTCACAACCTTACTATCCAGGCTTTCATCTCGAAATAACCCTACTATCCAGGTTCCTTATCATAGCCCTATTATCCAGGCTTTCATATCGAAGTAACCCTACTATCCAGGTTCCTTCTCACATCCCTACTATCCAAGCTTTCATTTCGAAGTAACCCTACTATCCAGGTTCCTTCTCACAGCCCTACTATCCAGGCTTTTATTTCAAAGTAACCCTACTATCCAGGTTCCTTCTCATAGCCCTACTATCCAGGCTTTCATTTTGAAGTAAACCTACTATCCAGGTTCCTTCTCATAGCCCTACTATCCAGGCTTTCATTTCTAAGTAACCCTACTATCTAGGTTTCTTCTCTTTTATCTCTGGATAGCAGTTTGCAACACTGTAAAACCTAGACCCGACCAGATACGGTCGATTTCATATTCCCCAGTAAGTCGTTGTGAAGATTGGACTCGACCAAATAACAACTCACTTTTGTTTCATCAATCAAGATTTAATTCCCCAGTAGAGTAATGGACAACCGAAGCTTCCATACTCTATTTCCTAGGACATGAATCAACATTCCCCAGCGAAGTCCCCCTCAACGGAAGGTACATGAATTCTCGCAAAGGAATATCTTATGCAACCGATATCTTTTCTAGATGGCATATTTAAGTCCATCTCCGACAATTTTCTGTCGCCTTCCAAATGGCATATTTAAGCCCACTCCCGATATTACCGATCTGTATTACTTTATGCGAGTGCAAATTTCTGGGCACTCTAGTGTTCAATCATCTTCCACCTTCAGATCACGAAAGGCAGACCAACCAATCTACATCCTCAGGTTTAAGAAGATTGAATAGGGGCAGCTGTTATACCCCAAAATTTTCCATCCCATTTTTTACACAAGACCTACTCCTAGAGGTCCTCAATTGCTCAAGTTAACTAAGGATTAACCAGACAAATCCTCCTCCTAAGACAATGAGCCTCAAACTAGGATTACACTCCTCATCAAGATGTTTGAGTTACAAGGGTCCTAAATGGTTTCCATTGACCTAATATGCCCTCAAGATCATCCATGTCAAGTTTCATGCCTTGCACAAGAAGTTTGCTCAATCAACTGCTCAGATGCCTGAAAATTAACTGTACTAGGTTTAAAGTTAACTGTGGCCCACATACAGTTAAACTTCAATATTTTTTGTCAACATCAACATTTTGAAGTAATATCCATCATTTTATCAAGGGTTGATCATTATTCCGCAAGGAATGCCCCTAATTCATCAAAACTCAAAAGTCGCTAAATTAGGGTTTCTATAGGAAAGGTCAACCAAACTTTGACCAGACATAACTTTCTCATACTTTATCAGAAATTTCTCATCCAAGGCTCATTTTGAATAGAATTAAATTCCCTACAACTCCTCTTCATTCCTCAATTTCAAAAAATGCACTCATGAAAAGATATAAATTCAGACATTATAGGTCATTTCAAAAAGTCAACAAAAACACCTTTTGGGTTAAAGCTTCTCACGTGAACATGGAAGACCCAATGAAGATGAAACCAAAAGGGTTGTTTAGGGGACATTCTAAGATTTCTAAAAAGTCCAGTAACACACTCTTAGGGTCAAAATTAAGATAGATATGCACTGTCAAAGTTGGCCATTTTTAGAAATTTGCACAAAGTCAACAATGCCCAAAATTGCATTGTTTTTCCACATGGGCCCGTCTTTTCAAGATTGAATCTTACTCCTAGCATGGTCCACGACCTATGGGACCCTCCATGCCTTTTTATTTTTTTATTTAATTTATTTAGGTTTTTTATTCATTTAAAAATCAAATAAATTCAAATAAAATCAAATAAAATCAAATTAAGGGAATGAGATTTGATTTGCATTGAATTATAGATCATGCAAGCTGTATAACCTCAAGCAAAACCCCGCCAAGCCAAAACAAGAGGAAATATCCAATTTTGGAAAGATTTTAATCAAACTTCAAGGCCATTACATCTTTGGATTTTTGCTAATTCTATTGACCTAATCTGATTCACTACTTATAGAGAAGCATTTGTGAACCCTAGGAAGAAGAATTCACGCGCAGCCTGCCTCCCTAGAGCAAGAACAAAGTTCAAAGTTTTATGGAAAAAGTGCAGACCAGATCTTTCTCCATAGGCCGTTTCAAGCCATTCCAAGGATCAAATCATATCCCTGGACACTCACTGAAGCTGTTGCAAGCATTCCTACAGCCTGAAACATCAAGAATCGCGTGCTAACACCTTCACGGTTTGCCTTTTTTTTCTAAAACTCGATTACAATGATTCTTGCATCATAAACATGTTTTGATTATACATCTACACTTGTTATCATATTTACAACATATTGGAATGCTTTGATTGAAGTTTGAGTGCAGGTATGGGCATCTGCCATGGCTAGGGTTCCGAAGCTCCAATTTGCGGAACCCTAGTTAGAGGAAAAATTAGGCCAAATTAAGGACCTCTTTGTGTTCAGGGGTTGATTTGAAATCAATCCATGGCTTTGGATGGAATTTATGTTGCTTGTATTGCATTTTTTATGTTTGCAGGTTTGTAGCCACGCACAAGAACCGTCACTATAGCCTATAGTGACAAGTTCGTCCATAGGTAAAAGCTCTTTCTAAAACAACAGTCCCCAGGGAAAAAGATGAAGGTGTGTCAATACCTGAGTGGACAGTTTGAAATTCGCACGTTTTTCTTATAATGCCGCCTCATTATCCATTATATTATTTGTTGTTTGTTTCTATTAACAAAAGGCCAACTGGCCCAGTGGCAAGCAGGGAAGGTTTCAAGACGCGCGTGTGTAGGAGGTCAGGGGTTCGATCCCTACCTCCTACAAAATATTTTTCCTAATGTTTAACTGCAGATCTGGTACTATCAGTCCAAACGCGCCTACCATACACCTCAACATCTCATCCACTAGATCAATCATCAGTTCAGATCTAACACACCACAAGCGTAGCACATGGTGAACCCTCCAAAGGCTAATGACATTGGATCAGGCGCAGCCTTGGGCCAACTATTCTGGGCCTGGAAAATTTAACCATACACCTCCCAAAATTACTTTCACACCAGGCCCATTTTATTTCTCTTTTTAATTTCTTATTTTAATTATTAGTTTTTTTTAACCATTTTGCAAAATCATTGTTTTTTTAATTAAATCTTAAAATCACAAAAACACAAAAATTAGAATTAGTTTTTTTTTATAAAATATTTAATTCCACTAATTAATTAGATTAACTAGGATAATTTAAATTCTTTTTTTTTTCATAATTAAAATTAATTAGAAATTGGGTTAATTTGCAAAATTAATTATTTTTTCTCAAAAATCCAAAAATATTTTTCTTTATTTAGTAAATTAAATATCTTTGAATTTAATTTTAATTCCATATTTAATTTCATCGCGCGTATTTATTTCATTATTTTTCCAATTAATGTAATTGCTCCGAGTTTGTAATAGTTTTAACTTAGGTTTATTACTATTTGCATTTACTGTTTTTTTCCCCAGTTTTTGATTATGTAATCCCCCTCCCCAAGGCCTTGTAATAGCTAGGTTTAAATTTCTCGCGTTTTATTTTCCATTATGAACTATTAGATGATTGATAATAGGATTGTATGTGAAAGATAAATCTATAATTTAAAACAGTAGAAAACCCTAACTGTGCAAAGATAAATAACTGAAAAAACAAACACTTGCATATAACCAGTCCTAGGGTTTGCCCCACTTCGGTTGCCTTCGGTAAATGGTCATGAAGTATATGGAGTTTTAGTGGTTTCCCTCTAGTCCCAAAAGATAAAAAATGATCCATTTGAATGTTGCCTCGGAAAGATCTTTAAGACTCTAGGGTAACTACTAAGGTTTCCTAACCGTTGCTTTAGTGATCGTAATTGTCCCTTTCGTCCCTTTCGATTGTACCTTAAAATCCAACGATGGAGCTACCTACTCCTTAATAGTAGGATAGCGCTGTATAAAGGAAATAAGAAAATGAACAGTCTTTTTTCGAGTAGGTAGAAACTTTTAGGTACTTGCTCAAAACAATAAATTTTTACACATACACTCTCAAACAAATTTTTCAAACTAAAGTTTTAAAAAACACTATATCACACCCTTGAGGACTGATACAAGGGTTACCATAAAGTGAAACATCGTACTAAGGCAATTTCAAAACTTTTCAAGCACACAAACACACAAAAGCAATTTAAGAATGAGCAAGTACCTAAAAGCCTGTGGAAAACCACAGATAGAAAGGGTGCTAACACCTTCCCTTTCTATAATCTACCCCCCGTACTCAGAAACATCTCGAATAAGGTTTTTTCTGTTCTTTTCCCTTTTCCTTTGTTGAATGAAATAAAGGTCAGTGGTGACTCTTGCTTACCGTACATTTGCAAACAAAAAATGCAAAACCAGTAGTGTGATACGGTGGGAGAACTGACTTGAGGTTTTGCGTTTCATCGCAAATGTTTCGGTTTAGCAAGAGTCGCCACCGACTTTTATTTTATCCAAAAGGAAAGGTAAAAAATCATAGGAAAGACCTTTGAGATGTTTTCTTGAGTTCGGGGGGTAGATTATGAAAATGGAAGGTGTTAGCACCCTTTTCATCCATGGTTTTCCATGGGCTCTTAGTTACTTGTTTAGATCACTTGATTTGCTTTGACAATTGTTTAAAATGGTGCTTTGTGTGTGGTTTTGAAAGTATTTTGAAAAGAGGCCATCGTTTAGGCAATCTTTGTAATGATTCTTGTTTGTAAGAATGTATACAAAGATGTTTGTCTTTTGAAAAATGTTTCAATGTTTTGAAAGTTGTTTGGAAATGTTTTGAAATGTGTGTTTGTTTTTTAAAATAGCAAGGATTATTTTGAAATTGATCAAGTAACTAGAAGCTATCTACCTACTCAAATGTCTTTCCTATACATTTTTATTCCTTTGACATTGTTGATTTACCATTGATTTGGTAAACAACACTATCTTTGGATGTTAAACGGGACGGGCGTGGGTCATCGTATGACCATGATAGCAATGTTGCCAAGTATCTTTAGCATTTTGAGGGACCAAGATCATTTGTTTTTAGTCAACCTTTTGATAGCGTCATCGAGGGACTATGATCTTTTGTTTTGTTTGATTTTGCCAAGATACTTTGCATGCATACCATGGCCATTTTGTTTAGGCAACCAAGTGGGTGAAACCCTAGGGGTGCTTGTGTGCAATGTGTGTCATTTTTCATGAATTTTTTATTATCTTGGATTAGGTCTTGTATTTGTTTGATTTTTGTCTTATCATGCAAAACCCTAGTTTACTAGCATAGTATAAATGCGATAAATTGCGTAAAAGTAAACTAAACTATTACAACAATTATTATGGGAGGGGGGATACAAGTTTTTGAATGGGGATATTTGCACAAAATAAAACCCTAAATACTATTACAACCCAATTGAATTTATTGTACAATAAATAAATAAACAAATATTTAAATATACACATAAAATGTATTTATGCAAAATGTTTTGTATTTGATTTATGTATGAGAAAAATAAAATTATTTAAGTCTTAAAATAAGAAAAAAATAATATTATTATTTTTGAAAGGGGAAACCCTATTTTTTTTAAATAAAATAAAAATATGTTCTATATTATTATTTTTGTCTATTCTTTTTGTACAAGAAAAATAATAAATAATATTATATAAATATTAGAAATTAAAGTATGTGTGAAAATAATATTTTATGTGTATAAATGATAAAATAAAAAATGTATAGTATTTTCTAAATATATTTACAATTTATTCAAGAAAATAAAGTTCTATATATCCTAATAAATCATTTTTTATGTAAAAAAATAATAAAAAAATAAAATAAAATTGTAAAAAATTAAGAAAATTATTTTTGTGATTTTTAATGTTTAGAAAAAATTATTAAAGTCAATAAACATAAAAGAAATGAAAAAATATGCAAAATATAAAAATATGCAAAGGAGGGTGTGGATAGTAGCCATGGGGGTGTGAAAAGTAGAACAAACAGGCCCAAGGCGCCAGGCCCAGGAACTTCATCTTCATCATTGTCCTCGGCTTCCTGCGCGCGTGTTTCTGAGTTCAAACTTGTATCTTGCTCTAGCTTGCATAAAATCAAAAACTCATAACACAAAAAATGTAGCTTATGATCTCACGATTCCAATGATATAAAATTCATGACCTAACTCTAAAAGACCAGGGAGAATTTCAGTGGCCCTAATTCCTGACCTAATTTTTTCATGAACTTCAAGCTTCAAATTCTCACTACTCGGTTAATATAAATGACAACTATGCATATGTACAACTTCAACAAGTTAAGGACCATGTTTTTGCTTCACAAATCGTGACTTAAGGATGCCTAAATAAAGAGATAGAGATTTGAAAAGTACCTTGTTCAGCTGAGTTTGGATATGGCAATGTGGGGACTTTGAGTGAGGCCTGAAGATCGTGTGAGCTTCTTTGAAGTTCCCTCAAGCTATTCCAATGCTTAGTTGGCCTTGAGGATGGCTAAAACTTCCTGAACGAGTCAACCTGCAAGCTTCCAAAATGAAAATGGTGATGTCTGAAATAGGGCTTAGAGAACTAGGACAATGACTTGGATAGTTTAGGTAGGATGTATGGAAGATGTTTGATGTGTTACAAAGCAAAACGCACGAGCAAATATTGAGATGGCTAGTGTTTTGCAGAAGCTGCCCTGTTTGGGCAGAAAAATGTGTTTTCTGAGTTTTTGAGTGTTTTAGATGTTGTGCATTCGTGTATTGGCTTGTTACAAGTTTGTGAGGTTTTTTTTAATGATGCCAAACCTTCTTTTTATCAGCTTGTACAAGCTTTTTACTTTTGGCCAACTTTTTTGTATTTTAAGAAAAGTTGAAGTGACCATGCCAAAGGCCTGTACATGCTAGCTTGTGGGCTGAAGAGAGTTGTTACAAGTTGCTTGTTATCTGTGGAAAATGCATGCATCCAAGGAACAAGTCCAAGGCTCAAGGCTGATAAAGTTCAAAAAGCTTGCTTTATCAAAATGGTATTGTGAACTTTATGCCATTTATGGATTAATCTTTTGTACAATGCTCCAAAGATAAAAATAAAGCCATTATTCATTAAGTTAGAATTCAATTATGGAGTGTAGAAGGGGTTTAGGACCTGTAATGCAAGGTACAAGCATGCTAGGATCTGATTTGCAACTTGAAGCATTGTAAACATGTCTTGAACAAAAGTGACAAATTGCCATTTTCTCTTCTTCGATTCTCCCTAACCACAAATGATCTTGGAGAGTTCTTGGACATTTTGGAAAGCATGCAACATGATCTACAATCCATATTTGAAATTAATTTTGAGATACCTCTTGGAGCTATGTGAAAAATGCCCATGAAGTTGGGTCAAAAACCTGCCTAGATTAGGGCAAATTTTCACTAAGTTAAAAAGTTTATGGACCCCTATTCATAAATTCATAACTTGAGATCCAAGCATCTTTTGGGAAAACTTTGTGAATCAAAGTTGTATATTTCATGGAGGAATACAACTTTTATGTTGGAAGTTTTCTTTTAATCCAATTTCATCATGGTGAAAAAGTTGGGAAAAGTTGGGAAAAAATAAGAAATTTTTCATACTTAGAAAAATTCTAAGTTATGAAAATTTTCAAATTAAAACCCAAATTTGCAATTTTAGGTTTCTTGGTCAACAAGTTTCAAATTTTGACACATCTTGATGAATTATTACCTTTGGCACTTGATTTTGACCAAAAAGTCAAAGTTTGACTTTTCAGTGTACAGTTGACTTTTGATTAGTTGACTGCAAAATTCATCTGTCAATCCAATGCATTTGAGATCTTTTGAACCATGTGATTAGGTAAAGATGATGCCATTGAGTCCTTGAAATCATGTTTTAACCCAATTGGTCATTGGCTAGGTTAAAAATCAGAAATTGCCCTTTCTCAGTCAAAACCCTAATTTTGACCATTTTGCCCTTTTGATGATTTGATCAAATTTCTTGAGGAGTTGTGATCCAAACTTGATCAAATGATACATATGAGTCTAAAATGTTTTTGAGGATCAAAAATTATGAATTTTTACTGTAAATTGGCCATGGTTGATTTTTTCCCCAATACAGCTGATTTTTAGGTCAACTGTCCAATTGACTGGGCAAAAATGTGATTCAAGGCTTGAAACTTGGTATGAGCAATCTTAGGGATCCAAGATGGTGTATGAAAGTCACATGAAGCATTGGTGATCCAAAAATCCTTGTGCAAACTCAAACCCTAATTTCAGGTTATCAGTGCAAGGAGATATCTTGAGCTGACCAAACCCTAATCTTGTCTTGAGTCCAAGAAGTCTTGTAAGGAAAATCTTGATAAATGAGAGGACAAATTTTGGGGTACAACAAGTAGTAACAAAAAATAGTCGGTTCTGCCACTGTATCACATGTCCCCAAGTTTTCGCAAAGCCAAAGTAGGCTTATAATTGATGCAACCACGTGAACCAATCAGTGAACATTCAAAAAATCTCCATAACTGTAAATGATATCTCCAATATTTAGCTTCCTTGCGTACCACAACACAGAATCAACAGTAAGAGACCTTAATTTTTGAGGCCACTCGTATCTTGTTTGATTTGGAACCATGTAGTCTTCTTTGAAAAGATGAGACGTAAACCAAGAATATAGAAGCGGGATACAACAGTTCAACGTACCCCTCCATTTTTCACATTGGCTGTGAAGAGCATAGTAAATATCGGCAAGTAGAGCAGGAGTTGGGTCCGCATTTAAAGCTTTTGCGCCCCAAAATACACTAATAGATGCAGGATCAATATAGTCCAAGTTTGTGGAAACAAAATTATACCAAAGACCAGTAGTCCTAAACAATCAACACAAGACTCCTATTCTTTCTTATTGGCAAAAGAAAGGGCTTTAGCCTCCAAAAATTGTCTTTTAATCCCTCTTACATCATCTTCTTTCTTGTAATTAACTGAGAACTCAGGATAAGAGATCCCTAAACCATTTTCTAAGTCCTTAACATCAATCGTCTGTCTAATTCCCACATAAGCTTTTTCCTTAGAAAAATTCAAGAGCTTATCAAATTTTTCCAAAGTCGACGCTAGCTGAAAATTTTGAAAGGTGAAACGCCTTGGCGGATGATCATAGAACTGGACCAATGCATAAATAGAATCCAATTGTACATCCACTTTTGTTAACTCAAGGATATCCCCATAACGATGAACAAACATCTTCAAATCTCTTTCAGACAATTTCCCATTGATAATCTTGATCTTTGTCATATTTGGCTTGACGGTGTTAACACGGACAAGTTGTTTCCCTTTGGTATTTATTTTTAGGATACTTACTAAAAAACTTTGATTATTTTTTTAATCCTATGAATAAGACAACAAAAAAATCAAAATAATGAATATTTGAAATGCTGGATGTATGAATGCATGATAATTTGACATAGTAACGGGTTTTCTGAAAGGTATCCTTAGTTGGTAGGTTCCTAGTTTCAGCCTACGGATATTATAACCTCCCCATAAGGAAGTTTCCTTAAGAGTATTATGGATAACACTATAGGAAAAGACACAAGGTCCTCCCTTAAGCGGAGCTTCTTTGTAGACCGAAACTTTCGTCTCTAAGGTCGTAAAAGGTCTCACCATGAGATTTTGGTTTAAGGGTTATACAAAAAGTCATAGGTTTCATTCTAAAGTCCTACCCCCAAGAGGATACCTCTTGAGACATATTTATTTTTTGGAATTCTATCGACTCTAGGCGAAGTCGTCACAAAAACTCATGGGGATGATGTATCCCCTTGGCCAATAGAAGAACTTTCTTTCTAAGATTTTGAAAATATATATTTTTTTGAAATAAAATCCCGTCAACAAATGATAAAAAGATAATAATAATATAATAATAAACAAAATTAAATAAATAAATAAATAAATCAAATATAGAAAAAATACCAAAATAAGAAAAACCCTAAAAAACTCTAAAATAAAAAAGAAAGGCTTCTAAACCCTAGGGTTGAGTCCCCAACAGAGTCACCAGCTGTAATAACCGGAAAAAATAACGAGTCGATACTATTAATTTTTATCCTAGGGAAGAGAATTTAATAGATAACCCAAATTGATTCAGAGATTCTAGATTCTTGACTCGCTTTAGACGAAGGGAAGATGTTAGACACCCTTCATTTACCTTGTTCACAAGGATACTAGGGTTTAGGTTTAAGGTTTAGGAATAGGGTTTTAATTTTTTAGTTAGGACAACTCGTAACAGTTTTAAGTCGTATGCCTATGCATTCTCTTATGAGGAATCAGAGTCCCATTTCGTAGTTCGTAGTTGTTGGTTGAGTGTTCTTTATGGATTATGGAAATATCTCGAAATCTCCTTGAACCAAGTCTGAGTTTGTAAATAGTGAAATCGTAGACGAAGCTCATAGTCGAGAAATTCCCATAGTCCTTTTTGAAAATAAACATAAGTTTGAATTATGTTAGTAAAAAAGTTAGTATTTAATTGGTTAGATATTTTTGAATAAATGATGCAATATAAGAGAAAAATATATTTTAATGCATGAGAAAAGTATTTTAATGCAATCAAGGTACTTAAAAAGGTTTTTGATTTTAAAAAAAAAAAGTTTAAATTAATAAATAATAATTTTATAATTTATTAAAATAAAATGCATTAAATATCTTTAAAATGTTAATTATGCAAAATGATAGAAAATAAGTAAATAAGTAAATAGATAAATGAAGATATAAAAAATAAATTAAGTTTATTTAAAAGCGCAGGGGGGTGCAAAGTTAATTTAGGTAGTAAAACCTGGGGGTGTGAATAACATGACCCTAAATCCAGATATTAGATTTAGGCCCAGTTGCGTGGGGGCGTGGATTTGAACGCGATAAGTAATCTGGGGGTGCATAACCTAAGGGTCCAAGTCTAGATGTTAGACTTGGTCCAATAGCACAGGAGGGTGTACTTTTCAGCATAGTAGCAAAAAAAATGGAGGTGTGATTAAGAATGGGCTTAGACCCAAGGCTTTGAACACTGGGAGGTCCGTTTGGACCGCGTGTAGGTGAGTACATAGCATTATCATGGGTACACGGGATTGGGATGTCGAATGAAGATCAGATGGTGGGAACGCGAGGGTGCATGGTATGCGACATACACGGGATCACGAGGGAGTATATTTTCTGTTTTCGTTTTATTTTAATTCATTTTCAACACTCCTTCTCTCTCTCGTTCCCCTTTGTTCTCTCTTCTCTCATTCCCTCTCTAATAACAACCACAACTCCGCTAACCCTAGTCGCTAAAAACCCAGATGGCGGCGATCTTGCTCCCCCAAACCCCCAAAACCAAATACCCACCCAAAACAATAATTCCAACAATGAATTCAAAGAAATCCTAAGTTGAGTAGTTCGTAGATTACCTCTTCGTAGTGATTTCATTTCGTTTTGGTTCTCTGTGTAATCTCCTTCTGATCCTCCTTCTCTCTTTGGTTTTGTAGGTAACGGCGGTGTTCGAAGATTGAAGGTGGTGAACGCGACGGTGACCTCCCAGATCTAGCGGTGGCGTAGTGGAAAAACTCTAGGGTTTCAGATCTTGAAACCATAAGTTTACATAAAGGCCTTTCGTCTGACGGTGTTCTTCTTCTACTCCTTTCGCTTTCCTCTGTCACAATCTTCTCCCCTTCTTCTCTTAGATTATAGGGTTATTTATAGGTCCGGAATTAGATAAATTAGGAATTTTTTGTTGATTTTCGTTAGAATTAGGAATTTTATATGTTTGATTATCGTTATAAAATTTGTGATTGATTTAAAAATTTGATTTATGGATTTGATTTGTTTAGATATTGATTCTGTGAAACATTAGATTTGTATAATTTTGGACAACTTTGTATGTAATTGATATGATTTTGAGATTTGATTTGGTTTTAATGATTCATTTTGAATTTCTACAGTAGTTTTTCTGGCTTTTGATTTCTTAGAGGGAGAACAACAACGTCGCTGATGAAATGCAATTAGGTTTTCCAACCATGTTTGACTTTAGTCAACGGTTTCCAAATAATAAACATAATATGAAATAATATAATAAAATTAATAATATATTTGTTACAAACGGTATATCATCCAAAAATAATCATAATGAGAAGCTTAGTTCGATCAAAAAAGAAGCTACTGGGCCCTAAAACAAAAATCCTTGATGGGCTGTACGGAAAGAAATACCATGGGCCTTTGTACCAAATGGGATCCTCCTCTATATCAATTAGACATTAATGGGCCATCAATTTTTTTATGGTCCATTAGCAAGACACTCTTTTATATGTCAATACACCCCTCTTTATATTTTTTGCAAAACAGAAGTCAACCCTTAATGGGCCATCAGATTTTGATGGCCCCAAAATACCATACCCCTATTTCATACAATGCACACCTCCTCCCTCTTTGAGATGGGCCTGGATGTAATGGGCTGCTCTAAAACATAAATAAAGAACAAAGCTACATCCCCTTTTATGAATTTAACCCCCCCCCCCCCCCCCATAAAAATACGCAAATTAAAACGATAGAATTTTATAATTTTTAGAAACACAATAATAATATTAAAAGTATAAGTAAAATAATCATTGAAATTGGCGGGGGAAATTTGGGGTGTGACACATACATTCTTTTAGATAAGATAAGCAGATTTATGGTCCATCTGTAGTAGTGAATGCATAATTGTCTTCAGGTTGAGGTGTATGATAGGTTAAAGAGCTTGACACGAAATCTTCTGACAGATAGATGACATTTGGCAGCATAGCTCTTAGGTTTCTTCCATCAAGCAAATTTCTAGATCATGGGGTTAGATGCTCATGCAAGTTTAATTTAGCGACGGAGTCAACTATGTGAGTGCAACTTCACTATTAGATGTTTTGCATGATGTCAAAACTCGGAAAGCTAGCATTTCAGTATGGTGGACGGTATCCTTATGTCTTGTGGCAACCTTTTGCACTAGAGGTCTTAGGAATCATTTAAAACAACTTTAAAATTGATCCCAATCATAAAAAATCACTTTTTGCACAAAAACAACACTTATGTGTCGACCTGAAATTTCTATGTGTCGACACATAAATTATGCATTTTTGCATTTTTCTTAAAAGCTTCAGTATGTGTCGACACATACGATTTTCAGGTTGACACATACAACCTATGCAAAGACACATACAATTTATGTGTTAGCATATGTACTGCATTATTAAAGCTTTTAGCCACAGTTTCTCATGTGTCGACACATAAATTTTTCAGGTCGATACATATTGTTTTGTGGGTCTTTTTTTTCATTATTTTTTCATTCCTAAAGTACCCTCTTTTAACTAAAAAGAGTCAAACTATAAATATATCATTCATGCATCATTCCAACTTGATGATACCATAAAATTAGCCTACATTTCTTCTTCTTTAACCTTCCAATCTATGCATACACACCAACATTACATTGTGATGATGTTTCGTCAAGGTGCCATCTAGACAAAGAATTATGAATTTCCAATTGGTTTTGGTTAAGATTTGTAGGGGTCTTCATCCGGGAAAAACCATCAGATTTGTCCTCCAAAATCATATGTTGAATTGGGGGTTTTCGTGCAAGATCGTGCGAAGGATCATCCATGTGAAAAATCCCTTGGAGTGTTTGAAATATTTTCAAGGAACCTTATAGTGGTGGAAATCTTTTTAAGGAAGTAAGAATTGGTTAAAAGAATCAGTGTCTTGTGTTGATAGTGTGCAATTGGATTTACTCGAGTGAAAAATCCCTTGGAGTGTTTGAAATCTTTGCAAGGAACCTTGGAGTGTTTGAAATCTTTTCAAGGAAGTAACTTAAGCGGAAAATAGGTTGCATCTATCGGTCTTGGTCTTGTTGAAGATTAAAAGAAGAGAAGGGGTTGAATCGACATCAAACAGTTATGTTTTATATAGTTGCTCTAAACACTTCTCTTGTAATCATACTTTTGCAAAGTAAGAAATTATCCTAATTCCAAATTTGTAATTGGGGAGAGATGTAGCCATAGCAAGGATGATTGGTGAACTTGCTAAAAAAATCCTTGTGTATCTTTTCTTTTATTGTTTTACTTGCTTTAATCTTCATACATCGATTTGTCAAATAACATTGAGTAATTTATCGATGCGTAGGAATTTTCAGAAACTATTTTTTATTTTGAATTGTGTGTTGAGTTGTTTATAATCACTTTTGATTATAAGTACTTTTTCATATCAACGCAACACAAAGGAAAATTCTGGAACTTTGATTGCATGCCAAGTGTTTGATAAATTGTTTAGCTTGTTTAATTAAAAGGAAAATTGCAATGTTCTAACTCTTACTTTCATTTACTCTCTATATGCAATGTGCTGAATGCCTTATTTGATCAATTGATTCGTATAGAATTTTTCTTTGATTATTAAAGTTTAAATTACTTTGTTGATTAGTGTATAATCACTTTTATTGTAAGTGCTTTTGTATATCAACAAAACTCAAAGAAAATTCTGAAAAATTGATTGCGCACCACATGTTCGATAAATTGTCATGTTATGTTTTTAATATGATTTCATTGGAGATAGGAAATTGTTGTGTTGAATATTAAATGATTAATTAAGATACTATTATGTTGATTAATTTTATCATTATATTAATTCCACATGGCTCATGCATATCCGAGTTTCTAATAACTAGGTTCATTTAGACTATTATGTTGATCTAGGCCAAAATCCTTTCGCTCAACATTGTTTTTCAAATAAGTTTTAAATAATCATTTTGAAAGGTATTTTTTATTTGGGGATATATTCACCCCCTCCCCCTTTCTAGATCTGGTGTCATAGTCTAACAAACTAATCCACAATAGATTAAAAGAGCGGTGGTGAGTCTTCCTAGGGGTATCCATTTGATAGGATTCTCTTTATGGCTTCTGGAACAGTTGATAGCATATCTCAAGTGCTTGAAAAGAATGAAGGAAATATTGATATTTTTTCTTGATGCCAGGATGTATAAATTTTTTTAATATTATTGTCAATTGAGGGCAGCTTATTGGTGAGAGGTTTCTGATAAATGCATTCTAAAATAATTCTTCCCTAGATATTGAGAGAAGGATGAAGATCTTTGAACAGTTTGGAGCTCTTCTTTTCTAAGAAGATTCTGGAGGAAACACTCATCATGTGTTTCTTGCTGATGCACTTGTCGTTTAGACTGCAACATTTTAATCCAGTCCCGTCATGATTAAGTAGTTGTGTGATAGATTTTTCGGAAATTGTGATTGGCATTCCAACAATTGTTGTAATCTCTTGTCTTGATTCACACGCCATAACCCATAACTGTTTTACTAAATCGGGAAAGGTAGGACCTTTTAGAATTTCAAATAAGGTTTCCCATCCTTGAGAGGAAACATCTAAGGAGAAATCATAACCATTTTCTTTGAGATTTTTGAAGTTCGCTATAGATTTCGATAAGACTCGTAACTGAGATGTGGGAATAGAACATTTAAGTTCAGGAATGTTGGTACCAATTTGATTTGGAAGAGATGATAAGTCAGTAGAAGTTCGTGCGGCCAAATATTTCACCATGGGTGAGCCTGTGTTGTTGGTCAAGAAGAAATATGGAAGTACGAGAGTGTATGGATTAGACAGTTGAATACAGTGACTATTAAGAATAAGTATCTTCTCCCGAGGATTAATATTTGATGGATCAGTTGGTGGGTGCTTGTGTTTTTAGCAAGATTGATTTAAGGTCGGGTTATCATCAAATTCGTGTAAAACCAGATGATATTTTGAAGACGACTTTTCGAACAAGGTATGGTCATTATGAGTACACTGTGATGCCATTTGGTGTATCTAATGTGCCAGGTGTTTTCATGGAATATATGAATAGAACTTTCCGTTCGTATTTGGATAAGTTTGTTGTGTTTTTCATTGATGATATTCTGATCTATTCTAAGTCAAAAGAAGAGCATGCAGAGCACTTGAGAATTGTGTTGCAAGTGTTGAAAGAGAAGAAGTTATATGCTAAGTTGTTGAAGTGTGAATTTTGGCTGAAGGAAGTAAGTTTCCCCGCTCATGTGATTTCTAGTGGTGGAATTATTGTGGATCCTTCTAAAGTTGATGCAGTGTTGCAATGGGAGACTCCAAGATCTACGACTGAGATTCAAAGTTTTCTTTGTTTAGCGGGCTATTACTGAAGGTTCATTGAAGGATTTTCTAAGTTTGCGTTACCATTAACCCAATTGACTCGAAAGGGTCAGGCTTATGTGTGGGATGTTGCGTGTGAAGAAAGGTTCATAGAATTGAAAAAGAAGTTGACGACTGCTCCAATATTAATTTTGCCTAACCCAAGTGATGCTTTTATGGTGTATTGTGATACGTCAAAAATAGGTCTTGGTGGTGTGCTAATGAAAAATGGAAATGTTGTTGCTTATGATGCTTCTAGATAATTGAAGGTTCATGAACGAAATTATCTTAAGCGTGAGTTAAAGCCAGTAGTTGTGGTGTTTGTGTCGAACATTTGGAGACATTGTCTTTTCGGCTCTAAATTTGAAATGTTCAGTGATCATAATGAAGGTAAAGAAAACACAAGAAAGGGGGGGTCTAAATTGTGTTCATAGAAAATATTCCCCATTAAAATTCTAAGTACTCAAATGACAATAGAAATAAAGACAATGACGATAAAAGACATAAGTATTTTATCTAGGTTCATTGTTAACTAGGCTACTTATGTCCACCCTCGCAAGGATGATTCCGCCTTATCCAAGGACTTAATCCACTATAACCAAATTGATTACAATCGCATGGGCAACTGCCAGTGACTAACATCTAATGACACGTTCAGGGATCCAAACTGGATATAACCTTAATTGAACCAATAGAATCTGATTCCTCATAATCTCCTACCAGGATTTCCTTGCAATGATATCCATTAGGGAACTCACAAGAGTCTGACCTTCACTGGTCCTCTTTGAGATATGACTATCATTGACCCAACAAAATTTGATCCGGCAAGGTCTCTTATTAGGATTTCTTATAACGACCGTAACCATTATCTTCTTGAGATCATACCTTCACTCAGTCTCTCAAGAATCTAATCAATAATAGTTGATGGGTTCTTGTGTTTACATGGTTGCTTCTTCTAAGCAGATTTCACAAGTTTTTTAGCACATATTGTTTAACACTTCTACGAGCAACAACTCAAGTGTTAAAACAATTTACATGAAGAGATATGAACAGAAACATTATTTGAGCAACAACTCTAGTGTTCATTACAATGTTCTACAAAGATGTATATGATCGAAAGTTAAGTAGCATCTTGTAGTGTTCTTCTTCATCTTCTTGTTGGGCAAGCTACGAGCAACAACTCCTTACTTCTTGTGAGATCTAAAAAGATGTATGTGATTTGAAGTTGAATAACATCTTGTAGTTTTCTTCTTTCTTTTCTCTTTCTCTCTCTTCTTTGGTGGTCTTCAGTATGTATAACATTGCAGCTTTAACATCATCAGAGTCCACTGTTTTCCTTCCATAGGATGATGCTTGTTTTGCAGCTTTAACATCATCAAAGTCCATTGTTTTCCTTCCATAGGATGACGCTTGTTGGCCAATGGCAACAGATAAACTGCTAACCATCAATTTATCTTTGAAGCTTTGATCTTATTTTATAGACCTTGGCAGAGAGAGACGTTGTAAGGATAGAGCATACTTTTCCTGCACCAGCAGTTAGTTCCCAATGAATAAAAGGTGTAAGAGTTTAGAAAGTATAAAATAACATTTATGTATCATGTCACTATTCAATGATAGCTTTCTACCTTTTTCCTCTGAATAATATTTTTCTATTAAGCTTGTAAACAGATATTCGTTAAGTAAAGAAAGATAGATGTAAATCCATATGTTTGTTCCTAATGGTCACAGTGAGAGTGGTTGTCAATATAGTATAAAGGAATGTCCTTACGCCACCCTAAAGGGTAGAGGTCACAGACACTTTATGTACCTTATGCACAACATCACACGTCAACCATTTGAACTTTCTTCTTATCTTCAGAGGCTTCATATATTTGAATGTTGAATGTTGAAGCTTGTTGTAGAAGAATCTTTCTCGTGATCCTTAGAACATAAGTCTTGGAGTCTTCAGAACTTGTCACATAGAACCTTGTTCTTCAGAGTCTTCAGCACTTGGTTGTAAGAACTTCCTTTTCTTCATATCATCAGAACTTGTTCAACAAAACTTTATTCTTCATAATCTTTAGAACTTGTAACACAAAAGTAAAGCTTTAGAAGGCCTCCAAAGCTTAATCATAAAGCCACGATTAAAACTTCTTGTACTAACGTTCCTAAGACACGTTGCAGAAGACCAGTTCAGAACCTTGGCTTTATCGAAACATGTAACCACGTGTTTTCTTCCAGAGTGTATGTTCAGAACCTAATGACGTCACATACCTTGTACCAAAGTCAGAACATTATAGCAGCATTTACACACTAGACGAAACCATTAGTGTATACAATTGTTCTTTAAGATAACATGTGAAGTTATCATCTAAATCTCAAGGCCAAATGTAGGAAACACTTCTTGTTCTTACACATAAGGGTCTGAAATACTAGTTTGACCAGAAGGAGTTGAATATGAGGTAGAGAAGATAGCTTGAGTTGTTGAAAGATTATGAATTGGAATTTGAATTACCATCTGGGTATAGCAAATTTGGTGGTTGATGCATTGAGTAGAAAATCGTTGCATATGTCAATGCTTATGGTTCGAGAGTTAGAAATGATCGAACAATTTAGAGATATGAGCTTAGTATGTGAATTGACTCCCGATAGTGTGAAGTTGGGAATGTTGAAACTAACTAGTGGTATAATAGAAGAAATACGAGAAGGTGAGAAGTATTATTTAAAATTGGTTGACCAGTTAACTTTGATTAACCAAGGTAATAGAGGTGAGTTCAAAGTTGATGATAATGTTGTGAAGCGTTTCGAAACTAGAGTGTATGTTATAGATACTCCAGAAATCAAAAGAAGTATCCTTGAAGAAGGACATCGAAGCGATTTAAGTATTCATCTCAGTGCCACAAAGATGTATCAAGACTTGAAGAAGTTATTTTGGTGGCCTGGTATGAAGAAGCAAATCGCTAAATTTGTTTATGCTTGTTTGACTTGTCAGAAGTAAAAGATTAAACTTAAGAAGCCTATGGGTCTTATGCAACCTTTGAGTATCCTAGAGTGGAAATGGAACAATGGCTCTATGGATTTTGTATCGAGTTTGCTGAAGATTTCTAAAAGCAATGACTCAATTTGGGTATTGTGGACAGGTTGACTAAGTCAGCTAATTTCTTACCAATGAAGATTAATCATCCTATGGATAAGCTATTTGAGATGTATATCAATGAGATTGTGAAATTACATGGAATACCTTTGAGTATCATGTCGGATAGAGATCTGAGGTTTATGTCAAAATTCTAGGAAAGTTTGCAGAATGCTTTAGGTACTAAGTTGAAGTTAAGCTCTGCATATCATCTGCAGACGGACGGTCAGACATAGAGGACTATTCATTCTTTGGAAGATTTGTTGAGGGCTTGTGTGCTAGAACAAGGAGGATCTTGGGATAGTCACTTGTAGTTGATTGAGTTTACATACAATAATAGTTTTCATGCGAGTATTGGTATGGTACCGTATAAAACATTGTATGGTAGGATGTGTAGGACTCAATTGTGTTGGTATGAGTCAGGCGAGAGAGTTGTTCTTGAACCTTAGATCGTGCAAGAGACGATTGAAAAGATTAAGATTATTCAAGAGAGGATGAAAGCTTCTCAGATTCGTCAGAAGAGTTATCATGACAAGAGGAGGAAGACAATTGAATTCCAAAAGGATGACCATGTGTTTTTAAGAGTTACTTTGGTGATTGGTGTTGGTAGAGCTTTGAAGTCAAGAAAGATTATGCCGTGTTTTGTTGGTTCATATCAGATTTCAGAGAAGATAAGTGAGGTAGCCTATCAGATCACTTTAACAATGTCGCTTGTGAATCTTCATGACGTGTTTCATGTGTCTCAATTGAGAAGATATATTTCAGATCCTTCACATGTGATTCAAACAGATGATGTACATGTGAGAGATAACTTGATTGTTGAAGCATCACTCGTGCAAATAGAAGGATGGGGTGAAGCAATTACAGGGTAAAGACATTGCCTTAGTTAAGGTATTATGGGGTGGACCAACTGGTGAAAGTTGGACTTGGGAACACGAGGATCAGATGAGAGAATCATATCCGATTTTGTTTCCGTCAGGTAATTTTCGAGGGCGGAAATTCTTTTAAGTAGGGAAGAGTTGTAACACCCTAAAATAATTATATTATTTATTTAATTATCCGATTAATTTATGTTGGGAATTGTGACTTAATTGTGATGTTTATGTGATGTATAAATGATCGTGATGTTTGATATGATGTTTGGTATGGTGTATGATGGGGTGGTGGGAATTAAGAATGTATAGAGTATTTTAGAATAATTTAGATAATTAAAATGATTAATTGAAATTATTTTAATTAGTTAATTAGAGATAAAATATGATGTAGAGTTGTTGGGGATAAAGTGATAAATTGTAAATGGATAAGTGAGGGTAAGATGGGAAACCCATAGAAAGGGTCAAAAGGTTAAACTAGGGAAAAGAGTGTCAGTGTTCATTCTATGCAATCGTGAAAAGAGAAGAACACTGTGAAGAGATTTAGGGCACGAAAAAACTCAGGGATTTGATATAACACAAAGAGAAATCAATCGCTAGAATAAATCTAAGGTAATGGGGTTTATCGTTGTTATTATAATTGATCTAAGGTTTAGATAATTGTAGGTTGTGTTGGGGTTTTGGGATGATGATGTTTGTGATACGGTGGGATAACTGACTTGAGGTTTTGCGTTTGTGTTTGCAAATGTTGCGGTTTAGCAAGAGTCGCCACCGACTTTTATTTTATCCAAAAGGAAAGGTCAAAAAGCACAGGAAAGACCTTTGAGATGTTTTCTTGAGTTCAGGGGGTACATTATGAAAAGGGAAGGTACTAGCACCCTTTTCATCCATGGTTTTCCATAGGCTCTTAGTTACTTGTTTAGATCACTTGCTTTGCTTTTCCAATTGTTTGAAATGGTGCTTTGTATGGTTTTGAAAGTATTTTGAAAAGAGGCCATTGCTTTGGCAATCTTTGTAATGATTCTTGTTTGTAAGAATGTATACAAAGATGTTTGTCTTTTGAAAAATGTTTCAATGTTTTGAAAGTTGTTTGTAAATGTTTTGAAATTGTGTGTGTGTTTGCTTTTGAAAATAGTAAGGATGGTTTGCAAATTGATCAAGTAACTAGAAGCTTATCTACCTACTCAAAAGTCTTTCCTACACATTTTTATTCCTTTGATATTGTTGTTTTACCATTGCATTGGTAAACAACCCTATCTTTGGATGTTAAACAGGACGGGCGTGGGCCGTCGTGTGACCATGATAGCAATGGTGCCAAGTATCTTAGCAAGTTTTAGGGACTAAGATCATTTTTTTAGGCAACCTTTTGATAGCGTCATCGAGGGACTATGATCTTTTGTTTTGTTTTGTTTTGCCACGATACCTAGCATGCATACCATGGCCATTTATTTTAAGGCAACCAAGTGGATGAAACCCTAGGTGTGCTTGTATGCAAGTTGTTGTCATTTTTCATGCATTTTTGTCTTGTATTTAGGTCATGCTATTTGTTTGATTTTTGTCTTATCATACAAACCCTAGTTTTTTACTAAACATGCATATAATACGATAAATTGCGTAAAGTAAATCTAAACTATTACAACAATATTATGGGAGAGGGGGTACAAGTTTTGAATGGGGGATATTTGCAAAAAATAAAACCCTAATTTACTATTACAACCCAATTGAATTTATTGTACAAATAAATAAATAAACAAGTATTTAGATATGCAATAAAATGTAAATATGCAAAAAAATGTTTGTAATTGTTTTATGTATGTGAAAATAATATTATCTAAGTCCTAAAAATAAGAAAAATAATGTTATTATTTTTAAAAGGGGAAACCCTAATTTTTTTATTAAAAGAAAAATATATGTTTTCTAATATTCTTGTCCGTTTTTGTTTAAGAAAAATAATAATAATATTATGTATAAATATTAAAAATTAAAATATGTGAGAAAATTATATTTTATGTGTATAATAAAATAAAATAAAATATTTAAGTATTTTAACATTATTTACAAGTTTATTCAAGAAAATAAATTCTATTAAACATAGTAAACTATTTTTATGCCATAAAAAATAATAAAAATAATAAAATAAAATGCAAAAAATTAAGAAACTATTTTTGGGGTTTTTTAATGTTTAGAAAAAAATAATAAAAGTCAAATATATAAAAATAACAAGAAAATATGAAAAATAACAAAATATGAATCAGGGGGTGCAAAAGCAAAATGAGGGGTGTGAAAAGAAGCAAGCCCAAGGCGCCAGGCCCAGCCAGCTTCATCCCTGACCTCCAGACAATAACACGCGCGCTTCTATGTTCAAATCCTGTTCTTGTTCATGCTTGCATAAAATCAAAAATTTATAACACAAAAAAGGTAGCTCATGAACTCACGATTCCAATGATATAAAGAACATGACCTAACTCTAAAAGACCAAGGAGAATTTTAATGGCCCTAATTTTTGACCTAATTTCTTCAGCATCTTCAACAACCAAATACTCCTAGCTCAGTTAATATAAATACAAACTATGCATATGTACAGCTCAAGCAAGTTAGGGACTACATTTTTGCTTCACAAACCTAAGCTTAAGGATGCCTAAATAGAGAGATAGAAACTTGACAAATACCTTGTTCAGTTGAGTTTGGATATGGTAATGTGGGAACTTTAAGTGAGGCCTGAAGTTCTTGTGAGCTTCCTTGAAGTTCCCTCAAGCTTCTCCAATGCTCAGCTTGCCTTGTAGATGCTTGAATCTTGCTGCACGAGTTAACCTGCAAACCTTCAAAATGAAAATGGTGAAGCTTGAAACAGGGCACACAATTGCAAGACAAGGGCCTGGACAGTTTAGGTCGGAGGTATGGAATGTGTTTGAAGTGATTCAAAGCAAAACGCACGAGCCAATAATGATTTGGCTTGAGTTCTGCAGAAGATGCCCTGTGTGGGCAGAAACTTATGTTTTTTGTGTTTTGGAGTGTTTGAGATGTTGGCAATTCGTGCTTTTTGCTTGTTACAAAGTTCTGAGGTTGTTTGAAATGATACAAAGTCTTGTTTTTATCAGATGGAAGAGTTCACTTGACTTTTGCAAGTTTCTTGCTTTTGAAGAAAAGTTTGAAGTGACAATACCAAAGCCTGTACAGGCTTGCTTGCTAGCTGCATATATACAAATTGCCTGATATTTGTGGATATTGTTTGCAGTAAAAGATTAGGTCCATGGCTCAAGATAAACAAAGTTGCAAAAAGCATGCTTTATCAAAATGGTATTATGCACTTTATGCCATAAATGGATTAATTCATTGTGCAATGCTTCAAAGATCATAACAAGACCATTATCCATTGTGTTTGCATTAAATTATGGAGTGTAAAAAGGATTAGGACCTGTAAAACCAAGTACAAGCATGTTTGAAACTGATTTGCAACTTGTAACATTGTGAAAATGCCTTGCACAAAAGTGATAAATTGCCATTTTCATTTCTTCGATTCTCCCTAACCATAAATGATCTTGGAGAGTTCTTGGACATTTTGAAAAGCTTGTAACATTCCCTACAATCCATCTTTGAAATGAATTTTGAGATTCCTGTTGGAACTAGGTGAAAAGTTGTCATGAAGTTAGGTCAAAAATCTGCCTAAACTAGGGCAAAATTTCACTAAGTTAAAAAGTTTATGGACCCCTATTCACAAAATCATAACTTGAGATCCAAGCATCTTTTGGGAAAACTTTGTGAATAAAAGTTGTAGATTTCATGGAGGAATACAACTTTCATGTTGGAAGTTTTCTTTGAATCCAATTGCATCATGGTGAAAAAGTTAGGAAAAGTTGGGGGGAAATAAGAAATTTTCATAACTTAGAAAAATTCTAAGTTATGAAAATTTTCAAATTAAAACCCTAATTTTCAAAATTAGGTTTCTTGGTGAACAAGTTCCACATTTTGACACATCTTGATGAATTATGACCTTTGGCACTTGATTTTGACCAAAGAGTCAAAGTTTGACTTTTCAGTGTACAGTTGACTTTTGATCAGTTGACTGCAAAATTCATCTGTCAATCTAATGCATTTAAGATCTTTTGAACCTTGTGATTAGGTCAAGATGATTCTATTGAGTTCTTGAAATCATTTTTGAACCCAATTTGCCATTGGCTAGATGAAAAATCAGAAATTGCCTTTCTCCAGTCAAAACCCTAATTTTGACCATTTTGCCCTTTTGATGATCTGATCAAATTTGTTGAGGAGTTGTGGTCCAAACTTGATCAAATGGTTCATGTGGGTCTATAACGTTTATGTGGATCAAAAATTATGAGGTTTGACTGTAAATTGGTCATGGTTGACTTTTTCCCCAATACAACTGATTTTTAGGTCAATTATCCAATTGACTGGTCAAAAATGTGATTCAAGGCTTGAAACTTGGTATGAGCAATCTTAGAGGTCCAACATGAAGTATGAAAGTCACATGAGTCATTGGAAGTCCAAAAATCCATGTGAAAACTCAAACCCTAATTTCAGGTTATCAGTGCAAGGAGAGGTCTTGAGCTGAGCAAACCCTAATCTGGTCTTGAGTCCAAGAAGTCTTATAAGGAAAATCTTGATAAAATGAGAGGGAAAATTTTGGGGTACAACAGCTGCCCCTGTTCAATCTTCTTGAACCTGAAGAGTTATATTGGCGAGTTTGTCGTTCCTGACTCGAAGGTAAGAGATGATTGGACACTAGAGTGCATGTAAATTTGCACTCGTCAAAATGTAATTGAGGGAATGGGCTTAAAGATGTCATTTGGAGAGGTGATAGAATCTTGTCGGAGATGGGATTGTAAATGCCATCAAGAATGTTTGTTGAAAATCAGGAGAATAAACATTAGGATGGTATCCGTATCTGGAACGTATCTGAGTTGTATCTGGAGATTTGAATTTGAATAAGTGACAGAATGGCAACCGTGTCTGGAGCGTATCTGGACTGTATCTTGAATAGGTGACAGAATGACTTCCGTGTCTGGAGTGTATCTGAGCTGGGGAAAAATTTGAATGAGTGACAGAATGGCAACCGTGTCTCGAGCGTATCTGGATTGTATTTGAATAAGTAACAGAATGACTTTCGTATCTGAAGTGTATCTGTACTAGAATCTAAATAAGTAACAGTATGACTTCCGTGTCTGGAGGGTATCTGTATTGTATCTTGACTTTGAATTCTGAATGAGTAATAGAATGACTTCCGTGTTTGGAGTGTATCTTTAATGTATCATGAATAAGAGATCTGAATGAGTAACAGAATGAATTCTGTGTCTAGAGTGTATCTGTATTGTATCTGAATAAGAGATCTGAATGAGTAACAAAATGACTTCCGTGTTTGGAGTGTATCCATACTGTATCTGAAATCTTTGAATATTTGTTAAAGATAGTTGTTAATCTTATCCTGAAAAGGGTAAAATGTTAGCTGAAACACAAGGTTATGTTGCATGAAATGTATGATGCAATAAAATGTGTTTTATCAATGTTTATGATATATGAATGTAATGTATGTGCATGTAAGATGATTAGCTGTCTTGCTGAGGAAAATAAATCCTTGACGGCTGGGGATGATAAAATCTTTGACTACTGCCAGGGAAAATAAATCCTTGACCGCTGCTGGAGATTAAAAATCCTTGACAACTTATGTGGGGATACGAGGATCCTTCATGTCTTGAAAGTTGGAGGATGATAAACATTTTGTTGTGAGAAAAATTCCCAGTGTTGCTTGAGAGATCTGCTTGGGGAATCCCGAGAACTTTGATGACTATGGCTGGTGATGGCAGACTTCATTCTGTTGAGAAATGATAAAAACTCTGCGGGGAAGAAGTTTATCCTGTTGAGGAGTAGTGAAAACTCTGTGGGGAGTAGCTATCCTGCTGGGGAGTAGCTATCTTGATGGGGAGATCAGAAGTTTGGGTTGTATGCCAATCTACTAGGGAATTATCCGAAGTTGTCGTCTGGTTAGCTGTCAGGCTTCAAAGCAACTTGTTGGGAAATTATCAGGTTTTAAGATAACTCGCAGGGGAATTTGAGGAAACTGGAGGATTTCCACTGGGGTTTAAAAGTTGAAGTTTTAGCTCCACTGGGGAAGAAAGTTTCATCTCCGCTGAGGATCTGTAGTTCAAAGTTTTGGCTCCGCTGGGGATTAGGAGTTTGAAATTTTAACTTTGATGGGGATTTTGAAATTTAGCTCCGCTGGGGATCTAGATGATGTACTGTAGGGATTGCCCCTGGAATAGCCTAAAGACGTTTTCCTATACTTTCAACCTGTCAGTAATTAATCTTTTCCAAATCGTTTATTTGTAAACAATGATTATATTCAAATGCATGTGCTCATTAATAAATCATTGGACGTTTTCAAATAAAACACAAGTGTAAAAAGGAAAAGACAAATAGTTTTCTGCACTTTGAAGTATCTTTGTATTAAATTTGTGTAAGTATTTTGTACAAGGGAGACAGACATCCTAGTAAGAGAACGTTGTCATAAAAATGAGAAAAATTTATACAAAGAAAGATGGCTATGTGTAAAAATTCCATGGGGTTCCCATTATGTTATAGCCTTCATAACTCTGAATATCTTGTCCATGCGTTGCTTCGTCCGAAGATGATTGAGTTGATCAGAAGCCCAGAGCTTGTCCGTGAAGAGATTGTCCTTAAAGTGATCCGACGAGACATAGTCATACGCTTTAGTTCCCTAACTTTTGCCTGGACCGCCCTTTCGGGTTTTCGATCCACCGGGAAACCCTTTTTTGCCCAAGTCGCCCTTTCAGGTTTTCAACTTGTCGGGTGTACAGATTTTGTTGTTTTATCCCTAACTTTTGCTTGAACCGCCCTTTCGGGTTTTCGATTCAACGGGATACCCTTTTTTTCCCTAGGTGTGTCAACCTAGCGGGTCGTTTATGCGTAGTATCTTTTAACTATGTCTGCGTTTGCAGGGTGCGGCAGGTCGTCACCGTCCATGGTGGTTAAGATCATTACCCCACCAGAAAAGATATTTTTGATTACAAATGGTCCTTCATAAGTAGGAGTCCATTTGCCCCTGGGATCGCTTTGCGGGAAGATGGTGCGCTTGATCACTAGATATCCGACTTGATATACCTGGCGCCTGACTTTCTTGTTGAATGCCTTGATCATCCGTTTTTGATACTCCTGACCATGGCAAACAGCAGTAAGTCTCTTCTCATCAATTAAATTCAATTGATCAAATCGGGTATGGATCCAATCGTCTTCACTCAGACCAGTATCCTTCATGATTCTCAAGGAGGGAATCTGAACCTCGATAGGTAAAACAGCCTCCATGCCATATACCAAAGAATAAGGTGTTTCCCCAGTTGATGTGCGTTCCGTGGTACGGTACCCATGAAGAGCAAACAGTAGCATCTCATGCCAGTCCTTATAGGTGACTGTCATCTTCTGTATGATCTTATTAATGTTTTTGTTCGCAGCTTCGACAACACCGTTCATCTTTGGCTGATAGGGAGATGAATTATGATGTTGAATCTGGAACTGCTTGCACAAGGCGGTGATCATAGTATTGTTAAGGTTTGTACCATTGTCAGTGATGATCCTTTCGGGGATGCCGTACCGGCAAATGAGGTTCTGCTTGATGAACCGGGCAACAACATTCTTTGTGACAGATGTGAAGGAAGCTACTTCGACCAACTTGGTGAAGTAATCAATGGCCACTAGAATAAAGCGGTGTTTATTGGATGTTGTAGGCTTGATCTCTCCAATCGTGTTGATTCCCCACATAGCAAAGGGCCAAGGAGCTGTTAAGACATTGAGAGGAACTGGAGGTATATGTACTTTGTCCGCATAGATTTGACATTTGTGACAAGTCCTGGAATGTTGATAGCAGTCAGCTTCCATGGTAGACCAGTAATAGCCTTCCCGTAGAATCTTCTTAGCCATCGTATGCCCGCTAGAGTGAGTGCCAAAGGTACCATTGTACAGTTCAGCCATGATCTGTTCAGCTTCAATCTTGTCCACACAACGGAGCAGAATGCAATCATGATTGCGCTTGTACAGGATACCATTGCTCAGGAAGAACTTGGCAGAGAATCTCCTCAAGAACTTTTTATCATTGACTGAAGCTCCTTCTGGGTATTCTTGAGCCTCGAGATACCTTTTGACTTCGTGAAACCAAGGTCGGTCCACTACTTTTTCGGTATTAATCTCATGACAATGTGCAGGTTTATCCATTCGCTCGATGGTGATCTGGGGAGCCTCATTATCCCAGTTAAGTTTAAACATAGATGACATTGTAGCTAGAGCATCTGCTAACTGATTTTCTTCTCGCGGGAAATGCTCGAAGGTAATCTGCTCGAAATGAGGTAGCAATGTCAAGACATGTTCTTTGTAAGGGATGAGATTGGGATGTTTAGTGTCTCACTCTCCTTTGATCTGACTGATGACCAAAGCTGAGTCTCCAAACATAACCAAAGATTTGATTCCCAGGTCTATTGCAGCCTTGAGACCAAAGATACAAGCTTCATACTCAGCCATGTTGTTGGTACAGTTAAAGCAAAGCCTAGTAGTGAAATGAGTATGGCAACCTTTTGGGGAGATGAGTACCACACCGATACCGTTGCCAAGTGCATTAGAGGCCCCATAAAAGTACAGGGTCCATCGGGATCCTTGTTCAGGTCCGTCATATGGTCTGAAATCTTCAATGTTGTCCAATGTCATGATGTCTTCGTCGGGGAAGTCGAACTTCATGGATTGGTAATCTTCGACAGCTTGATGAGCCAGATGGTCAGCTAGTACACTCCCCTTTATAGCTTTTTGGGTCGTGTACTGTATATCGTATTCCGTTAGGATCATCTGCCATCTAGCTATCCTTCTAGATAAAGCAGGCTTCTCAAAGATGTACTTAATCGGATCCATCTTAGATATCAGCAAAGTGGTATGAGTCAACATATACTGCCTTAGTCGGCGAGCAGCCCATACCAAAGCGCAACAAGTTTTCTCGAGCAGTGAATATCTTGTTTCACAGTCGGTAAACTTTTTGCTAAGGTAATAAATGGCATGCTCTTTTCGGCCAGACTCGTCATGCTGCCCCAGTACGCACCCCATTGAATTTTCTAGGACGGTCGTATACATGATTGGCGGTCTTCCTTCAACGGGAGGCATCAAGACACGAGGTTCAAGCAAATACTCTTTGATTCTATCGAAAGCAACTTGACAGTCATCATTCCACTTAACTACCTGATCTTTCTTCAACAGCTTGAAGATTGGTTCACAAGTAGATATTAGGTGAGAAATGAACCTAGCAATGCAGTTTAGGCGTCCCGAGAAACCTCTGACCTCCTTCTCAGTGCGAGGAGCAAGCATTTCTTGTATAGCTTTGAATTTGGCAGGATCAACCTCGATGCCCTTGTTGCTGACAATGAAACCCAAGAGTTTACCGGATCAGACTCCGAAGGTACACTTGTTAGGGCTTAACCTTAGCTTGTACTCCTTTAGTCGGACAAATAGCTTCTGCAGGTGATTAAGGTGTTCTTCCTCCGTTTGTGATCAGGCTATCATGTCATCTACGTAGACCTCTATCTCATGATGTATCATATCATGAAACAAAGCTACCATGGTGCGTTGATAGGTTTCCCCGACATTCTTCAGTCCGAATGGCATCACTTTATAGCAGAACATACCCCACTGTGTAACAAAAGTAGTTTTCTCCATGTCTTCAGGTGCCATTTTGATCTGGTTATAACCTGAAAATCCGTCCATGAAAGAAAATACCTTGTGTTGAGTTGTGTTATCAACCAAGATATCAATGTGCGGAAGTGGAAAGTCATCTTTAGGGCTGGCCTTGTTTAAATCTCTATAATCCACACACATTCTCACTTTTTCGTCCTTCTTAGGCACAAGCACAATGTTAGCAACCCATTGTGGATAGGAAGTAACAGCAAGAAATTCGGCATTGAACTGCTTCATAACTTCGGCTTTGATCTTCTCTGACATATCAGGCCTCATGCGGTGGACTTTCTGTTTAACTGGTGGACAGTCTTCTCTTGTGGGTAGACGGTGTACCACAATATCTGTATCGAGTCCCGACATGTATTCGTAAGACCAGGCGAAGATCTCAACATATTCATGCAACAACTGAATTAGGAGCTCTTTGACACTTGGCTCTAGGTTGGCACCCACTCTGACTTATTTTCTGTCTTCCTCAGTACCCAAGTTGATTGTCTCTAAAAGCTCCTCATGAGGTAGAATAGCCCTTTCTTCCTGTTGTAATAGTCTAGCCAATTCTCCCAGCACCTCACAATCTTCCTCACCTCCGTATTCAGCATGGTAGACCAGATCTTCAGAGTCACTGAAGGCCATAGCAGAATTGTTACCCATGGAATCTGGAATGGAAGGGTACCTGCATTTGTAAGTGTGGGTGTGTGTAAGGGATAGCCACCTTTAAACAAATAAAATGTAAAAGGAAAGACAATGAACATAAAAGTTTATATGTGAAAACATCCATGATTCATTAAAATGGCATATGAAGATGAAAAATCAAACCCTTACAAATGGACCTATGTGCCTCGGGTAAGGCACAAGGTTAAAAGTGTACGAATTGTTTGAGAATTATTACAAACCAATAGAAATGCTTGAAAGATAAATTACTGCGGTATGAAAGTAATCGGAATGAAGTCTTTTGCTTCCCAGTTGCACAGTCGTCCGTCAACAGTTGGAAAAATCCAGTCTTCCAGGCTGCTCTCCTCTTCACTATCCTCCAAAGCATTGACTCCAAGATGGGTAATCTTCACTGGTGGCCCTCCAGCACGGGCGCGGCGTACAGCCTTTTGAGCAGAAGAAGTGAACCCCAAGCCAAATTTATCTTATTTGTAAGGAAAGTCTGGAAGCTGCCCCCAGATTGTGCTTCATCCTTCTTCAATCACAACCTTTGCATCTTTGAGAGACGACATCCAAGGCGGAGGTATGGTAATCATGGGTACAAAAGACACTGTCTTGGTTGCCGCAATCTCCTGAGCTACCTCTTCAAAATGCTAAAAAGGGGTTTCGATGAATTCACCATCCAATTCTACATAGCAGAAAGAATTTAGATGGCTTATCATGTATTCCTCTTCGCCATGAACAATTATGATTTTCCCCTGGACAGGGTACTTGAGCATTTGATGCAGAGTGGAAGTGACAGCTCCAGCATTGTGAATCCAGGGTCTTCCCAACAAGCAAGAATAGGAAGGACGGATGTCCATCACATAGAATGTGGAGTTGAAGGTTTCAGCTCCCACTTTAATCGGGATGTTCGTCTCCCCGTGGACCATCCTTTTAGAACCATCAAAGGCTTTGACAATTATATTGCTGGGCTTCAAGGTTAAACCTTCACAATCCAGTCTGTCCAAGGCTTTCTTCGGCAAGATGTTCAACGATGAACCAGTGTCCATTAGTACGTGTACTAGGGTAGTCCCTATGCATTCCACCGAGACATGCAAAGTGTCATTATGTTTTCTCCCTTTGGATGTTAAATCAACATCGAAGAATCCTAGACCATTGTCAATTGTTAAGCTAGCTACACATTCCTGGAACTGATCCGCGGAGGTTTCCTGTGCCACGTGGGCCGTCTTCAAGAATCTTATCAGAGCTTTAGCATGAGCTTCTGAACAAAGCAGCAGGGCCAACATAGAGATCTTTGAGGGGGTTTGCCCCAGTTGTTCCACAACATCATAATCGCTTTTCTTGATTATTTTCAAAATCTCTTCCATTTCTTTTTGAGAGGTTTCAGGGATGACCAATGGCTGAGCCCTCGTCCTGACGGGCTCTTCTTGGATCCCTTTCCCTCTATCATCATCAGCAGCAGAGGGGACAACCACAGGAGTTATAACTTCTTCAATAATTGGCGTTCTCACAGATATTTTTACTGGTGCAGGGGTAACCTTAGGAGCATCTGAGGGTCCAAAGATTTCTTTTGGAGGGGCAATCTCTGGAGAGAAAATTCTTCCACTGCGGGTGATTTTGCTCGTTTCGGCAATGTTTCCAATGTCGGAAGTCTCTTCATCAGAACTCTTTTTAGTTAATTCAATTTGTTTAATACCGTGGTAGTAGATTTCTCCACCATAGTTCCATGGTACTGATTTGTCGGACTTGTACGGGACGGGCCCAGGCATGGTTATCTTCAAAGGTGCAGTCTTTGGAGCGGATGTAATCTTAACAGGTCTTTTGGAGACCTTGGAAATATTGGCGGATATGGTTATTATTGAAACATCATTGACAAGAGTCGGTGTAACAGGAGTCTTTTTAAAAAGGATTTCTTGGTTATCCATTAGGCTTGGATGCCTAACTTCAACAATGGACAGCCGGTTGGTAAGGATGAACAAAGGCAGCAATCTTCTTCACAACCTGGGAAAATCCCAGCCTTCAGCAAATTCAACTTGATTATCGGTAGCGGAGTTATCAAATCATCAACAGTGGCAACAAAAAGATCTTCTTCAACAGCATGGGCATTGTGGCCATGTTTTGGCATTGGAGCAGAGATTACATTCGGCTTTTCGGGGGTGTCAAATTCAACTTCTTTAGCGTCTATTAAATCCTGAATCTTATTCTTCAGAGCCCAACAATTATTGGTGTCGTGCCCTGGGCTCTCTGAATGATAAGCACACTTGGCGTTCGAATGGTAGTATGGAGAAGCCGTATTCGGGTTCTTCGGGGCCTCTTTCAAACTCGTAAGGTTTAACTTCAAGAGATGGGGTAGAACCTGAGCAGGAGTCATGTTTATCTTGGTGAATTTCCTAATAGGCCTTTCCACCCTAGCTTGGTTGGTTCTTGGTTGACTGTTTATGGGCTGATCAGCTGCAGACTTCTGAATCATTATGACCCCCACCGCTGGTCGGCGCTCAACTCTTCCTTGACCTCTTTGAGAGTAGACAGCTGATACTTCCTTCTTTGCTGAAAAAGTCTTTTTGATAGCAGTGGAAGCAGATGCATCTTTTTGAATTTTCCCGCTTTTTATGCCGGCTTCAACTCTCTCACCAGTTAGAATCAACTCAGTGAACCCCACAGAGGAGCTTCTAATCAGATGATTAAAGAAAGGCCCTGACAGAGTTCCTAAGAACATGTCTATTAGCTCCCTCTCAAATAGAGGTGGTTGTACTCGTCCTGCAAAGTCTCTCCATTTCTGGGCATACTCTTTGAAACTGTCATTTGAGACCATGCCCATACTCTGTAATTGAGTACGGGTTGGTGCTAAGTTCGCATTGTATTGATATTGTTTATAGAAGGCGGCTGCCAAGTCTTCCCAATTATGTACATCATACCTCTCCAACTGGTAGAACCAATCCAGCTGCGTCCCCGACAAACTGTCCTGGAAAAAGTGGACCCACAGGTCTTTGTCAGAAGAATGTGGTTGAATTTTCCTGACATAAGATCGTGGGTGCATCTTGGGACAAGACAACCCATCGTACTTAGCAAAAAGAGGCACCTTAAACTTAGGAGGGATTACAATTCCAGATACCAACCCTAACTCTTCAAAATCCAGCCCTGAAACTCTCTGTATCTCCATGGCAGCTAGACGTTCTTCCAAGTTCTTGTATTTGTCATCAGCCAGAGGGTATTGTTGTTCAGAGTAATCCTCTTCTTCCTCTTCTTCAACTTCAGAATCTGAAGGCACTGCAGTCTCCTTACCCTTTCTCTCCCCTTCCTCAGAGGTTGATGGAAAATCTAGGACCCTCCTGGCTTGACCTTCAAATCTCCTGCCCATGGTAGCCACACCAGCTCTCTTTTTCTTATTTTTCTCTTTTTCCTTCTCTAGTGGAGTCTTGAGCTCCTCCTGCCCCTTGGCCAAGGTCAGAAGTAGCTGTTGAAATTGTGAATTCTGAGCTTGTAAGTCTTTGACCGTTTGTTTAATATCCATCTTGCTGAAATAAACAGCAGAGAGATGAGGAAACTTGGTGTGAAGACCTGTTTATGCATATAATGAATGATATGTATTCATGTAATGCTTTCAAGGATTAAAAAATCAAATTTGTTTTAAACAAAAAAGAAACACACGTCATATTAATAAGATAGAATTGTTAGTACATCAATGCCCCATGGGCAAAATAATACAAAATTCTAAGGTAAAAAGACGTTGTGCATCCTCTTTGGTGCAACGTAGGTGTTAAGAGTCTGCTCTTCGTGAAGTTGACGAGTAAGTTCCAAAACCTTCTTCTCGCTTGCATAGAATTGGGCTTCAAAAGTATCGCGTTCTCCCTTGAGCTATATCCAACTCCTTTGCAGATCTTCGAGTGATGTTGGCATGTCAGGATGTAGGAGGGTGTATGGAACCTCTCCTTCCATAACAAGCTCTATAATCACAGGGAGAATGGAGGGATAAGGCATCATAAGACTTTGGGAGCGGGTTCATACCCACTTGAGGTAAGGCTCAAGAGGGATGGAATTTTTGTGTCCCAAGGTTTTACTGTCTACCTTGTTTGGCATCCTCCAAGCTCGGATAAACCTTTGTCGAAGTCCTTGATCGTTGTTGTCGAAGTCAAAAACCAAGTCTGGAATCAGCATGTCATGTGGGCCATCCCTTCAGGCATAACCAAACTGTCTCAGAGCCAAGCAGGGGTTGTAGGTAATGCCTCCCCTAATGCCAAGTAGAGGGACATTAGGGAATTCCCCACAACGGTCAATGATAATGATATTCTCTCTGGATCAAGAACACCAATGAATGTCTGAATGTGTAAGAGTCATCAATCGTTGTGACCACCTCAAACCTTGCTCATTCTTCAAGACTGATTGGGGAAGATGAGAAATAAACCATCTTTCCAGTAGAGGAGTGCAACACACGAGAACACCTCTTTTTCTCATTGTTCGAGTGTGAAAAAAGTGCAAGATATCTCCAAGCAAAGTAGGCACCGGGTTGCGAGCCATGGAGATTTTAATAGCACTCACATCTATGAGTTGGTCAGGGTTAGGGAACAAGACCATCCCATAGATGATAAGAGCTACAATATCCTTAAAAGCTTGTAGGTCTAGAGAATTCCAACAGTCTTGGGCCTTCTCAAACAGGAACTTTGCCAAGAAGCCTTTGACACCACTTCTAGTTTCCCAATATGTTGTGACATCAGATGAGTGCAAGTGTAAGGCTTGAGCAATCTCTTCTGGCTTTGGATCTCTTTCCGTACCGTTGAAGGGTAGTTGATTGAGAATAGGAATCCTCAAGAGTTGAGAAAATTCCTCCAAAGTAGGCACCAGCTGGTAATCAGGAAATGTGAAGCAATGATGCAAAGGGTCAAAGAACTGGAAAAGAACTTTCACCAAGTCTTCTTCTGTGTTGGAGTTGAGCAAGTTGAGAAGTCGACCATGTCTCTCGGTGAACGGAGAATTCTCAGGAATCCTTGAAGCTAGCTCCTTGAGTTATGAAGGAATTCTTACAAGGTTGACTTGGATCGTTTTCCTGCGAAGTGATTCCATAACCTACAAAACAGAAACAAAGATAAAATTCCAAAATCCTTGAAATGGTTAGTGGATGAAAATGATGCTTCATGATGTCCATGATGTTATGCACATGTATATATGTACAAGTAAGTAACACAAGTTCCTAGTTTAGGCTTGCATGGGGTTTCATAGGTAAGTATCCTCTTGAAGTTTAGTTGGCTCAACCTGTCCTATAGATAGTAACCGGGTTCTAGGGGGCTCAATATCACTGGATTGTTTTCTGTGTTCATTGTTTCAGTTTAGCCACTTTACTGGCGACCGAAATATTCCAAGAAAACAACCCTCAATGAGTGTAGTATCGAGTATCTACCAACTTCGGACTACACCAAAGCCGGTCATCTCACAACATCCTAAAAGGCCAAGTTGGTCAAGCAAAGGTTCTAAAAGTCCACTAGTGCTTCATGACATCACTCAGCGGCCCCGTATTCTCTTTGATTGACTCAAAGGCTACCGGTACCCACAAATATGTCGCACTAATATAGCTATTGCTTAGACCATGTCAGTATACCCCGCACAGTTTCCACAACGTATTGCTATTTACCTATGAATGTTTCCAAAATCCGGGTAGAGGATTAAAACCCAAACAATAGAACCAAAGTGTAAAGCATACAAGTCAAACAAGATAAGCATGTAAAGGTGATATAAACCCTAAGGTAACCCCACTTTTATAATAATCCCCAGCAGATTCTCCAGTTATGTGATACGGTGGGAGAACTGACTTGAGGTTTTGCGTTTGTGTTTGCAAATGTTGCGGTTTAGCAAGAGTCGCCACCGACTTTTATTTTATCCAAAAGGAAAGGTCAAAAAGCACAAGAAAGACCTTTGAGATGTTTTCTTGAGTTCGGGGGGTAGATTATGAAAAGGGAAGGTACTAGCACCCTTTTCATCCATGATTTTCCATGGGCTCTTAGTTACTTGTTTAGATCACTTGCTTTGCTTTTCCAATTGTTTGAAATGGTGCTTTGTGTGGTTTTGAAAGTATTTTGAAAAGAGGCCATTGCTTTGACAATCTTTGTAATGATTCTTGTTTGTAAGAATGTATACAAAGATGTTTGTCTTTTGAAAAATGTTTCAATATTTTGAAAGTTGTTTGGAAATGTTTTGAAATTGTGTGTGTGTTTGTTTTTGAAAATAGCAAGGATGGTTTTCAAATTGATCAAGTAACTAGAAGCTTATCTACCTACTCAAAAGTCTTTCTTACACATTTTTATTCCTTTGATATTGTTGTTTTACCATTGCATTGGTAAACAACCCTATCTTTGGATGTTAAACGGGACGGGCGTGGGTCATCGTGTGACCATGATAGTAATTGTGCCAAGTATCTTAGCAAGTTCTAGGGACTAAGATCATTTGTTTTTGGGCAACCTTTTGATAGCGTCATCGAGGGACTATGATCTTTTGTTTTGTTTTATTTTGCCAAGAAACTTAGCATGCATACCATGGCCATTTATTTTAAGGCAACCAAGTGGATGAAACCCTAGGGGTGCTTGTGTGTAAGGTGTTGTCATTTTTCATGAATTTTTGTCTTGTATTTAGGTCATGCTATTTGTTTGATTTTTGTCTTATCATACAAACCCTAGTTTTTTTACTAAACATGCATATAATACGATAAATTGCGTAAAGTAAATCTAAACTATTACAACAATATTATGAGAGAGGGGGTACAAGTTTTGAATGGGGGATATTTGCACAAAATAAAACCCTAATTTACTATTACAACCCAATTGAATTTATTGTACAAATAAATAAATAAACAAGTATTTAAATATGCAATAAAATGTAAATATGCAAGAAATGTTTGTAATTGTTTTATGTATGTGAAAATAATATTATCTAAGTCCTAAAAATAAGAAAAGTAATGTTATTATTTTTAAAAGGGGAAACCCTAATTTTTTTATTAAAAGAAAAATATATGTTTTCTAATATTCTTGTCCATTTTTGTTTAAGAAAAATAATAATAATATTATGTATAAATATTAAAAATTAAAATATGTGAGAAAATAATATTTTATGTGTATAATAAAATAAAATAAAATATTTAAGTATTTTAACATTATTTACAAGTTTATTCAAGAAAATAAATTCTAATAAACCTAGTAAACTATTTTTATGCCATAAAAAATAATAAAAATAACAAAATAAAATGCAAAAAATTAAGAAAATATTTTTGGGGTTTTTTAATGTTCAGAAAAAAATAATAAAAGTAAAAAATATAAAAATAACAAGAAAATATGAAAAATAACAAAATATGAATCAGGGGGGTGTAAAAGCAAAATGGGGTGTGTGAAAAGAAGCAAGCCCAAGGCGTCAGGCCCAGCCAGCTTCATCCCTGACCTCCAGACAACAACGCGCGCGCTTGTGTTCAAATCCTGTTCTTGCTCATTCTTGCATAAAATCAAAAATTTATAACACAAAAAAGGTAGCTCATGAACTCACGATTCCAATGATATAAAGAACATGACCTAACTCTAAAAGACCAAGGAGAATTTTAATGGCCCTAATTTCTGACCTAGTTTTTTCAGCATCTTCAACAACCAAATACTCCTAGCTCAGTTAATATAAATACAAACTATGCATATGTATAACTCAAGCAAGTTAGGGACTACATTTTTGCTTCACAAACCTAAGCTTAAGGATGCCTAAATAGAGAGATAGAAACTTGACAAATACCTTGTTCAGTTGAGTTTGGATATGGCAGTGTGGGAACTTTGAGTGAGGCCTGGAGTTCTTGTGAGCTTCCTTGAAGTTCCCTTAAGCTTCTCCAATGCTCAGCTTGCCTTGTAGATTCTTGAATCTTATTGCACGAGTCAACCTGCAAACCTTCAAAATGAAAATGGTGAAGCTTGAAACAGGGCACACAGTTGCAAGACAAGGGCCTCGACAATTTAGGTAGGAGGTATGGAATGTGTTTGAAGTGATTCAAAGTAAAACGCACGAGCCAATAATGATTTGGCTTGAGTTCTACAGAAGATGCCTTGTTTGGGCAGAAACTTGGGTTTTTTGTGTTTTGGAGTGTTTGAGATGTTGGCAATTCGTGCTTTTTGCTTGTTACAAAGTTCTGAGGTTGTTTGAAATGATACAAAGTCTTGTTTTTATCAGATGGAAGAGTTCACTTGACTTTTGCAAGTTTCTTGCTTTTGAAGAAAAGTTTGAAGTGACAATGCCAAAGCCTGTACAGGCTTGCTTGCTAGCTGCACATAGTTGGTACAAATTGCCTGATATTTGTGGATATTGTTTGCAGCAAAAGATTAGGTCCATGGCTCAAGATAAACAAAGTTGCAAAAAGCATGCTTGATCAAAATGGTATTGTGCACTTTATGCCATAAATGGATTAATTCATTGTGCAATGCTTCAAAGATCAGAACAAGACCATTATCCATTGTGTTTGCATTAAATTATGGAGTGTAGAAAGGATTAGGACCTGTAAAACCAAGTACAAGCATGTTTGAAACTAATTTGCAACTTGTAACATTGTGAAAATGCCTTGCACAAAAGTGATAAATTGCCATTTTCATTTCTTTGATTCTCCCTAAACATAAATGATCTTGGAGAGTTCTTGGACATTTTGGAAAGCTTGTAATATGATATACAATCCATATTTGAAATGCATTTTGAGATTCCTCTTGGAACTAGGTGAAAAGTTGTCATGAAGTTAGGTCAAAAATCTGCCTAAACTAGGGCAAAATTTCACTAAGTTAAAAAGTTTATGGACCCCTACTCACAAAATCATAACTTGATATACAAGCATATTTTGGGAAAACTTTGTGAATAAAAGTTGTAGATTTCATGGAGGACTATAACTTTCATGTTGGAAGTTTTCTTTGAATCCAATTTCATCATGGTGAAAAAGTTGGGAAAAATAAGAAATTTTCATAACTTAGAAAAATTCTAAGTTATGAAAAATTTCAAATTAAAACCCTAATTTTCAAAATTAGGTTTCTTGGTGAACAAGTTTCATATTTTGACACATCTTGATGAATTATGACCTTTGGCACTTGATTTTGACCAAAAAGTCAAAGTTTGACTTTTCAGTATACAGTTGACTTTTGATCAGTTGACTGCAAAATTCATCTGTCAATCCAATGCATTTGAAATATTTTGAACCTTGTGATTAGGTCAAGATGATGCTATTGAGTCCTTGAAATCATGTTTGAACCCAATTTGCCATTGGCTAGGTGAAAAATCAGAAATTGCCTTTCTCTAGTCAAAACCCTAATTTTGACCATTTTGCCCTTTTGATGATCTGATCAAATTTCTTGAAGAGTTGTGGTCCAAACTTGATCAAATGGTTCATGTGAGTCTATAATGTTGATGTGGATAAAAAATTATGAGGTTTGACTGTAAATTGGCCATGGTTGACTTTTTCCCCAATACAACTGATTTTTAGGTCAACTGTCCAATTGACTGGTCAAAAATGTGATTCAAGGCTTGAAACTTGGTATGAGCAATCTTAGAGGTCCAACATGAAGCATGAAAGTCACATGAGGCATTGGAAGTCCAAAAATCCATATGCAAACTCAAACCCTAATTTCAGGTTATCAGTGCAAAGAGAGGTCTTAAGCTGAGCAAACCCTAATCTGATCTTGAGTCCAAGAAGTCTTGTGAGGAAAATCTTGATAAAATGAGAGGGCAAATTTTGGGGTACAACAATGTTAAATTATGCTTTGATGAAATTGTTGAAATTATGATGTTTTCTTGCAAATAATTGATGCATATGATGTATAATATGAGGTGTTGTTATTATATGATGAAACTAAGAGAATCTATGACGAATTAAGACCTGCACTGTGGAGAAATCGTGTAGAAATTGGGATTATGCAGTATACGTGGTATTGTATGATTATTTGATTAACTGATTTTTTATGAATGCATGTTTGTGATAATTGCTAATTGTTAGTATTACCATGTGTCTGATGCGTGTTATGATGCTTGAAGGTGTGAGTATGACATGATATTTCGATGGTGTTTTTCTTTGGTGTTGTATTATAACTACTATATTTACTCCTTATGTCTTTCATAATGATTATGATTTACTCACCCTTGTTGCTTGGAAATGTTGTCTCTATACATGGGTAACTTGCAGTTAATCAAGAATAGTCCGCCGAGGCTTAAAGGATGGGTGTGAAGTGTATTCTTTAGTTGTTATAAATAAAGGGGTCTTGCTCTGATATATAACATTGAGGATGAGATTGTTTGTTTTGAATAACCATGTTACTTTGTTTATTTTGAGATTTGAACTACCATTGTGGTATTTAAGTTGTTTTGACTTGATGAAGTTATTTAGAAGTATCTTAATAAATATGTTTTGAATTATGAATTTCCGCTGCGAGTAACTTGAAAAACTATGATTGTTAATCATGAAGTACTTAACATAAATGATTTTTTAAAACCCGTGTTACGAAGTAGAATGTGTTTTATTATGAAGCTTGTTTGAAGCAATGTGACACCCTTTTTGGTGCATTACTCTGATTTAATTATTGAATTATTTTGCGAATGTTCTTTCGGGTTTAGAAGGAAGGTTTCACGATAGAGTCTCATCCTGTATGTTGTTGTTTGCAGCTATTCTCATGAAAAAACAATAAAAAAAGACATTAGTCTGCAATTATTTAGTAGATAAGACTTAACTCTGAGATGCATCTCCAAAAAACATAAAGGACTAAATTCGAAGATACATCTCCAAAAAAGCTCGTGTTTTGCTTCAATGGAAAAAACAGTTACCACTTTTCCCTAACAACCTAAAATGCATACAAATCATAGTGCATGTTTGTAACATTACCTATTTCGAGTTTGAATACTACCTAATGCATTAAAAGTAAACTATTTTACCCAATATATTAATTAAAAATAAAAATAAAAAGTTAAATGAAAAACTTTCTCAAAAAATATTGATAAAGATGAATAATGTTCAGTGTAGTATGTGGAGTGAGTTGAGATTGGTAAGATTGAAATAGAGGTTCTTCTATTGCTTAAAAAATTGACTGGAACAATGTTGCTCATGAGCTATAATTGGGAAGGAAAAGTTTCAGAAAATAAAGAAGGAGGAGAAAGAGGATTTGGCACACGCTATATATACATTGAAAATGTTGGGAGATGCATCTCCAAAAACTCCCCTTAATTTGAAATCAAGAGTTAACTCGGAGACAAATCTGCGAACAAATCGTAAAATATATAGAGATGCATCTCCGAATTAATTTTCAACAAAGTGAGAGGAAACAATTCATTTAGAGTTCATCTCTAAAAATAAAAGACATTTTTAACTTTTCGCTAGGGGTTTGAGAGAATATACACAAAAAGGGAATTTATTTTCCCACCCTTACACCTTCTTAGCAACCTCTGGAGAAATTCTATTTTTACCCTTAGAATTCAGAGATGTATCTCCGAACGCACCATATGTCATTTTTTCTGAGGTGGTTTCGGAGATATATTGCTGAAATTATGAAATTTCATTTTTTTGCGGTGATTTCAGAGTTGTATTTCCAAAATAGACCAAGAATTTTTATCCCGTGTCAGGGAATATTTCAGAAACACAATTCTGAAACAGCCCCTTATTTTTTAACAAAAATAAGGTGTTTTCGGAAGTACACTTACGAAACAACCCGTTATTTGTCATGGAAACACATTATCATTTTTGCCCAGGTTTGTATTTAATTAGGTGGAATATATCACTTAAATGTTGTTCCTATCAAAGATAATGAGAATGATTGAAGTTTGTGGACTTCATTATGATTTATGTAATTGTATTAATTAACCTTTTAATGTGCTTCATAGTCTATATCCATCATTCTAATAAAATGTATTAAAATCTAAAGTTATATAACCATGAGTTTACTTTTAATCTAAATTGACTCTTGATTGTACCGAATATGGAGTTGGGATCTAACAATTGTTGTCAAAAAGGTATCACCTCGACTGCAGATGGTTGGCACCACAAGTTCTTTGGAAGAGATTTTAGAAATCTTCCTGGAATTAGACATAAGATGGAATATTCCCCCATGGAATCTCTTGATTTAACTCCACTTTGTTTCTTATAAAATCTCCTTGTACCAGAAATGGGTTATATTGCTAAAGTTGATTAGTAATCCATGGTTTTTATCAATATAACTACCAAGTGATCTTGGTGTAGTCAAATCCATCGAGATTGGGACTTGTTCTTCATGTACTGGGGTGATTTCGAAAGTACATTTCCGAATTCATCTCAAAATTGTATTTCGGGTGCTTTCGAAGATGCATCTTTAAAACACCTTGATTTAGGATGCATTCAGAAATACATTTCCGAAGGATATTTTTGGGTTTTCAAGAAATTTTTCCCACTCCTAAGAGGTGTATAAAAAAACTACCTAATTATTGGAGTATAAGGTAAAGTTTTCCAAGCTTTTTACCAAATTCGGACCATGTGCATGTTAATCCTTCTAATCTCCTTGAAATTATTTTGGGCTTGAATGCACAATCAACGAGTTGGTTTGCTCCGACCCAACCCAAAAAAACTCGAAAAACGCTTCCACAAACAGAGAACCCTTTCTAAACCCTGTTTCAACCAACCTCTCTTCTCCATTCTCAACAATGTCACCCAGTTTCATCTTCGACCCTCCCAGTGACGAAGAAATCAAACTCTCTAAGCATGAATCTGATTCAGAAAGACCAAGAACAACCTGAATCACCATCTCCATCACAATCACAGTGAGAATCAGAGCTAGAATCATAAGAAGATGAAGTCATAGAACCGCGAGTTTCAAAAAAGAAAACACAGTCTCCATGGGATTTCACTAAATACTCTAAATCAGTAGTTGAAGAACACGCTCATAGAAGTACTACCTCAGTAAACGACAAAATATCAACCGTTAGAAAATGTTCAGCATCGGTAGTTGCATTGTCGGACTCGGATGAAGACAGTGCCTCTGACTCCGAGCTTGATAAACAAGTAATTGTATGGCTTTTATAGGAAGATTACTTTCAAACATTATTCTTGATTGAAAAGTGCTTATATGTTTTGAGAAGTTGTTCTTGAGTTAGGGTAGAAGTTCAAAAATTTTAATTTTAAAAAAGGGTTTAGTTAGGATGGTTATAGTAAAAGTGCTTATTTTATCTAATGTTTAGAAGTTGTTTTCTGATTTTTGATAGAAAGTTATAGTTAGTTGTTTTGAAAATTGATTGAAATTTTGTTGTTGTGGGCTTGGTTTTGATTAGGAAGATTATAGACCAGAAGATGATGATGAAGAAGAGGGTAATGCTGGTGATGCTAAGTCCTTTTTTTCTTCTTCTGATGGAGCCTCTTTTAGTGATGATTCCTTCTGTAGCTCAATTTGTCTCGCCCGTTGCTCAGGGATTGTGAGGCCTTGTGGTATGCTAAACCAACACCAATTCAGGTTCTTTTTTGCTTTATTTTTTTGTTGTTGTTATTTTTACTCTTAGCATTATTGGTTTTTGAACTCCTTGCATTATAAAACCCTTTGTTTTGAAAATTTTACTTTGCTCTGCTTTGTGAGTTTTAGCATTGTTAGGATTGGTTATGTAGAACAATTCAGATTGAAAAATTTAATCTGTTTTTGGGATTTTGAATCTTGATGTTAGGCGGCTTGTGTACCATTAGCATTGACTGGTCGTGATATATGTGGAAGCGCCATTACTAGATCAGGAAAGGTAGTCTGCCTGTCACTTTAATTTTGGCGATTGTAAATTTGTGATAATGTGCTATTGTGTTTCGTTGCCTGAGATTTATACACCAACTTCTTTTAATGCCCTCTATAAGTATCTTGTTATCATGCAGACAGCTTCGTTTGCACTACCTACCTTAGAGAAGTTGTTGTTTCGTCCAAAACGTGTGTATGCAATAAGGGTCCTTATTCTTACTCCAACCAGAGAGTTGGCTGCCCAGTAAGTATCCTCGTAATTATTTGGTATCTTTACTTTTGGTTCACATTTATCGCATTAAAGGCATTCCAGATATTAGGTGTGACATAAGAGTAAGTGGAATATTGATATCGAAATGTAATGTGAAATTGTAAATATTATTTTCTTTTACTTGGCTAAATATGCAGTATGCCTATTTACTTGTATGCCTGATTCGTTCAGCCCGAATATGTTAGATGGATTTCTATGGGTTGCATTCATGTTCTTCGGTGATTCATATTCGGAAGCCTGAGCTTCAATGAGTATATGTGTAATGAATGAAACTGATTTTAATGTATTTAGTGGCTTTTATTTCTTTTTGTTATGTTTTTTAACTAATGAAAAACATTTGTACTGCAAGTTGAAGTACAAACTTGTTAATGGTAAAACTGAAAGTAGGTTTCATTCAAATAAACTTTATCTTTTTTATTCTTGTTGTTGGATTTTCTTCCTTAATTGAGGTCTACCCCTAGTTGCCTTAATTGCGGCCTACCCCTAGTCGCCTTAATTGCGACATTTGGCTTGCCTTAATTGCAGCCCCCAACACCTTTATTGTGTTGGGTTTGAAAATGGTAGATTTAGTTCCACATTGTTAGAGATATGGCATGTGTTGTGTTTATAAGTGGGAGCAATACTCACCTTACAAGCCGGTTTTGTAGGGATGAGTTAGGCCAAATCTATACATTCTGAGATGGTATCAGAGTCTATCCTAGATCACATGTTGGTCTTCCCGCATTGTCCATACTTCAGACTCATTTAGGTCCAAACGTGAGGGAGTGTGTTGGAATTTCCACCTTAATTGCAGTCTGCCCCTAGTCGCCTTAATTGTGGCATTTGGCTTGCCTTAATTGAAGCCCCCAACACTTTCATTGTGTTGAGTTTGAAGGGGTGGATTTAGTCCCACATTGCTCAGAGATATGACCTGTGTTGTGTTTATAATTACGGACAATCCTCACCCCACAAGCCAGTTTTTTAGGGTTGAGTTTGACCCAACTCAAATTTCGTGACTTATTATATTATGATTAATCATCAACTTCCACTTGAAGGTTGTAGATGTATATTTTGGAAGCACTTTTTTATGGTGATTCATGTAAATTTATTTCCAAATATGTTCATTCCGGATTCTTTGTTTGCAGAGTTCACATCATGATAGAAAAGCTTGCTCAATTTACTGACATAAGGAGTTGTCTTATTGTTGGTGGTCTATCAACAAAGGTTAGCTTACTGTTTCAATTTCAATTTCATGCTTAGGTTCCAAGCCATGTGCTCTATTGCCTTCTATCTTTCATATAGTATCATTTTATGCTAATATAAATTTGATATCTTTGAGTAAAGTATTATGATCTGGGGTGGATTATAGCAAATAATTCAATTAAGTGCTATTTAAACCAGGTATTCTTGAAAGCTTAATTAACTGCTTATATATAGAAGATATGGATGAATATTGGTAATTAATATTAACACTATATGCAAAATAACTCCCTGCAGAACTAGTTATACAATTGATAGGAAATGCCACGAAGTAAAAAGATGCCATTATATGAATAATATCAAAGGAAGTGTACTGGAAGATCATTTGACTCATCAAGCTATAGAAGATTATCAGTCTATCAAGTTTGAGTTCCCGGATGAGAATATCATGCTAGTTACTGATTATGAAGAACCTGGACCACATGAAGGACCTAAATCGGGGTCCCGATGGACTATGGTTTTTGATGGAGCTTCCAACGCGCTTGGTAATGGAATTGGTGTTGTGTTTGTCTCTCCCAAGGGTTTCTATACGCTCTTCACCACGAGATTGTGCTTTGATTGTACCAACAATATGGCAGAGTACGAAGCATGCATCACGGGTATCAAAGTTTCCATCGATATGAGAATTAGATTCTTGAATGTATATGGGGACTCAACCCTAGTGATCAGTCAAATTAAAGGAGAATGGGATACGAAGCATCCAAATCTTATTCCTTATCGAGAGTATGTGTTGGCATTAATCCTGTACTTCAAAGAAATCACTTTTGAACAAATTCCACGAGAAAAGAATCAATTGGAAGACGCACTAGCTACCATGTCATCTATGTTCAAAGTCAGATGGGATAATTAAGCTCCTCGAATTACTATTGAGAGACTAGATGAATCAGCGCAATGCTACGAAGTTTATACTCATGGAGTAGAGGAAAAGCCTTGGTACCACGAAGTAAAAAGATACCTCGAAACTCGAGAGTATCCTGAAGGAGAATTTATCAATGATAAGAAATTTAATCATTATGTATATATGTTATATATTTTACTGACCTCTAACCAAAATCCAAATATGTTTTGTTTATTTTGTTTCTTTTAAGACAGGGTTGCGATCAAGAAATTCAAGTGATGGTTCTCTGATTAGGGTTGTGGGTTGTTCAGGCCAAATACCGATTCTCAAAGGCCTATGTTTCATAGTGGTGATCTATAATATTAGGTCTCACTACCCTTAAGATTCATTTAACATGGTTAAGATATCACCACCTCAACTTCATATGTGATTAAGAAGGCCTCGGGTTGTGGAAAACGATCAAGTTCGCGAATTGATTCAAAGTTGTTGGACTGAAAGTCAACGTTTGCAAGTTTGATTTCAAACGATCATAACTACTTCATTATTCAGTATTTTTGAGTAATTCTTTGAGTATATGTATATCCTTGACATCACCTTTAATTTCTCTTTTCAAGTCGAGAGCTAATTATGTGTAGAAGGTCATCAAAAGTCTGAGTACGTTAGAGGTTGTTTTGTGACTTTGACATATATTCACGTGACTTTAGTCCAACTTACAAGGATAATAATTTTTCAATATTCATTGTTTCGGGTTGATTCTTTTTGCAACGTGTCACAAATGGCATTATCTATAAATTTGGTTTAAGGGTTGAAGCCGAATTATATTTAGAAGGTCGTGAGACTTTTTGAAACTTCATGGATCATTTTATTTGGTTTAGAAGTAACTTGACCATTTGAATTGCAAATCCACTAATTGTTTGTTACTTGTGAATTGAAGTTGGATTTTTTATTCAAAGTTCCTTTTATTTAAGGCATGATTACTCAAAGCTTTCAAGTCTTCTCAAGACATTATTTCAAAGTTCAAATTCAAGATACAAATTCTAGTCCATTTAGGAGTATTTCTTCAAATATAAGTTTCTTGAAAAACTTAAAGGAATTCATCTTACTTCTTTCAAGATTCAAATTCAATGATAATTTAAGAAACTACAAGTCACTGTTTTAGTGATGCATCTGTTTTCTCAAGATTTCAAGGGATATTCAAGTGAAATGTTCAAGTCCATGTTTTGTTCAAGAATTCAATTATAGCTTCAACTTATAAGAACAATTTCAAAAAAGTTACAATGCTTAATAATGTTTCAAACTTCAAAGATAAAAAATACAAGTGATCATAAAGGCACTTTTTCCATCAATGTGCAAATTTAGAAGAAGGACTCAAGTTTTGTAAACCTAAATTCTAAAGTGCATCAACAAAGTTACACCAACTCTACATTTTCATCATAAAAGATCTTCAAGGCAATTCTCCAAAGATCCAAAACCGAGTCCATTATGTTGCCTTTCTTCCCATGACTACAATATCCCAATTTACTTTGGTTTAAACTCCTCTTAAAGACTCATCCTTGTTTGCTCATAACAATTGTAATTGTAAGCATCATTACGTGAAACAAGAAAAGAAAGAAATGTGGTTAGAACAAGAAACAAAACTCGAGCATCAAATTTTTTTTCTAAAGAAAGAGTTTTGCAATTTCATCATTAGGTTTGTGAATAGAATCAAAATTGAGGGTTATTCGGTCATGAATCATAAAGCCCAACAACCAAAGCCTCATAAACAATTTTGTTTCACATAATCAGAGTTTCAATAATTCAAATAGGCCCACAACTCTTATTGCAAATCACAAAAAAAACATTTTTTTTGGTTCATAAAAGGAGGTACAAAGAGTAAAGAATTACAAATTGCAGCAACACAGGATAGTACAGAAATATCACAGCTCAGCCCAATAGCAAAAACAAAATCAGTCAGTGCAGTAACAAGTACAAACACATTAGAAAAAATAACAAGTGAGAACCACAGATTCAAGCCCACACGAATCAACAAAGGCCTGTTAATCAGAAATCAGAAGGCAATCAAGTGAATTCCTAGTTTGATCTCACTATATGAGCATTAATTCACATAGAAAAAGATAGGACTGTTCATAAAAAAATAGAGAAGCTACACAGCAACAATAACACCAAAACATTAAGCCCATTTTGTTCATCATTTTCTCATCACAAACCCTTCAGAAAATTGAAAAAAAGAGAAAAAAGATTTCAATCCATTGTTCATAAATCACAGAAGTTGCGCAAGCTATCCAAGCCATAACCCTAATCATCACTTTCCTCATCATAAACCCTTCAGAAAATACAATGAAATCGCAAGTCCCGAAGGCAACGAGAGAAGGAAGGAGAGAGATATCGTTACCATCGCGAGATTGAGAGAGGAGAAGAAAGAGTTACCGAACACAAATACACCGTCGAACCTCACAAACTGTCACCGGAAAGAGAATCTTCATCGTTCTCCACCATCAAACCCCCAGTCACGCTTCAGAGAGTCTGATTTCAGGTCCCAGAGTCTGGATCTCTCATCATCCTCACCGATTTCCATTGCAATATGAGAGCTAGGGTTTCCAAACCCCATTCAAGATCTACGCCCAACCGCAAAGTTCATGCAAAATACAACCATGGATTAGTGACGAGAGAAGGGAGATGAAGCGATTGGTACAAAAAAAGTAGAGAATGGAGCAACACCGTCGTCGACCGCTGTCATCGCTACCGCAAGCAATTTCCGACGAGTGCTCCAGCAAGCTTCATCACAGAAAGGACGAGAGAACAAGAACTGAAATAATGGATGTTAATCCCTGTTTCTTTTTTATGTTTTAATTTTTTATTAAAATTGTTTTTATTATTAATTAAATTTGTTTAACGTTGCTAATCTGGCGGTGACAAGTGTCACCGCCTTTGTGGCTTTCTTTTTTTTAATTTAGCACAGGTATCCTTATCATAGTAAATATGCGCATCCCTTCATCATCCTCAGATATCTGCAGATCAAGATCCAACGCCTCAGAAGGATGTAGCTCACAGTGGACTCCCCGAATCTGTTCACACCGGATCAACGCAACCTCCTTGTTAGGCCTTGGGCGCTCTTGCTTTTCAGCACCCCCTTATTTGCTAGTTTCAGGCCCAATACAATTTTCTTTATATTTTTTCTTTTTATTATTTTTTTGTTTTATTTCTATCAAAAATTAAAATACTAAAATAGATATATATATATTAAATAATTAATTAGGTTGGAAAATAATTTTTAATATAATTAATCATTTTGTTAATTAATTTTATTAAACAAGATAGTTCAATTTAATTGATTATTTAATTAATTTCGATTGGATTGTATTGTTGGTTTATTTAGACTTTTAATCGTATTATCGATTTGATATGTCCCCTCACTTAGTTTTTATTTTGATGACAAATTCCTCAACCTCATTGGATATTGGGTGTTGATAGGTTGAGAAACCAAATCCACCAAAATGGATGAATGATGTTGATGGTATTTGAAACCCTAATTTCATACAATGCAGCCCTTTCCTCTTCATCTCATCCCCTTCTCATTTGCGCTACATGTTGTTAGAGGATGATCTATATATCATCTCTCCAAACACATGACACATAGATTGCTATTAACTGATCTCAAAATAGATGTAACTTCTATATAAGTCCACTTACGATTGCTTAACATTGCATTAAATTTTGTCCCGATTCAAGAAATGATCATTCGTGGCCCAAACCTATGTTTGCAATCCTAATTATGTTTAATTTGATACCATTGATCCAATAACCTTGAGGTTCATTGTTATGAGGCTTTGGTCTTATCAATCCTCTAATGAATCATCATAAATTTTGGTCTAAGTGAATCATTTAAACATCATTGATCATTTGTTGTTGCCTCGAGAATTTGAAATGAATGATATACTTTACAAAAAGCAAATGAAACTTGTTGTTGAGAGACTTTGATTTTATCATTCTTTTAATGAGTTTTCAAATGCAAGTTTCAAGATGGTCATTCAACTAGCCTATAATTTCTAACTCATTAACAATTGACTTTTATTTTCATGCTTTTACTTTAGGCATTTACTTTTACGCACAATTTATTTTAGCATTTACATTTTATGTTATTTTCATCTTTGCTCACTTGAGCATTTATCTTTATGTCATTTTTATTTTGATCACTTGAGCTTTCACTTTCTTTTTGAAGATACCTAATAATCAACTTGAACAATAAAAAACTTTAAGGTTACTCAGACTATTTTGTTACTATCCTTGACATGACATAGTTGTGGACTTTTTGGACCTAGGAGTAGAGACCTTGACCTACCTTGGGACCCTGTGACTTCTACTGTTATTTTGTCTGGAGTTATTGGGGTTTACCCTGAGACATTGGGTTGTTTGTTTTCTTTGTGTGCAGGTTATTCTGATTATATGCTTTATCTGTGATCGAGAATTCATCTGTATACAGCCGTTGCTCTGCCCAATATTTGTGAAGACTTAATGCATTCGAAGTTTGGTATTCTCAAGAGGTTTATATCTTCGATTGTTTAGTTTCAATCCAAAGGATGAGAATTCTACATGTACTCTTTGTTTCAAGTGTTGGCTTTTTGTTGGTTAGACGGTTCTTTTCCCTAACTTTTACCTTATGCTTTAGGATAGTCCTTTCATCTCCTCCCATCTTCTTTAATTTCAAAAAATCTTCTCCCTCCTTTTCCAAACTATAATTGTTTTTCAAACTTGAATCACTTTCACAATAAACTTGGACTTAGGTCCATGCATTTTCAAAAAATCATTTTCTAAATCAAATTTTAACCAACTTAATCATACTTTAACATTTTTGTGAGAAGACTAAAAGTCAATCAATCTCATTCAAACCATTTTGTCATTTTGGCTTTTTACTTTAAAATTTTCTCAAAAGATTAAACTCTTGTCAATCCTTATAGTGATGCAAGCTACTATACTTCTACGATATGTAGTGAAGTGAGATATTCTCCACTTGGGTGTTAAGTGAGACTTTGTTGATATTAAAGTCCAAGCCACATCCTCCACTTTGAGATGACATAAATTCTCCTTTCTCATAATCGTGGATAGTAAGTATGTTCTTCCACTCGGATATGATGATGACGTCTCGTCTCTTAAAATTAACCAACAAACTTGTGTTTTAAATTTTTTTAAAGGTGAACTACGAGTACCCTGATCCCCTATTGCACGGAAGGTGGTACATAGGCACTAAAGGTTCACAACCGCGGTGGGTGCAAAAATTGTAAAAAATACTTATTTTCTCATCTCCACAATCTATTTTTGTATACAACAATTATAGCCAAAATACACAAATTTTCAAAGAGGTTCATGCGGAGTATCGTAGATGTTTAGGGTGCTAATACCTTCCCTTTGCATAACCAACCCTCGTACTTCGATTCTCTCCCCATATCTTTTGGGTTATTCGCTCTTTTCCCATTCCTCTGGAAACAATAAAGCAAGGTGGTGATATTTTTATTTTGATATGTGCGAGTCAAGTCAATGCAATGGCTTAGTCTCAACATTTTTACCGCTACATTAAAGAGCAGGATGTGTTTTACTATGAAGCTTGTTTGAAGCAATGTGACACCCTTTTTGGTGCATTACTTTGATTTTATTATTGAATTATTTTGCGAATGTTCTTTGGGGTTTAGAAGGGAGATTTCATGGCTGAGTTTCATCCTGTTTGTTGTTGTTTGCAACCATTCTCCTGGAAAAAAAAAGACATTAGTTTGCAATTATTTAGCAGGTAAGACTTAACTCGGAGATGCATCTCCGAAAACCATAAAGGACTAAATTCGAAGATACGTCTCCAAAAAAGCCCGTGTTTTGCTTCAAAGGAAAAAATAGTTACCACTTTTTCCCTAACAACCCAAAATGCATACAAATCATAGTGCATGTATGTAACATTACCTATTTCGAATTTGAATACTACCTAATGCATTAAAAGTAAACTATTTTACCCTATATATTAATCAAAAGTAAAAAAAGTTAAATGAAAAATTTTCTCAAAAAATATTGATGAAGATGAATAACGTTCAGTGTAGTATGTGGAGTGAGTTGAGATTGGTAAGATTGAAATATAGGTTCTTCTATTGCTTAAAAATTGACAAGAACAATGTTGCTCACGAGCTATAATTGGGAAGAAAAAGTTTCTGAAAATGAAGAAGGAGAAGAAAGAGGGTCTGGCGCATGCTATATATACATTGAAAACGTTGGTAGATGCATCTCCAAAAACTTCCCTTAATTTGAAATCAAGAGTTAACTCGGAGACACATCCGTGAACAAATCGTAAAACATATAGAGATACATCTCTGAATTAATTTTTAACAATGTGAGAGGAAACAATGCATTTAGAGTTCCATCTCTAAAAATAAACGACATTTTTAACTTTTTGCCAGGGGTTTGAGAGAATATACAGAAAAAAGGAATTTATTTCCCCACCCTTACACCTTCTTAGTCACCTCTGGAGAAATTCTGTTTTTACCCCCAGAATTCGAAGATGTATCTCCGAATGCACCAGAGGTCATTTTTCTGAGGTGGTTTCAGAGATATATTGTTGAAGTTACGAAATTTCATTTTTCTGCGATGATTTCGGAGATGTACTTCCGAAATAGACCAAGAATTTTTATCTTGTGTCAGGGGATGTTTTAGAAATACACTTCCGAAACAACCCCTTATTTTTTAACAAAAATATGGTGTTTTCAGAAGTACACTTCCGAAACATCCCCTTATTTGTCATGGAAACACATTTTCTTTTTTGCTCAGGTATGTATTTAATTAGGTGGAATAGAGAAATATCACTTAAATGTTGTTCCTATCAAAGATAAAGGGAATGATTAAAGTTTGTTGAATTCATTATGATTTATATAATTGCATTGCATAATTAACCTTTTAATATGCTCCATAGTCTATATCCATCATTCTAATAAAATGTATTAAAATCTAAAGTTGTATAACCATGAGTTTACTTTTAATCTAAATTGACTCTTGATTATACCGACTATGGAGTTGGGATCTAACAACTGTTGTCAAAAAGGTATCACCTCGACTGCAGATGGTTGGCACCACAAGTTCTTTGGAAGAGATTTTAGAAATCTTCCTGGAATTAGACCTAAGATGGAATATTCCCCCATGGAAGCTCTTGATTTAACTCCACTTTGTTTCTTATAAAATCTCCTTGTACCACAAATGGGTTATATTGCTAAAGTTGATTAATAATCCATGGTTGTTTATCAATATAACTACCAACTGATTTTGGTGTAGTCAAATCCATCGAGATTGGGACTTGTTCCTTATGTATTGGGGTGATTTCGGAAGTACATTTCCGAATTCATCTCAAAATTGTATTTCGGGTGCTTTCGAAGATGCATATCTGAAATACCTTGATTTGAAGTGCGTTCAAAAATAATCTCTGGAGAATATTTTCGGATTTTCAAGAGTTTTTTCCACTCCTAAGAAGTGTACAAAAAAATTTCCAAAAAAAATTGCCTAATTATTAGAGTATCGGGTAAAGTTTTCCAAGCTTTTTACCAAATCCGGCCCATGTGCATGTTAAGCCTTCTAATCTCCTTGAGATTATTTTGGGCTTGAATGCACAATCAACGAGTTGGTTTGCTCCGACCCGGCCCAAAAAAACTCGAAAAACGCTTCCACAAACAGAGAACCCTTTCTAAACCCTGTTTCAACCAACCTCTCTTCTCCATTCTCCACTTTCAACAATGTCACCCAGTTTCATCTTCGACCCTCCCAGTGACGAAGAAATCGAACTCTCCGAGCACGAATCTGATTCGGAATCAGACCAAGAACAACCTGAATCACCATCTCCATCACAATCACAATCAGAATCAGAGCTAGAATCAGAAGAAGATGAAGTCATAGAACCGCGGGTTTCGAAAAAGAAAACACAGTCTCCATGGGATTTCACTAAATACTCTGAATCAGTAGCTGAAGAACACGCTCGTAGAAGTACTACCTCAGTAAATGACAAAATCTCAGCCGTCAGACAACGTTCAGCGCCGGTCGTTGCGTTGCCGGACTCGGATGAAGACAGTGCCTCTGACTCTGAGCCTGATAAACAAGTAATCATAGGGATTTAATAGGGAAATTGCTTTCAAACGTTATTCTTGATTGAAAAGTGCTTATATGTTTTGAGAAGTTGTTCTTGAGTTAGGGTAGAAGTTCAAAAATTGTAATTTTAAAAAAGGGTTTAGTTAGGATGGTTATAGTAAAAGTGCATATTTTATCTAATGTTTAGAAGTTGTTTTCTGATTGTTGATAGAAAGTTATGGTTATTTGTTTTGAAAATTGATTAAAATTTTGTTGTTGTGGGCTTGGTTTTGATTAGGAAGATTATAGACCAGAAGAAGAAGATGAAGAAGAGGGTAATGCTGGTGACACTAAGTCCTTTTTTGCTCCTTCTGATGGAGCCTCTTTCAGTGCTGATTCCTTCTTGCAACTCAATTTGTCTCGCCCGTTGCTCAGGGCTTGTGAGGCCTTGGGGTATGCTAAACCAACACCAATTCAGGTTCTTTTTTGCTTTGTTTTTTTTTTTTTGTTGTTATTTTTACTCTTAGCATTATTGGTTGTTGAACTCCTTGCATTATAAATCCCTTTGTTTTGAAAATTTTACTTTGCTCCGCTTTCTGAGTTTTAGCATTGTTAGGATTGGTTATGTAGGACAATTCGGATTGAAAAATTTAATCTATTTTTGGGGTTTTGAATCTTGATGTTAGGCGGCTTGTGTACCATTAGCATTGACTGGTCGTGATATATGTGGAAGCGCCATTACTGGATCAGGAAAGGTAGTCCGCCTCTCACTTTAATTTTGGCGATTGTAAATTTGTGATAATGTGCTATTGTGTTTCGTTGCCTGAGCTTTATGCACCAGCTTCTTTTAATGCCCTCTGTCCGTATCCTGTTATCATGCAGACAGCTGCTTTTGCACTACCTACTTTAGAGAGGTTGCTGTTTCGTCCAAAACGCGTGTATGCAATAAGGGTCCTTATTCTTACTCCAACCAGAGAGTTGGCTGCCCAGTACGTATCCTCGTAATTATTTGGTATCTTTACTTTTGGTTCACATTTATCGCATTAAAGGCATTCCAGATATTAGGTGTGACATAAGAGTAAGTGGCATATCGATATCGAAATGTAATGTGAAATTGTAAATATTCTTTTCTTTTACTTGGGTAAATATGCAGTATGCCTATTTACTTGTATGCCCGATTCGTGCAGCACGAATATGTTGGATGAATTTCTATGGGTTGCATTCATGTTCTTCAGTGATTCATATTCAAAAGCCTGAGCTTCAATGAATATATGTACAATGAATGAAACTAGATTTTAATGTATTCAGTGCCTTTTATTTCTTTTTGTTATGTTTTTTAATTAATGAAAAACATTTGTACTGCAAGTTGAAGTACAAACTTGTTAATGGTAAAACTCAAAGTAGGTTTCATTCAAATAAACTTTATCCTTTTTATTTCTTGTTGTTGGAGTTTCCGCCTTAATTGCGGTCTGCCCCTAGTTGCCTTAATTGCGGCCTGCCCCTAGTCGCCTTAATTGCGGCATTTGGCTTGCCTTAATTGCAGCCCCCAACACCTTTATTGTGTTGGGTTTGAAAAGGGTGGATTTAGTTCCACATTGCTTAGAGATATGGCCTGTGTTGTGTATATAAGTGGGGGCAATCCTCACCTTACAAGCCGGTTTTGTAGGGATGAGTTAGGCCCAATCCATACATTCTGAGATGGTATCAGAGTCTATCCGCATTGTCCACACTTCGGACTCATTGAGGTCCAAATGTGAGGGAGTGTGTTGGAATTTCCACCTTAATTGCGGTCTGCCCCTAGTCGCCTTAATTGTGGCATTTGGCTTGCCTTAATTGAAGCCCCCAACACTTTCGTTGTGTTGGGTTTGAAGGGATGGATTTAGTCCCACATTGCTCAGAGATATGACGTGTGTTGTGTTTATAAGTGCGGGCAATCCTCACCCTACAAGCCAGTTTTGTAGGGATGAGTTTGACCCAACCCAAATTCTGTGACTTATTATATTATGATTAATCATCAACTTCCACTTGAAGGTTGTAGATGTATATTTTGGAAGCACTTTTTTATGGTGATTCATGTAAATTTATTTCCAAATATGTTCATTCCGGGTTCTTTGTTTGCAGAGTTCACAGCATGATAGAAAAGCTTGCTCAATTTACTGACATAAGGAGTTGTCTGATTGTCGGTGGTCTGTCAACAAAGGTTAGCTTACTGTTTCAATTTCAATTTCAATTTCATGCTTAGGTTCCAAGCCAGGATGCTCTATTGCCTTCTATCTTTCATACAGTAGCATTTTATGCTAATATAAATTTGATATCTTTGAGTAAAGTATTATGATCTGGGGGGGATTATAGCAAATAATTTAATTAAGTGCTATTTAAACCAGGTATTCTTGAAAGCTTAATTAACTGCTTATAGATAGAAGATATGGATGAATATTGGTAATTAATATTAACACTATATGCAGAATAACTCCCCGCAGAACTAGTTATACAATTGACAGGAAATGTAAGCTGGTGCACACCAAACAAGAACCGTTACGAATAACCAATCCCCTAGGAATTTGAGAGCCTAGTCCAAACCTAACGACATAAAAACAACTGAATGAGAATCTGTCTGCTCATCCTTATTCTTTTTAAAACATACCCAAACAAACCAAGGCATTTGCTTAGGTCTGCTAACACTCATTCATATGCCATTCTTCGAGCTTATTGAAGTAAACTGGTAACAACTCATGAGTGTGTCTTAAGTTATTTATTTTTACTAGTGTATCCAAACACAATGTAAGTGGAGAGAAGCCCAAATAAGCTCTTTCAAACACTCACTAGTCTTTATTTTTGTTTATGATATAATATGAGTTCCTCTAACAAATTACGATATTTCAAACTAATCAGCCAGATAACAGGGTTTGCATTTTTTAAATGAAATATTATTGATGTCAGTTATTCAAATGCCATCCTATTGAGCTTATTGGTGAGTAATGCAGATTGTTTCCCTATTTATTTAAGCTCTAAAAGTAGTTGTTTCTCATCCTAGGTGCAAGAGGCTGCCTTGAGATCAATGCCAGACATTGTTGTGGCTACTCCAGGACGTATGATAGACCATTTACGCAATTCTATGTCGGTGGATTTGGATGATCTTGCTGTTTTAATCCTCGATGAAGCTGATCGTCTTTTGGAGCTTGGATTTAGTGCTGAAATTCAGGAACTTGTGAGTGTTAGTTAAGCCTATGTTACAATAATTGCCGTTATATATGTGATTTCACAATTAATTGTCATTCTGTTAGAACAGTTAGAAAACAATATCAAGCACATTTGGTTGTTTAACAGGTTCGCGTGTGTCCCAGAAAAAGGCAGACCATGCTTTTTTCAGCAACCATGACCGAGGAGGTTGATGATCTTATTAAACTTTCCCTATCAAAACCACTGCGTCTTTCTGCTGATCCATCTGCAAAACGGCCAGCATCCTTGACTGAGGAGTAATTTTTTCACTTCCCTTTGCATTTTCTAATTTAATCATTTAGCTTCCATGACTTCTATTCTGTATGCTATGATATTTAGCTGTATGTTGTATGAAAAATGTCAAAAGCACAAATTAAGGTGGGTAAGAACTTAAAGGTTGTTTTAGTTTTTAAAATAGACGAAGAAGAATATTTCTCATGCATGTGCAGAGTTATTTTTATCCAAAAACCATAATTATGCACAACTATTTTGTTAAGCTTTTTGCGGTTTTATGTTTACATGGTTTTAACATCTATTAAAATCCCTTGAGTTTTGTTAACTGTTGCTATTTTTTTCCAGGGTGGTTAGAATAAGAAGAATGCGTGAAGTCAATCAGGAAGCAGTTCTTCTTGCAATGTGTACCAAAACTTTTACTTCTAAAGTGATCATTTTCAGGTTTCATTTCATAATTATTTACTATGCCTACTTGTAAAGTGACCAAAACTTTCTATGATTTTAGTAAACTGAAAGTCTTGAGTATTTATTCCGGATTTTGAATTTACGTTTTGTTTTACACTGCTTTTTAATTATTAATTTATTTTTCACTGTTCTGCTACCTCTAACTACTACTTTGTCATTTGTTATGCAGTGGAACAAAGCAAGCGGCACATAGACTAAGGATTATATTTGGATTATCTGGATTGAAAGCTGCTGAGCTTCATGGAAATCTTACTCAGGCCCAACGTCTTGAAGTATGTTGCATCTTTTAGCTCTTTGTTTTGCTTGGTAGTTATATAATCATACTGTCATATGTTTTGGGATATACTAAAGTGGTGATTCTGATTGTGCTAAAAGGAGTATTTTCTGTTGTGGCTATATTTGCTCACTTCTGGTTGTTTGTATAGGCTTTGGAACAGTTCAGGAAGCAACAAGTGGATTTTTTGGTTGCAACTGATGTGGCTGCTCGTGTAAGAATTTGTTCAAGAATTGGATTATTTTTCTTTGGAATAAAATATTAATGAATATAGCATCAACTCGTCTTTTATCGAGGATAATGATAGTGAAACTAGATTAGTTTAAGAGGAACATAAATTTACTAAGGGTGTGTTTGGTTCAAACAAATAGAACAATTCATATGGAAGAGAAGTGAGAGGAAGGACTAGATAAGATATTGGAAAGGGAGTCAAAATTGAATCAAGACTCTAGTGATTTTGTTCTCATCCCCCCCCCCCCCCCCCCCCCAAATAAAAATAGAAACAGCTGATAAAAGTTTAAAATAACCGCTCCCGTCCAACCAAACACTACCTAAATTTATGTCCTTGTATTAGCATTTTCTTTTGTCGTTTTGAATATAGATTTGACAGTCACTTAATTTTACTTACAGGGTCTTGACATTATCGGTGTTCAAACAGTTATCAATTTTGCATGTCCACGCGATCTTACCAGGTATACTCTATATGAAACATATTGTTGATAAATGAAAACTCTGCTCTTGACGACTAATATTGTGATGTGTTGGCTGTTCTGTAGTTGTACATCCTTCAGTTTTTGTTACTTTATCTATGATCTCATTCTCTCTGGGTTAAAAACTTTAACATCTTTATTAACTTTGAAGCTATGTTCATCGAGTGGGTCGTACTGCAAGAGCTGGAAGAGCGGGATCTGCTGTCACATTTGTTACTGATAATGATCGGTCACTTCTAAAATCTATTGTGAGTATCATTTGGAGAATTTCTGTATCTGTTTGCAGCATTCTTTTTGTGGTGGCTATGCCACTTCATATATTTTTGCTCGCTTTTCCTTGCATGAAAAAATTCATGCAAGTTAGGTTTCAGTTACATAGATTCTTTCAGGAAAATTTACTTAATTTTCCCTGCGAGATATTCTAATTTTACATTTCATGACAACATTTCTAAATCATTCATTTTTCATTATAGAGAAATAAAAACCACTCATTATATATCTGTTGATTTTAGTTTTCCTATGGTCTGGATTATGCGGGCCTTTGATGTTGACCACTTTATAAATGCCTAATAAAAGTCTTTATTTTTAATTCTTTTCACGAATTGCTGCATGTTTATTCTGTGAGGAGAGTTTGGTTTTCCTATTTGAAATTGAAAGGTGATACGTTAATCATGCCACTGAATAGTCTTTCTTGTGATTATTAATTAATTAGGCAAAGAGGGCTGATTCATAGCTGAAAAGCCGCATTGTGAAACTGTATATAATGCCTATTAAAAGTCTTTATTTTTAATTCTTTTCATGGATTGCTGCATGTTTATTCTGTTAGGAGAGTTTGGTTTTCCCATTTGAAATTGAAAGGTGACACGTTAATCATGCCACTGAATAGTCTTTCTTGTGATTATTAATTAATTAGGCAAAGAGGGCTGATTCATAGCTGAAAAGCCGCATTGTGAAACTGTATATAATGCCTAATAAAAGTCTTTATTTTTAATTCTTTTCATGGATTGCTGCATGTTTATTCTGTTAGGAGAGTTTGGTTTTCCCATTTGAAATTGAAAGGTGACACGTTAATCATGCCACTGAATAGTCTTTCTTGTGATTATTAATTAATTAGGCAAAGAGGGCTGGTTCAAAGCTGAAAAGCCGCATTGTGGCAGAGCAATCTATACTCAAGTGGTCTCAAGTAATTGAGCAAATGGAGGATCAAATTTCTGAAGTACTTCAAGAAGAGAGGTTTTGATTGCATTTAGTTGTTAAGGGTTCATTGTTTGTTTCTTTTTCTTTTATAATATTGTGCTAAATTTTTACTTTTCAATTTCCTCAGGGAAGAAATGATCCTAAGGAAAGCTGAAATGGAGGCCACAAAGGTATGGATCAGTTACTTTTGTTTTACTTGGCTTAAATTTTGATCCTTGGAGTGCACTATGTAATTTTGATTCATTCTGTCCGTTGACTTCTTATATTAAGAAAAAGCATTTCTAAAGTAACAAAATATTGTCTTAATAGTACCGTTTTGTATTCTGTGAATTTAGTTACTTCCATTTTCTCATTCTTAACATTGTCCTGTCAATAAAATCACACTTTTAATATGATATTACAGGCCGAAAACATGATTGCACACAGGGATGAGATCTTCTCCCGCCCCAAAAGAACCTGGTTTGTTACAGAGAAGGAGAAGAAGCTTTCAGCTAAAGCAGCAAAGGTACCGTATTGATTTATGTTACTGATATTCCTCTAAAAGCAGGCATTGGTTCTCCCATTTTACAGGAGATCACTAAAGAATTCTAAGAACAATTGTATGTCTGGCCAGTCCAGACAAGGTCATAGGCTCCTTTTGGTTTGACTTATTTTGGTTTGACTTATTTTGGTTTGAAAGACTACTTTAAAATTAAAGCTAAATATAAGTTTTTTTTAGAAAGAAAGCTAACGTTTTTCAATAGAATTATTTAAGGCCTCTTGCTTGTTAGAAAAACTCCTTAACTACTTTTTGAGAAGTTGCTTATATGTAAGATCTGAAATATAAGATGTGAAATGACTGTTAACAGGCATCCATGGACAAGGAAAATGGGTCTTCTCAGAAGATGGTTAGTGCCCAGGAAGCTGAAGACCTAAAATTGAAGGAAAAGAGGAAACGGGAGCGAGAGGTAACAAGTGTTTCCCAATCTTGTTTTGCATATGGATCAGCTTATTTTGTTACATATAGAATGTACATAAAATTGCTTGTACGCTTTGTTACGACTTGCATGTTTACTTAATGGAAAATATCTACGATGCAGAAAAATATGCCTAGAAAGAAACGCAGAAAATTGGAAGCAGCTAGAGAGATGTTGGAGGATGAGGAGCAGGATGACAAGCCAAAAGTAAGCTGTTAACTTTCTCTATTATGCTTAAGAACGGTTGGGACGAAATCCTTATTCCTCACTTTCTGTTACACTGAAAAATGAAATGCAGGGTAAGGGGACAGATAAGAATGAAAAGGGTGGAATGACACTTGCTGATCTTGCATACAGACGTGCAAAAGCAGTAAAGGCCGTCAAGAGGGCACTAGATTCTGGAAAGATTGTGAAGAAGCCTCAGAAGAAATCTAATAAATCCAATCCTCGAAAGACTTCCTCTTCAAGGACAGAAGAGATGCGGGAGCTATTCCAGACTGACATGAAGGATAAAAAGCCAAAACAGAGAGGTTCTGGACTAGGAAAGAAGCCCAATAAATCATTCAAAAGCAAGTCAAGGTATCAAATTAAATAAATCTATTACCCTGTCTTTTAAAGCATCAATAGAGATATCAATTTTGTTCTTGATTATCACATAAAAATGAAAACTAAAATGTTATTGAAATTCCCTTTCAGGTACAAAAGGAAGTAGTGTGCGAAACTAATAATCCTTGTCATAAATATATGCATGGGTGGTCACTAAATTAGAGCAGTGTGCGATCTTATTATTGACCTCGCAATCAGATCTGGTCAATGCTTATTCCATACACATCAACAAAGAGGGGGGTGCACTGCTAAAATTATGTTGTATAAGCTTAGCTTGATTCTTGTCCCAATTAGATTTGTAGCTAATCAATTTTGTAGTCCTAAAATGAGACTGAGTTCCAAAGGTTAACAAAGAAAATCTTAATTTTGTTGCTTTTGCCCCTGTTGATTTTTGAGTTATGCACTGTATTTTGTTGCTTTTAAATTGTTATTAACATTTAGAAGTAGGTGTGTAGGCGTGAAGATTCCTTGATGTAATTCAATCAAAAGTTTCACCATTTTTTTTTTAACATTTGAGGTTGTTGCGATTGCTTTAATTTGTAGATGCCGACTCTGATCCTGTGTAGGCAATCCCAAATGATCTACCTTATATTTTGTGAGAGTGCATCATGCTTCTCCTACAGTTGTCCATAAGACTCATTGAGCTTGTTGTATTGGCTTTTTAAAAAAAATAATTTTAGTGTTACATAATTTTGTGAAAATATGACTTGAATAGTTATTTTTAAAATGTTATTTTAGATATTTTATTAAATTTTTTTTTTTAGATATTAACTTCGTAAGGTACTCATGAACAAATCAATCAATTCATGATAAGAGAGGAGGTTGGACCTTTGCCGCATGTTCGCGACACCTTATGGCGTACGCTTTAAAAGATTCTTTAGATTTTTGTGTCATACCTTGAAGTTGAGTGCAATTAGGAGCCATTGTAGTGTTATAGTGGTAATGTTTCAAGAAAGCATTAACAAGATTTTATTCTGTTTTAGGGTTTCGATTTGATTTAGTGATTGATTTAGAAAGATTTTGTTTGGGGTTAATGTTTTGTAATCTCTACTTGAACTTGTTATTGTATAGATTTGTTTTCATTGAATAGAAAACAAATATTAATTTCTAGATCTGATTTAATCCAATATTTGATTTTATGAAGATCTTGTTTCATTTTAGTTTCATATGTGTTTTTCTTTGTTGAATCTATACATTATGTGTTTATTGGGCCTGATTTCTGGGCCTGATGAAGAATAACAGGGCGCTTAGGATTTCAAAAATCCTTAAATGGATTTGGTTGACCTCAGTCAACGTGTTTAAAAAGTAAACAAAAAAATTATGACTAATTAGACTTAAAAATGATAATAATGGATATAATAATAATAATAATAATAATAATAATAATAATAATAATAATAATAATAATAATAATAATAATAATAATAATAATAATTATAATTATAATAATAATATAAACATAAAATAATTTTGTAAAACAAAGTAGGCATTTTGATAAATAGACCATAATTATCTAACTATTGGGCATCAAAAAAGAATTCTTAATGGACCGCCCCAATAAAGACTGCACACCCCCTTTTTATTTTGAACCGGATCAATAAAATGGTTTTAATGGGTCATCAGATTTTAATGGCCCGTTTAAGACAATACACCCCCTCTCCATTAATTAGCAAACTTTTAACAAACCTTAATGGGCCTAACTCTTAACATAAAATATAAAAAAACCTTACTGGGCCTAGAGGCAAATCACTCGGGCTTTTCTGATTTAGAGAAAAAAAAACTGAACCCTGTATTAAAATACACCCTCTCTTTAAGGTTTAAACCCTACAATGAAATTATCCCTAGTAATCTAAATTTTATAATGAAACTGTTAATAATAAAGAATAAATTAATAAAAAATTAATAGGGAAAATTTGAGGTATGACACATTTCTTTCTCCAGCCATTTCTTTCTATATAAAGTCAAACATCATTATAGAAATAAAACATCGATTATGTTCACACATAAATAGACTATTCAAGGTATAAACATCATATAAAACCTAACCGCACAGACTGACCAACTTTGATACCACTAATGTAACACCCTTCTAAACCCAACAAATAACATGAATAATTTAATAAATAATTAAACACAAACCACAAACTTGGGTGTTACATCTTTATAAAAACATCTTAATCAAACATTCTGCTCCGTAACACGTGTTTTTCAAAATTAAAGCAATCACTTCTTTAATAATGTTACATAACTTCAAACTTCAAACTTCACAGCGGAATCATTGTCTCGACATGGTTTAATCACAATTCTTCAAAGAAAACATTATCATACTTAATCATTCATAAGTTAAGATTCAAAACAACTTGAACAATAGAAACAACTTATACATCATGTCAAAACAAAAGTACAAAAGGTTTAATTCAAACGTTTCCCCAAAACCCTTATATTACCTATCAGAGCAAGACCCTTATTATTCAACTGAAACACACTATATAAATTCAAAACTATCCTCATGCTTCTACGAGCTATTCACGATCACCTGCACATTACCCAACGTGGAGACAACATTAAAACAAAGGGTGAGTAATCACAAATCATTACAAAAGATATACAAAATAGATATAGTAATTACAACAATAATCATCAAGTAGCCCATATATCATCATACATCACAATATCATTATATAATCAAATCAACATTCTTCACCAGACATCACTTAAGTCACAATAATCATGCAATGACACAAACAATATAAGGCAACTTCATTGACTCATGCACGTGGTACCAAAATTCACTGATGAACATTGGGTCATTGCCCTCCAAAGATCTCCACCATGGGATCGATTCCCTCTTGGAATTGGAGCACATCAAAAAATTCACTCAATCCACACAATGGGATTGAGGCCATCACTGGACAAACTTCCTAACATTATAAGTGGACCAACGTCCTAATATATACCATGAATGTATGATGCACAACACCAATAATAATTTGACCAAGGCTAGTAAATTGTATCATAGTTCATGTAATCATCATAATAACATTCTTCACATAGCATGTACTCACATAAAACATACTTAAATGTCAACTTCATTCATCACACCATTATCATCACATAGCATATATAAGTATAGTTATCATGCACGTCATCAAGCATCAAAATCATCATAATCAATTTCACAACAACATCATCGATAACATTAGGCCTTGACATAACTCGACAATACAAAATAACCGTTTGTCTGTCAAATAGTTAGAATAATGGTACTGAAAATATTTTTAAGAGGAAGCACATTAAACCAGCTTTCCAATTATCTGAACCAAGCATTAATCGGACACTCACAACTCGAGTTATGAATTTTAAAAGTTTTAAAAATAAATTTGTCCCAATCTGCTCGCATGAGGCTCGCCCGACGAAACAATCTGCATTATTGAGGCTCACCTAGTAACACAAAGAGCTTGCCTGGTGCTGCTTCATCACCCCACGCTCTCCCGGCGAAGCTGAGGCGCTTCACTTTTTTCCAAGAGCATGAAATTTTCCAAGTTTCATTGCTTGGAGCTCACCCAGCGCTGCTTGGGGAGAAGTCACTCGCCCGGCGCTGCTGATGGCTCACCTAACGGTGGCAACCTGACATCAACTTCTCAATTGTAATCCTGCATCAGTTCAGTCCCAAACGCTTGCAATTTACACACTAGTACAATTCCAAATACATCAAAAATGATCACATTACCATAAAACACTAACAATACATTGTCTTACAAATTATGGTTATCAAATAATGGGAATTACACATCAAAATCATCATATTCATAAAAAAATCATCATATTATGGAATTCATCAAAAACCCCAAAACACAATCCTACACATATCTAAACCCCATATATCAATTATAATAATAAGGATCACCCTTACCTTAGATTCTTAGCTTTTGATATTTCTCTTTGCATTCTCGGCAAAATCCTCGGGTTACTCAATGCTTTGCTCTTTCATCGTTCACTGTCGCTCCCAAAACTCGATCGTACAGAATGATCGCATAAAAACCCCAATCTTCCATTTTGTCACTCTTACCCCTAGGACCCTTAATATGTTATTTCATCCTTGCCCTCACCCTTTCCACACAACGTTACTATCTTGCCCATCTTGTCTTACACTATTATTCTCCTCATTTTATTATAAATAATAATTCTAAATATTCTTATTAAATCTAATTAATCCCAACTAATTATTTAAATTCTAAACAGTTATAAACTAATTATCTATTATAAATAATCCTCATATTTCTCTCATTCCAACACTACCCTATAACATCGTATCACCAACACACCACAATGCATCATATAAATCACAATAATTCATATATTCACCAATAATCACAAACACTCACAGATAATTAATTAAACAATTAATTACGAATTTTGGGGCGTTACAATAATTCCCCACTTAAAGAATTTTTGTCCCAAAAATTACATCATGGAGATTGAGTCGGATAAGACTCTCTCATCTGATCCTCGCACTCCCAAGTCAAACTTCCACTAGCTGGTCCATCCCACAGTACTTTCACCAAGGAAATTTCTTTACCCCATAACTGTTTCACTTCCCGACCTTCTATCCGCACGGGTGATGCTTCAACTGCCATGTTATCTTTCACATGTACATTATCTAATTAGATCACATGTGAAGGATTTAGAATATACATCCTCAACTGGTATACATGAAACACATCATGAAGATTCACAAGCGACGGGGGTAAAGTAATCTAATGGGACACCTCATATACCTTCTCTAAAATTTGATACAAACTAACAAAATGTGGCATCAGATTTCGTGACTTTAGAGCCCTACCAACACCAGTTACTGAAGTAACCCACAAAAACACATAATCTCCCTTCTATAACTCAAGTTCCTTCCACCTCTTATCATGATAACTCTTCTGATGACTCTGAGAAACCTTCATCATCTCTTGGATCATCTTGATCTTCTTAGTCATTTCCTGCACAATCTCAGGTCCGAGCACAACACTCTCGCCTGACTCATACCAACACAATGGAGTTCTACACCTCCTACAATACAATGCTTCATACGGTGCCATGCCAATACAAGCATGAAAATTATTGTTGTAAGTAAATTCAATCATAGGCATGTGGATATCCCAATCTCCTTTATGTTCTAACATATAAGCCCTCAACAAATCATTTAACGATTGAATAGTCCTCTCCGGTTGACCGTCCATCTATGGATGGCATGCAGAACTCAACCTCAACTTAATACCAAAAGCATTTTGCAAACCTTACCAGAACTTTAGCGTAAACCTTGGATCTCTATCTGACACAATACTTGAAGGTATACCATATAGTTTCACAATCTCTTTGATGTACATCTCAACTAAGTTCTTCATAGAATGATTAATCTTCATTGAAAAGAAATGAGCCGACTTAGTCAACCTATCCACTATCACCCAAATTGAATCATTTCCATTTACAGTCTTCGGCAAACTTGACACAAAATCCATAGAAATGTTGTCCCATTTCCATTGTAGAATGTTTAACGGCTACAATAGAACCAAAGGCTTATGATGCTTAATCTTCGACTTCTGACAAATTAAACAAGCATAAAAAAATTCAGCAACTTCCTTTTTTATACCGGGCCACCAAAATAATTTCTTCAAGTCTTGATACATCTTCGTAGCACTGGGATGAATACTTAAACCACTTCGATGTCCTTCCTCAAGAATACTCTTCTTAAGATCTAGAACATCTGGAACACATACTCTATCACCAAACTTCATTACACCATTCTCATCAACTCGGAATTCACCCTTGTTACCTTGATTAATCAACGTCAGCTGATTAACTAACTTTAAATCATATTTCTGTCCTTCTCGGATTTCTTCAAGAAGACCACTATCCAGTTTTAACATTCCCAACTTCACACTGTTAGGAGTCTCTTGACACACTAAACTCATATCTTTGAATTGCTCGATCAATTCTAACTCGCGCACCATAAGCATCGACATATGTAAGGACTTCCTGCTCAAAGCATCAGCCATAACACTTTTTTTTCCTGGATGGTAACTTAAATCAAAGTCATAATATTTTAAAAGTTCTACCCACCATCACATAAATTATGGAACCTCAGAGTCTTATAATAAAAGTTTATATGAACATAATTAAACTCTAACCAATTCATACCAAGGATAACATCAATTTGGTGCAAGGGTAGACACACAAAATCCATCTCAAAACTCTTACCAAAAATAGTCAAGGGACACTTCGAACAAACAAAAGTAGTAGTAACATAACCATTAGAAAGTGTATCTATCACCATACTACCATTCATATCAGACAATTTCAATCCCAACATAGCTGCACAGTCAAGGGAAATAAATGAATGTGTAACAGTGATATCAATAATAGCAACCAATGAAACATTGTTAATAAAACAAGTACCTCGAATCAAGTTATCCTTCTTTGGAACCTCTGAACCCTTCAAAGCAAACACTCTGCCATTAATCTGGGCAGCAATAGCAGTCTTCTTCAACTTTTGACATTGGGCACTGATATGACCCTGTTCACCAAAGTTGAAACAAGTCAGAACTTCAATCTTGCATTTAGGAACTCAATGACCTTTATTACCACACATATAACATCTTAACACCTTATTATTGCAAGCATCAGCATGGTGGCCTAGCTCACCACACTTGTAGCATTTCATAGAAGCGGGAGCTCCTCCCCCACTAGGCTTCTTCTTATCATAAGCTTTATGCTACCATTTGTTAGCAGAAGCATCATAAGGCTTACCAAGATAATTATTCCTCCCCTTCTTCTCATTATAACTTTTATAAAAAGAAGACTCAGCTCTAGTATCCTATTCTTAGATCCCATGTTTATTCACTTGTATAGGAAACTGACGAATCTCTTGATACCCAATCCCCTGTTTTATCTCTGGATACAACTCATTCTCAAACTTAATACACTTAGAAGCTTCAGCTGCCAGATTACTCAAACTTAATACACTTAGAAGCTTCACTTGCCAAATTCTTATAATGCAGAAAAAATTGCACCAACTCCTCAAACTTGGTAGCATATTCAGCTACAGTCGAATTCATTTATTTCAGCTCAAGGAATTCAATTTATTTTATCCTACACACATATTTAGGAAAATACTTTTCCAAAAACACAGCTCGGAAAATAGCCCAAGTAATCTCTGTACCCAAGATCTCCAACCTCTGACGTGCATTGTCCGGCTAGTCTTCAACTTCCACTTCCAACATGTGAGTACCAAAATTGCACTTTCTGTTCCTCTGAGCAAGCCATCACTCTGAAGATCTTCTCGATCTTTCTAAGCCACACCTGTGCACCATCAGGACCATGTGTTCCCTCAAAGATCGACAAGTTATTCTTCTGAAACTTCTTTAAGGCAAGAAACTCATCATTTCCCCCAGCATTCAAGGGATTCTGCTAAATCTGAGTCATTACCCGAGCCAACGACTCAAAAGCTTCAGCAATAGCGTCATCATTTCTTCCTCCAGACATGTCTTTATGTATAAAGGCAAACATCATTAGAGGAACAAGACATCGAGTGTGTTCACACACAAATCGACCATTCAAGGTATATACATCATATAAAACCTAGTCGGATAGACTGACTTACTTTGATACCACTGATGTAACACCCTTCTAAATCCAACAAATAATTCATGAATAATTTAATAAATAATTAAACACAAACCGCCAACTTTGGTGTCACATCTTCATAAAAACATCTTCATCAAACATCTTGCTCCGTAACACAAGTTTCTAAAAATTAAAGCAATCATTTATTGAATAATGTCAACACATAACTTCAAACTTCGCAGCGGAGTCATTGTTCAACATGGTTTCATGATAATTATTTAAAGAAAACATCATCATACTTCATCATTCATAATTTAAGATTAAAAACAATTTGAACAATCAAAACAACTTATACATCATGTCAAAAGAAAAGAACATAAGGTTCAATTCAAAAGTTTCCCCAAAACACTGATGTTACCTATCAGAGAAAGACCCTTTTTATTAAACTGAAACACGCTAAATAACTTCAAATCTATCCTCACACTTCTACGAGCTATTCACGATCACCTACGTGTTTCCCACATGGAGGCAATATTCGAACAGAAAGGGTGAGTAATCACAAATCATTATAAAAGATATATGAAATAGATATAGTAGTTACAACAATAATCATGAAGTATTCCATATATCATACATCACAACATCATTATATCATCAAATCAACATTCTTCACCTAACATCCCTTAAGTCACAACATCATCAACATAACTTAATCAATAATCATGCAATGACACAAATAATGTAATGCAACTTCATTGACTCACACACGTGGTACCAAACTACACTGATGAACATTAGGTCATCTCCCTCCAAAGATACCCACCATAGGATCAATTCCCGCTTGTAATTCGAGTGCATCATATAACGCACTCAATCCACACAATGGGATTAAGGCCATCACTGGACAAACATGCTTACATCACAAGCGGATCAACGTCCAAACATATTCAATGAGTGTATGATAAACAACACCAATAATAATTTGACCAAGGCTATTCAATTGCATCATAATTCATGTAATCATCATAATAATATTCTTCACATAGCATGTAATCACATCAAAGATACTTAAATGCCAACTTCATTAATCACATTATTATCATCACATAATTATCATCACACATCATGCATACATATAGTTATCATGCACGTCATCAAGAATTAAAATTATCATAATCAATTTCACAACATTATTATTGCTATTATTAGGCCTAGAACATCACCAATTATCAATTTCACAAAGAAATTGCACACATTTTACAAAATGACATAACTCTACAGTACGAAATAACTGTATATCCATCAAATAGTTGAAATTCTGGTACTGAAAATATTTTTAAGAGGAAGCACGTTAAACCAGATTTTAAACAATCCAAACCACACATCAATCATGCAATCACAGCTCAAGTTATGAATTTTAAAAATAAATTTATCCATGTCTGCTCGCCCGGTGACGCAAAGACTCGCCAGACGCTGCTTCACCGCCCCGTATTTTCCTGGCCATGATGAGGTGCTTCACTTATTTTCTAGGAGCATGACATTTTCCAACTTTCATCGCCTGGAGCTCTCCCAACACTGGTTGGGGAGAAGCCACTCACTTGGCACTGCTAATGGATCACCTGGCGGTGGCCTCTTAACAACAACTTCTCAGTTGCGATCCTGCATCCATTCAGTCCCAAATTCTTGCAAATTCTGATAAAAAAATAGCAAGTGTACTATTTTTCCTCTATAGTAATAACATGGAAATTCCCTAAATGTTGATCTCAAGGACTGTGTGTCAATATTGAGTTCAATGTGTGGTTTAATTAAACAAAAACTTAAATTGGCGTTTTGTTTAGAAATTATCCTTTAACAATAAGTAAAAATAAGCAGAATAATAAATTGGCTTTCTCACAGATATGAGGAACATGCTAGGGTAAAGTGTATGATTTTCCCTGTAACAACCTTGAATCCTGATTTCTTCAACAAGTTCAAGATACTCAATTACCAGATCTTTAGTTTATTTTCCCCTAAGTCCTTATTGGGAAAATCTTTAAACATTCATCCTAAATCCTAAGTCCTTAGAGAATTAGGATGATATCAAGTCTTGGTTTTATCAAGAATTAACCTGTAACTACAGGGTATCCCTAGTCCTAGGTGATATCTACTATAGTCCAATCGTACAAAAACCTTAACAACCACATTTCAACTAATTCTTAACCGTAAATAAATCCTTGTTGGTCCGATTAAGATAGCATTAAAAATCTTGTACAATAAAATTGAATATGAAAAAAATTATATTACTGTGTTGTACCCCAAAATTTGCCCTCCCATATTCCTCAAGATTTGACAAGAATAATCCTCAAATTGCTCAAGATGGCTCAAAGGTTGTACAGTCAAATCACCTCCTAAGACAGCTGAAATTAGGGTTTTGGTTCTTTCAAGGAATTTGGGGTTCTCAATGGTTCAATCAAGTCTCATAGGCCCATATACATCCTCAAGCACCTACATACCAAGTTTCAAGACTCACAGTGCCAATTTGCACAGTCAAAAGCCTCATTTGATCTACAGTCAACTGCAAGGGCAAAATGGTCATTTTGCAGTCAAAAGTCAGAATTTTTGGTCAACATCTCATTTTGAGTTCACAATCATAATTTGATCAAGTCTTGATCATGATTCCACAAGAATAGCTCAAAAATCATCAAGATGCAAAAGTTACTATTTTTGGACAGTAGAAAAGTCAACTGTATCTTGACCAGGGCATAACTTTTTCATGGTTTGTCAGAAAAATCCCATCCAATGCTAATTTTGAAGAGGATGCCATTTCCTACAATCCATCTTCACACTCCAAGTTCAAGAAATGCTCTCACAAGAAGTTATCAATTGTTACATTATAGGTCAATTTCAAAAGTCAACAAAAGTGCACTTTGAGTCAAAGGCCATAACTTGAGATTGGTAAATCCAAATGACATGGGACAAAAGGCATTGGTTAGAGGACTTCAAGATCTTTCCAAAATGTCCAAGAACATGATCATATGATCAAAATTGAGCAAGTTGTGCATTGGAGAAGTTGGGAAATTTTCATGAATTTGCAAAAGTCAACTTTGCTCAAAACACCTTATTTTTGCTAATGGGCCTCAAATCTCTTCTTGAAACTTCATCCATGACCTATGCAGGACCCATCAAGCTTAATTCAATTTATTTTCTTATTTTTATTGATTAATTGGATTTTTAATTAATATTAATTCATTTAATTAATTTAAATTGTAGGAAAATAGAAGATTTGATTTTTCAATCAATTTGTGAAGCAAATATGGTCAAGATATGCTGGCAATTTCGTGCACAAGTCAAAGATATCAAAAAAATCCAAAATTGGCAACTTTGTTCAATCATGAAAAATCAAAAAGATTTGATTTTCAATCAAGGATTCAAACATCAATGCAAGGGATTTTTGCCCAAGTTTTTGACCTAATTCAGTTGCCTTATATACAAGCAAGCAAACCCTGACCAAGAGGACGTGAAAAAAGCTGCAGAAGAGACCCATACAATTTCAAGAATTTCCAAGAAAAGTGAAAACCTATTCTTGCAACCTAGGCCAATTCAAGGCATTCCTTTCATTCAAACACATTGCAGGAGTTCTCAGGAGTGTTTGGCAATCAAATTCGAGCCTTAAAGCTCAAAGAATCGTCCTAGACAGTTCCACGGTTTGCCTTCTTTATTCAAGATCGTATTTCGTAATTCATGCATATTTAACATGTTCTTGTGATTGATTTGTGTTGCTAGGGACCATACAAAGCTAATGGCATGGTTTAATTAGACTATAACGCCCTGAATCAAAAGATGCCATGAACAATTTTTTAGGGTTCTTGAGTTTTCAATTGGGGCTTTCTGAACCAGGGAAAATCAGGACTAGTGAGACACATAGTTGAGATCGTTAGACCAAGACGAACACAACTGACCCCTCGCGAAATATTTATATGTACCATGGTGCTAATCGCTATTTTTCGTGCAGCTAGTTAGTGGGGGTTAAAAACCCCCGCTATATGATTCTAAATTGTACAGAAGAACGAAGAAGACGATGATGTGTCGTCACATGGTTGGACAATTTGAAAGCGCACGCGTTATTTTTCTTTTTATAGCATATTGAGTTGATTGCCAATATAATAATTGCTTATCATTATAATAATAAAAGGACGCAGGTGGTTGAGTGGTTAGCGTGTTGATCTGGAAGCCTTGGGACCTGGGTTTGAATCCCAGGTCCCCCAAATGTTTATTTGTTCTTTTTCCTTAGGCGTTCTTGTGCAAAGCTTGCAAAGGTGGTATACCATACATCTCAAAGCTCAGCATGCCATGTGTCTCCAAACTCAGATCCAATGGCCATGAAGGGGAGATCACCATACTCCCCAGTCAACAGGCGTGTGGGTAATCAGAAAAGTCAAACGGACTGGAATATTGTTGGGCCACAAATTTCCAAGCACACCTCCTAATTGAGCCAACACCCCCTGAGTTCATTATTTTTTCTTCCTTTATATTTATTTATTTAATTGTTTTTATTATTAACTATTATTATTATTACTTAAATTAACCAAATTAATTTTTTATAATAAATTCAGAAAAACACAAAAATATGATATTTTTATTTATTAGTTTTAATTAGTTATTTTGTAAATAAATATAATTAACTAATTTAGTTTAATTAGGATAATTCTAACTTTTTTGCAATAATTTAAAATCAACATAGAATTAGGGTTCTTGACAACTTTTAATCATTTTTTTTATTTCCTTGAGACATTAAAAAACCAAATATATTTATTTTAATTAATTAATTAATTAGTCTAGGTTTAATTTAATTTAATGCAAAATAGTAAAACTTCCTTCTTTCTCGAAAAGGGTCAAAACCCTAAAAACTCTCCGATTCGATTATTTTCGCGCGCGTGATTATTTTTGATTCATTATTTTCCAATTATGTATTTGCTCCTAGGATGTAATAGCTTTAATTAGGACTTTTTATCGCTTTTATTTAATTTCCCGCAATTTACTTTTCAAGGGTTTGTTTTTGGCGATGTAAATACCCGACGCCTTGTAATAGTTTAGTTTTATTTTCCGCAACTATTAACTGCTAGATGTATGTTAACTAGGCTATGCATGACAAGACTTCTCTTAAAATAAAACCAATCGTAGCTCACCATAACATGTACAAAGATAACATAAACTGAAACCTGACACACTTGCACATGCCACTCCTAGGGTACGCCTCACTTGGTTGCCTCGACGTGGTCATTGAGTATAGGGTGTTTTAGAGGTCGCCCTCCTGTCTAAAGATCAAAAAGTTGCCTCGAAACGGTTGCCTCGGATAAAACGGTCTAAGACATTAGGGTTACCGCTAAGGCGTCCTACCATTGCTTTAGTGACCACATGTCCCTATAATCGAATTGACCCGAAAAACTCCAACGACGGTGCTACCTACTTCTCAATAGTGGGATAGTACTGTCTAAAGGACATTTACACAGCTTAATTTTTTTTGAGTAGGTAGAGGTTCTTAGATACTTGCTCTTTCAAAACAAAAATACTTTTTGCACCTACACTTTTCTGACAAAAGTTTTCAAACAACACTTCATACACTCTTGAGGACAGATACAAGAGTTAAATCAAAGTTTTCAAACATACTTTTTTCAAAACCCACAAACACAAGAAAAGCAAAACATTTTGAAAACATAGTGAGCAAGTACCTAAGAGCCCGTGGATAACCACAGATAGAAAGGGTGCTAACACCTTCCCTTTATATAATCTACCTCCCGAACCCGAGAAACATCTCGAAAAGGAATTTTTCTGTGCTTTTGTCCTTTCCTTGTTGGAGAAAATAAAAGACGGTGGCGACTCTTGCTTACCGCGACATTTTGCAAAAACAAACACAAACGCGAACCAGCATTCCAAAATAATCAGTTCTATTCCCACCGATCACAGAACTGGCGACTCTGCTGGGGAGAATATAAAAGTGAGGTGTACCTTAGGATTAGATCACTGTTGTTTTCAATTGTATGCTTTGTATGATTTATATTTGTGGGCTTGTATCGGAGTTCTATAGATCCTAACCCGGATCTGGGGGATACCCTTTAGGTAAGTAGCAATAAACTGTGAGGGACCTGTCCGGCGTAGACCGACACGGGTGAAGCAGTAGCTACGTTGGTGTGACACCTTGGTCTGTACCGATATCCCTTGTGTTGGAACGAGGAGAATATGGGTCTTCTGAGGAGTCATTAAGCACCAACTGACCTTAGAACCTTAAATTGACCAACTTGGCCATAGAACAGTAGCAGTATGCTACACTCATTGAGGCTAAACTCTCGCGATGGTTCCGGCCGCAAGAAAAGGTTGCCAAACTGGAATTATGACCGATCGAGGGTAGTCAGTGATATTGAGATCCTCTAAAACCCGGTTACTATTTCTAGGACAGGTCTTAACCAATTGAAACTGAAAGAGGGTAGTACCTAAACTTCATGTTGGCCTGAAATCTAAGGGCTCTTTTGTGTGACTTGTGTGCCTTTACCATGTTTGCCTTTTGTGAATACTTGTGGTGTGCCTTTATCATAACATCATAACATCATAACATTGCATACATCTTGCATAAGGACTAACCCATTTCAAGGATCTCAAGGGCTTGTGATGCAGGTCAGGGTGAACCAAATGTCTAGCAAGGGGCAAAGGGGATTTATTTTCCTCTAGCCAAGGTTGTTTGGAGATCAAAACATGGTAACTTGAGTCAGGGGCTATGACCCACTCGATATGGTGAGCTTTGACTCTTGAAGAAGGACTCTCAGCAACATGAAGTTCCTTCAATCATGCTATCAGATTCAAATTCTAACAAGTTTCTTTGTTTACCCCACGAAATCCTTGAAAACATTGCATACATACATATCATTGCATAACAGGTACCCCTTTGTACAGGTTCCTTATCTTCTTCGCTGTTTATTTCAGCAATCATCATGGCTACTGAACCTTCCACTGAACAAGCTATCAAGGCCCTCCAGGCCCAGAACGCCCAGTTCCAAGAGTTAGTTATGAGCCTAGCCCAGGGCCAACAGGATTTGAAGACTCTGATTCTGAAAGAGAGGAAGAAGAAGAAGAAGAGGACCGTCTTGTTCAACACTGGACGCAAATTTGGGAATGGACTGCAGAATGAGGTTGAGCTGACTATCTCATCTGTAGGAAAAGACAGCCCCCAAGAGAGAAGGGTTCCTAGTCCCGTGGTCTCCGACAACGAGACGGATTATGATGAAGAGCAGTATCCTCCTGCTGAGGATAGGTATAAACAGTTGGAGGACCGCTTAAGTGCTATGGAGATACAGAATGTGCCCGGGTTGGACTTTGGAGACCTAGGCTTATCCTCTGGGGTGGTGATTCCCCATAAGTTCAAGGCACCTGCTTTTTCCAAGTATGACGGAGCCTCCTGCCCAAAGCTGCACCTCCGGTCGTATGTAAGGAAGATCCAACCTTACACTGCTGACAAGAATTTGTGGATCCATTTCTTTCAGGATACTCTTTCAGGGACTCAACTCGAGTGGTTCTATCAGCTGGATGAGGCCAGTATCCGTAACTGGGAGGATTTGGCTACTGCGTTCTATAAGCAGTATCAGTATAATTCCGACCTTGCTCCTACGCGTACCCAACTCCAGGGTATGTCAATGTGGACGGGTGAAGGATTTAAAGAGTATGCTCAAAAGTGGAGAGACCTTGCTGGAAGGGTGCAACCACCTTTAACTGACTGTGAACTTGTTGATATGTTTCTGGGGACCCTGTCTGGTCCATTGTTTAACCATTTGATTGGAAACTCTTCAGCCGAGTTCACATACCTTATCTTGACTGGTGAAAGAATTGAAGTTGGCATCAAAAGTGGGAAGATTCAAGAAGCTACACCTTCTGATGCTCAGAAAAAGCCCTACAATGGGAAGAAAGAGTCCAATGCTGTGTATGGTCAAAAGAGTCGTCATGACCAACGCGTAGGTGAAATCTTGATCTCTAATCCTACGCCCGCTCAACAAAGACAGGGGCATCAACGTAAGGAGGTCGCACCTAAAAGACAATTCACTAAGATCAACATGTCACTGACTCAAGCGCTACAACAAATGTTGAAGGCAGGGTTGATTACATTAAGGGCTCCTCTCCGGAATCTAAACACTTCCGCTCCTACCTACCATCCCAATGAAAGGTGTGCATACCATTCTGACAGTCCGGGACATGATACAAACAACTGTTGGGCCCTGAAGAATAAGGTTCAAGACATGATTGATGCCAAAGAAATTCAGTTTGACCCTCCAGAGACTCCAGACATAATCACTGCTCCTATGCCAAATCATTGAAGGCTTTTGTTTTCTTGGAATTTTCAAGTTGTATTTTTCTTTGCTTATTCAAACAATTACTGTGATGGCAAACTTTTTATTATATCAATGCATTGCATATGTCTGTTTTGAATCAATCCATTCGTATTCACTATGTTCAAATTGCTTTCATTTCTTGATGCTCAACTCTCGATTAACAATTCTAAGCCTTTTGAGGGAGGATGACAAAAACGATACCACGATCTTTACAGTATGCTTTTGAATAGACCCTGCTGATGAGGTACAGGCATTGTTTCAAATCCTAAACAGTGGAGTTATAAGGAAGATAATCCCTAGTCAACCCCTTTGAGCCAAAGAAGTCGGAGTTTTTCTTTTTCAAAAATTAAAACCCTTAATCATAACCTGGGGCAGGGTAGTTTTCTCAGTTGATCCAGGTGCACAATGAATGACATCAAAGGAGTCCTTCCAAAACAAAAGATGGTGATGGTTCCCTATAATCGTCAAGATAGGCAGTCATTATCTCTCAAAATAAAAGCCCAATAAGTCAAAACCTATGAAGGAGACTTACAAAACTAGGGCATCCCGCTGACTGTAATCACAAAAGAAACAGTTCAGGTAAAAAGACAGGGATAATAAAATAAAAGAGAAAGAGGTCCTGCAAACTCTTATAAAAATGACTGCCTGTTCAAAATAAATTGTCAATATCCGAACCATCACTGGTATATCAGAGCAAAGACTCAAACAAGATCTAACGCACGATTAGTTGAGTTTAGGATCGAAGAACATCATGAAGAACGGGTGGGTACAAATAAAATTTAAGCCTTTATCCTTTATTTCTTAAACCGTGAACCAGGTCACGTTATAACCCTTAAAAGTCCTAGCTGAAGCATGAGTTAGTTCGAAAGCATACTGTTACAAAAGGTATCCTGACTCCTGTAGGGCTCGCTGTAAAATCTTGAGTTGACATTACGTTTTACAAAAATTCACTTGTTTTATTGAAAACTGCATTTTCAAAAAACTTCAAGACAGACATAAGCTTTGTATTGTTAGAATAACATTGTTTGCATATGGCTATTTGTTCGAACAACAGAGAAATTCACACGACGAATATCTAGTGAACAAAAATCTTCTAAATAAAAAAGGATCACCTCAAGTGGAAAAAACACTTCCAATCAAGGGGCACGACATAATCATTGTCCATCATCTGGGGCAGTCGAGTCAAGATTCAAGGAATCTCTCAAAATGCCAAACAGCCAGGGGCAAATCTCCGCCTGAGTCACTTGGGGAATTGGACATGAATTCCAGCAACGAATCTTGCATGATCAGACATCTTCTGGTAGTATGGCGACACTACATTACTGACAGTGACAACCTCCCTACACTCTGAGAGCGTGGACATAGTCAAAAAAAGTACTACGCATAATCAAAGACCCGCTAGGTCGACTGGCCTAGGCAAAAATAAGTGCTTCCCGGCGAACCAAAAGGGTTCGGGCAAAAATAAGGGACGAAAATGAAAAAAAAAATTTGTACACCCGGCAAGTCGAAAACCTGAAAAGGAGGCTTGGGCAAAAAAGGGGTATCCCGATGGACTGAAAACCCGAAAGGGCGGTCCAGGCAAAAGTTAGGGATCAAAAGCGTACGACTATGTCCCGTCAGCTCGTCACTTGCCTACCAGAAGAAGATTTGTCAATCGGCAGTTATCAAGCACCTCATAGGCCTTCTTCTCCTGCAGAAACTGGGGCAATAAGAATTGTCCGAACTGTACAAGCTGCTCTGTTCACCAGGTACCAAGGTATATATTCATCTGAAGAATATGGCTAAGATACCTTCACTCCCCGAGAGTAAGACAATAATGGTAGCTCTCTCTACTGAGCCTTGCCACAATGAACAAATCAGCAATACTCTCCCCAAGCAGAGTTGTTCTACCATCAGCCCCAAAAGGTCGGGTATCCCCAGTAGATCTTAATATTCTCCAGCGGAGTATAAAGATATTCCCCAGCAAGCATCCCCGGCAGTCTTAATATTCTTCGACAGAATATAAGAATTTTCCCCGATGGAATACAAGATACCCTCAGTGGAACCATTTCCCAGCACAGTCTAGAAGCTTCCCCGCCAGAGTTGAATCATCTCCCCAGTAGATTCTGGAAGCTTGTCTCCTACAGAGTACAAATGTACCTCCCCAGCCAAGTTCAGAAGGTTATCCCCAAGAGAGTCTAACTGGGTTATCCTCAGCAAGCCGCAACTGAAAGATCATCCCAGCGAAGTTCTTTCTATCCCCAGCGGAGTTCATCATCAAAATCCCCAATAGAGCTTATCAACGGAATCCCCAGCGGAGTCATCGTTAAAATCTCAGCAAAGCATCTCTTCCCCACAGAGTAATTCCCCGCGGAGTAATCTCTTCACCCGTTTATTCCCCAATGGAGCCATCTTCTCCTACCGATTTACTCTTGCAACCATCTTCGTGCATCATCCTCAGTGGAAACGAAGAATTCAACTGTACTCTTCAACAGCAGTCCAGGATTTGACAAACTCCCCGGTATTTGTCAAGGATTTATTTTCCCAGACGAAAATACATTCATAAACATTTCACATTTCATACCTCCTATTTACATACATGATGAAGTGCATACGACACAATCTCATTTATTTTTGAGAACATCATGACATCATGCATTTCACACATCATGACATTGCATACAGCTAACGTTTTCCTTTTTCAGGAGAAGGTCAATCAAAAGATGATTACCATCAACCTTTGCAGTTCCAGATCAACACCTGTAACTTGCCAGGAAATATCTGTGGACTACTGATTGTAGATCTATACCTGTAACAAGCCAGGAAAGTTATCTACATGAAGAGATTGAAGATCAATACCTGTAACAAGCCAGGAAGACTATCTTTCTTTCTCAGGTCAGAGATTAATACCTGAAACCAGCCAGGACAACTATCTCCTCGACCAACCTTTCTTAAGTTCCAGATCAACACCTGTAACTAGCCAGGAAATATCTGTGGACGACTGATTGTAGATCTATACCTGAAACCAGACAGGAAAGTTATCTACATTGAAGAGATTGAAGATTAATACCTGTAGCGAGCCAGGAAGACTATCTTTCTTTCTCAGGTCAGAGATTAATACCTGAAACCAGACAGGAAAACTATCTCATCGGCCAACCTTCTTAAGTTCCGGTTTAATACCTGTAGCAAGCCAGGAAATATCTATGGACGACTGATTGTAGATCTATACCTGTAACTAGCCAGGAAAGTTATCTACATGAAGAGATTGAAGATCAATACCTGTAACAAGCCAGGAAGACTATCTTTCTTTCTCAGGTCAGAGATTAATACCTGAAACCAGCCATGACAACTATCTCATCGGCCAACACTTTTCAAGTTCCAGATCAATACCTGTAACAAGCCAGGAAAAATCTGTGGACGACGGATTGTAGATTAATACCTGAAACCAGACAGGACAACTATATACTTGACCATCATCAGGAAACCCTACACCGGTTCCTTCTCTTTCAGATGCAGTTTTACACGGACTCATCATCAGGCAACCCTACACAGGTTCCTTCTTTCAACCTACCAAGTTACAATTCAACAAACATTTCCAGATGGCATCTTTAAGCCCATCTCCACAACTATCCATTACGTTTCCAAATGGCATCTATAAGACCATCCTCTTATCCATCATCTCTCCAAATGGCATCTATAATCCCATTCCCGACATCGCGATGCTGATACTACACCATGCGAGTGCAAATTTCTGGGCACTTTAGTGTTCAATCATCTTTCACCTTCGGATCACGAAAGGCACGCAAGCCAATCTACATCCTCAGGCTTAAGAAGATTGAACAGGGGCAACTGTTGTACCCCAAAATTTGCCCTCCCATATTCCTCAAGATTTGACAAGAATAATCCTCAAATTGCTCAAGATGGCTCAAAGGTTGTACAGTCAAATCACTTCCTAAGACAGCTGAAATTAGGGTTTTGGTTCTTTCAAGGAATTTGAGGTTCTCAATGGTTCAATCAAGTCTCATAGGCCCATATACATCCTCAAGCACCTACATACCAAGTTTCAAGACTCACAGTGCCAATTTGCACAGTCAAAAGCCTAATTTGATCTATAGTCAACTGCAAGGGCAAAATGGTCATTTTGCAGTCAAAAGTCAGAATTTTTGGTCAACATCTCATTTTGAGTTCACAATCATCATTTGATCAAGTCTTGATCATGATTCCACAAGAATAGCTCAAAAATCATCAAGATGCAAAAGTTACTATTTTTGGACAGTAGAAAAGTCAACTGTATCTTGACCAGAGCATAACTTTTTCATGGTTTGTCAGAAAAATCCCATCCAATGCTAATTTTGAAGAGGATGCCATTTCCTACAATCCATCTTCACACTCTAAGTTCAAGAAATTCTCTCACAAGAAGTTATCAATTGTTACATTATAGGTCAATTTCAAAAGTCAACAAAAGTGCACTTTGAGTCAAAGGCCATAACTTGAGATTGGTAAATCCAAATGACATGGGACCAAAGGCATAGGTTAGAGGACTTCAAGGGCTTTCCAAAATGTCCAAGAACATGGTCATATGATCAAAATTGAGCAAGTTGTGCATTGGAGAAGTTGGGAAATTTTCATGAATTTGCAAAAGTCAACTTTGCTCAAAACACCTTATTTTTGCTAATGGGCCTCAAATATCTTCTTGAAACTTCATCCATGACCTATGCATGACCCATCAAGCTTAATTGAATTTATTTTCTTATTTTTATTGATTAATTGGATTTTTAATTAATATTAATTCATTTAATTAATTTAAATTGTAGGAAAATAGAAGATTTGATTTTTCAATCAATTTGTGAAGCAAATATGGTCAAGATATGCTGGCTATTTCGTGCACAAGTCAAAGATATCAAAAAATCCAAAATTGGCAACTTTGTTCAATCATGAAAAATCAAAAAGATTTGATTTTCAATCAAGGATTCAAACATCAATGCAAGGGATTTTTGCCCAAGTTTTTGACCTAATTCAGTTGCCTTATATACAAGCAAGAAAACCCTGACCAAGAGGACGTGAAAAAAGCTGCAGAAGAGACCCATACAATTTCAAGAATTTCCAAGAAAAGTGAAAACCTATTCTTGCAACCTAGGCCAATTCAAGGCATTCCTTTCATTCAAACACATTGCAGGAGTTCTCAGGAGTGTTTGGCAATCAAATTCGAGCCTTAAAGCTCAAAGAATCGTCCTAGACAGTTCCACGGTTTGCCTTCTTTATTCAAGATCGTATTTCATAATTCATGCATATTTAACATGTTCTTGTGATTGATTTGTGTTGCTAGGGACCATACAAAGCTAATGGCATGGTTTAATTAGACTATAACGCCCTGAATCAAAAGATGCCATGAACGATTTTTTAGGGTTCTTGAGTTTTCAATTGGGGCTTTCTGAACCAGGGAAAATCAGGACTAGTGAGACACATGGTTGAGATCGTTAGACCAAGACGAACACAACTGACCCCTCACGAAATATTTATATGTACCATGGTGCTAATCGTTATTTTTTGTGCAGCTAGTTAGTGGGGGTTAAAAACCCCCGCTATCTGATTCTAAATTGTATAGAAGAACGAAGAAGACGATGATGTATCGTCACATGGTTGGACAATTTGAAAGCGCGCACGTTATTTTTCTTTTTATAGCATATTGAGTTGATTGCCAATATAATAATTGCTTATCATTATAATAATAAAAGGACGCAGGTGGTTGAGTGGTTAGCGTGTTGATCTGGAAGCCTTGGGACCTGGGTTTGAATCCCAGGTCCCCCAAACGTTTATTTGTTCTTTTTCCTCAGGCGTTCTTGTGCAAAGCTTGCAAAGGTGGTATACCATACATCTCAAAGCTCAGCATGCCATGTGTCTCCAAACTCAGATCCAATGGCCATGAAGGGGAGATCACCATACTCCCCAGTCAACAGGCGTGTGGGTAATCAGAAAAGTCAAACGGACTGGAATATTGTTGGGCCACAAATTTCCAAGCACACCTCCTAATTGGGCCAACACCCCCTGGGTTCATTCTTTTTTCTTCCTTTATATTTATTTATTTAATTGTTTTTATTATTAACTATTATTATTATTACTTAAATTAACCAAATTAATTTTTTATAATAAATTCAGAAAAACACAAAAATATGATATTTTTATTTATTAGTTTTAATTAGTTATTTTGTAAATAAATATAATTAACTAATTTAGTTTAATTAGGATAATTCTAACTTTTTTGCAATAATTTAAAATCAACATAGAATTAGGGTTCTTGACAACTTTTAATCATTTTTTTTAATTTCCTTGAGACATTAAAAAACCAAATATATTTCTTTTAATTAATTAATTAGTCTAGGTTTAATTTAATTTAATGCAAAATAGTAAAACTTCCTTCTTTCTCGAAAAGGGTCAAAACCCTAAAAACTCTCCGATTCGATTATTTTCGCGCGCGTGATTATTTTTGATTCATTATTTTCCAATTATGTATTTGCTCCTAGGATGTAATAGCTTTAATTAGGACTTTTTATCGCTTTTATTTAATTTCCCGCAATTTACTTTTCAAGGGTTTGTTTTTGGCGATGTAAATATCCGACGCCTTGTAATAGTTTAGTTTTATTTTCCGCAACTATTAACTGCTAGATGTATGTTAAATAGGCTATGCATGACAAGACTTCTCTTAAAATAAAACCAATCGTAGCTCACCATAACATGTACAAAGATAACATAAACTGAAACCTGACACACTTGCACATGCCACTCCTAGGGTACGCCTCACTTGGTTTCCTCGACGTGGTCATTGAGTATAGGGTGTTTTAGAGGTCGCCCTCATGTCTAAAGATCAAAAAGTTGCCTCGAAACGGTTGCCTCAGATAAAACGATCTAAGACATTAGGGTTACCGCTAAGGCGTCCTACCATTACTTTAGTGACCACATGTCCCTATAATCGAATTGACCCAAAAAACTCCAACGACGGTGCTACCTACTTCTCAATAGTGGGACAGTGTTGTACCCCAAAATTTGCCCTCCCATATTCTTCAAAGTTTTGACAAGCATCATCTCAATTTGCTCAAGTCTACTCAAGGATTGCACAATTCAAAGGCCTCCTAAGCTAGCTGAAATTAGGGTTTTGGTTCTTGCAAGGAAGTTGAGGTTTTCAAGGGCTCAATCAAGTCACATATGCCTATAAACATTGTCAAGCATCTACATGCCAAGTTTCAAGACTCATAGCATCAAGTTGCACAGTCAAAAGCCCTAGTTGCTTCACAATCAACTGTAGGGGTAAAATGGTCATTTGGCAGTCAAAAGTCAAAGTTTTTGGTCAACATCTTATTTTGAAGCCACAATCATTATTTGGTCAAGTCTTGACCATGATTCCACAAGAATGGCTCAAAAATCATCAAGATGCAAAAGTTTCCATTTTTGGACAGCTGAAAAGTCAGCTGTAACTTGACCAAGGCATAACTTTTTCATGGTTCATCAGAAAAATTCCATCCAATGCTCATTTTTAAGGGGATGACATTTCCTACAACTCATCTTCACATTCCAAGTCCAAGAAATGCTCTCACAAAAAGTTATCAATTTCAACATTATAGGTCATTTTTAAAAGTCAACAAAAAGGCATTTTAAGTCAAAGATCATAACTTGAGATTGGTAAATCAAAATGACATGGGACCAAAGGCATTGGTTAGAGGACTTAAAGACCTTTCCAAAATGTCCAAGAACATGTTCATATGATCAAAAGTGAGCAAGATATGTATTGGAGAAGTTGGGAACTTTTTGTGAAATGGCAAAAGTCAACTATCCTTGAAACTTCATTTTTTGACAAAAGGGCCCACTTTCTTCCACTTGATTCAGCCTTGTCATGCCACCCACGTCTCCCATGATTAATTTCAAGACCAAACATTTATTTTTTCATTTTTATTTAATTTTTATGGATTTAATTCATTTTAATCCATAATAATTCAAATAAAATCAAAAAAATTAATTAAATGGCATCTTTGAGGTTTGAATGGCTTTCATGTGTCATATTCCACCTACCAAATTCGTGCCAAGCTCAATTATGCATAAAATTCAAAATTTGAACAAACTTGGAAAGTCCTTTAATGGTGGTTATGAAGAATCTCAAAACATCAATACAAAGGATCATTGGCTCAGCTGCTGACCTAAATGCATTCCCATACATATGCTGAACACAACCCTAATACAATTCACGCACAAGCTGCTGCAGAAACACCCCAACCATATTCAAAAAATCAAGCAAAAAAGTCAAAACTGATCTTGATACTCCAGGCCTTTTCAAAGCGATTTAAGGACTCTAATACATTGCTAGCATTGCCAGAAACACATTTCAATTAAAAACAAGCCTCAAAGCTCAAGAACACGTGCTACACAGACCCACGGTTTGTCAATTTTTTTTATAATCACATACATTTATTCATGCACATTTGATACATTTTGTTGAGTGTTTTGTGTTCACAGGACCTATACGAAGCTAATGGTGTGGTTCAATTGTCTTGAAACACTCTGAAATCGAAACCACCATGGATAAGATTTAGGGTTTTCAAGCTTTTGAATTAGGGGTTTCTCATATAGGAAAAATTAGGCTTGGAAAAACCTATGGTTGAACTCAGGGGATTGAGACGAACATGTTGATACCCTCGCGCCCAATTTATCTTGCACCCATTCTATTCGCTATTTTTGATAGTTGCAGGTTGTGGGGGTTTAAAACCCCCGCTAATTGTTTTGTTTTTACAGGAAAAAAGGAGGAAGACGAAGTACGTGCTTGCATCTGATTGACTCATTCAAATAATATGCGCGCGTTTTGTAAAATTCCAGCATAGGCGTTAGTTTCTTATATTATATTTATTGCATATTATATTAACAAGATGCAGCGTTTGGTGTAGTGGAGGAGGACGTGTCTGGCAATCAATGGGACCTGGGTTCGATTCCCAGGTCCCCCAAACCTTGTTTCATATTTTTTCAAACATATTCCTATGCAGGCTAGTCAATGTACTCCACCATACGCCTCACCAATCCACACGCCAAGTGTCTCAAAGGACATATCCAAAGGCCAAAAGATGAGGAGCACCATGCTCCTGGTGAACCCATGCTCCAGGCAGTTTCAAAAGTCAAAAGGGCTTGATGCAAATGGGCCTAAAATTTCCAGATCCACCTCCATTCTTGGGTCAACACCCCATGGGTTTCTATTTCTTTTTCTATTTTCCTTTTCTTTTTATTTTCTTTAATTATTATTATTAATATTAGTATTATTTAATCAATTAACAAATTAACATTTTTACAAATAAAAATTCAGAAAAACCAAAAAAAAACTAATATTATTATTATTTATTAATTTCATGTTATTTTTGTAAATAAATTCTAACATTAATTAACTTAGTTGTTTAATTAGGTTTAATTTTAATCTTTTCACAATAAATAAAATTAATTTAGAATTAGGTCTTTCTTTTGACAACTTTTAATTCCTTTTATTTTATTTTCATTAAAAACATAAAAAACACAAAAACATTTTTTTCTTTAATTAAATAATTAATTAGTTAATTAGGTTTAATGTTTAATTTAATTTTAAAAAGGGTCAACACCCTTAGGACGTTCCCGACTAAATTTCTATTCGCGCGTATTTATTTATTTTGATTATATTTATGTATCTGTACAGAGTATGTAATAATTAATTAGAACTTTATCGCCTTATTTAAATTCTCGCACTTTATTTTTCAAACGGGTTTTTGTTTTTGGCGATGTATAGACCCGCGCCTTGTAATAGTTAGAATTTATCTTTCCGCAATTTATTTTCCGCACTCCTAACTGTTAAAAAAATGCATGAAAGAATGTATGACAAATAAAATTAATCCGTAGCTCACAAATAACATGCAAAGACAATTTAACTGAAAAACAACACACATGCACATGCCACTCCTAGGGTACGCCTCACTGGTTGCCTCGAACGTGGTCATCAAGTATAGGGTGTCTTAGAGGTCGGCCTCCTGTCTAAAGATCCAGTTGCCTCAAAACGGTTGCCTCGGATAAAAGGATCTAGGACATTAGGGTTACTTCTAAGGTGTCCTACCATTACTTCGGTGACCACACTGTCCCTATAATCGAATTGACCCGAATAACTCCGACGATGGTGCTACCTACCTCTCAATGGTGGGATGGCACTATCTAGAGGACTCTTACACAGCTTAATTCCTTAGAGTAGGTAGATCTCATGCGTACTTGCTCTTTTCAAAAACAAACAAAAATACTTTTCACACCTACACTTTCTAAAAGTTTTCAAACAAATTTTTCATACACTCTTGAGGACAGATACAAGAGTTACTTAGAAATTTTTCAAACGAAATTTTTTCAAAACCCACACACATTTGAAAAGCAAACAAATTTTGAAAACATAAGAGCAAGTACCTAAGAGCCCGTGGATAACCACTGATAGAAAGGGTGCTAACACCTTCCCTTTCTATAAATCTACCTCCCGAACCGAGAAACATTCTCAAAGAAGGAATTTTGATGTGCTTTTGTCCTTTCCATGTTGGAGAACATAAAAGACGGTGGCGAATCTTGCTTACCGCGACATTTCGCGAAACCAGCTAAAAAACAATCAGTTCTATTTCCACCGATCACAGATAGTACTGTCTAAAGGACATTTACACAGCTTAATTTCTTTTGAGTAGGTAAAGGTTCTTAGATACTTGCTCTTTCAAAACAAAAATACTTTTTGCACCTACACTTTTCTGACAAAAGTTTTCAAACAACACTTCATACACTCTTGAGGACAGATATAAGAGTTAAATCGAAGTTTTCAAACAAACTTTTTTCAAAACCCACAAACACAAGAAAAGCAAAACATTTTGAAAACATAGTGAGCAAGTACCTAAGAGCCCGTGGATAACCACAGATAGAAAGGGTGCTAACACCTTCCCTTTCTATAATCTACCTCCCGAACCCGAGAAACATCTCGAAAAGGAATTTTGCTGTGCTTTTGTCCTTTCCTTGTTGGAGAAAATAAAAGACGGTGGTGACTCTTGCTTACCGCGACATTTTGAAAAAACAAACGCAAACGCGAACCAGCATTCCAAAACAGTCAGTTCTATTCCCACCGATCACATACTGAAATTGGAAATTCAAGGTCATTACACGATCAAAAAAGGGACACCCCTTTAGCATTGGGAGGGTTTAGCTACTCATATTGTTTAAAAGAATTTCAATAACATAAAAGTTAGACATTACTGATAAATGATGAACTTTGATCTTCAATTGCGTAGGCTCATGAAAAATCTTCTTCCTTCAATAATCTCATATGTTGCTCTCTTCAATCGTCAAAATTATATGCTGGCGAAAAGTCCCCTAATTCATCGTAAAAACTCATATAAATACTAAAAATCCATTGGTCTCAGTCAAAAATGCCCAAAACGCCCCTCTGGGTCACGCATAGTGAAACATAACGAAAACAAGGAAAAATAGTGTCATTGGCCAACACGGCCCGTGTCAGGTGACACGGCCACCCGTGTTGGCCGTCTGAGTTCTTTACTTTCTTTTCCAAGTCCTAAGATGTGCAACACGGCTCGTGTCTGGTGACACGGCCGCCAGTGTTGCACCTTTGACTTTCCACTTTTGCAACTCCTTCCATCTTGAAACGGTCTATGTCAGCTAACACGGGTGGCCGTGTTAGGCCTCCTGTAACATAACTTTTTGACTTCCTCCGAAACTCCGATTTTTTCACTTTTTCACACTGATTTAACTCGATTTATTCCTATGAGCCTACAACTAGGAAAACTCACAACCAACGCATTAAATTTGGAAACATGAAGTAAAATGCTAGACAATATAAAGAACAGATAACTAAAATCAACAGTAAATAATCATGTAAAAACAACTGGTCAAACTCCCCTAAACTTAAATCGTTGCTTGACCTCAAGCGACAATCATAAGAGCTCACGAAATTCACATTATACTGGGACTCATACGTGAGAATTTTGTTCTCATTGATCAAGATGTAGTTCGTTCGGTGTTCATATGACGCGAATTGTTTTTGTAATAACATTTCAAACTTGAGCTTCACTTCCGGATACCTCTCCAATTATGCTTTGTACTTAAGTCTTTTTCTGATTTTCCTCCTTTTTCATTCGGACAAACAAATTAAGACAATGAGAATCATGATGATTATCACATGCATAAGACTAATCAATAATTTTTTTTGTTTAGGCACCAAATAAGTAGAATTTTCTACTTTTAATTACCGATGAAATTATCAAAACTTTGCAGTTTATATATTGTCCTAGTTTGGACGACGTTTGAGGATCAACCTCTTTTGGGCTAAATAACGGGGTGAGGGTTACCCTACTTAATGGGTCGGTTTCCTTTTACCTCCTTTTTATCATTTGGTGCCAAAAATTATTTATTTCTCAACCAATCATCCATGCATGTGAATGTAGATTATGCCAGACTGTCAAGATTAACTACTCAAGGAGTACTTCTCAGGATTCAAGTACTATAGTACAAATCTATACGTTGGACTCGTATCACTTTTACATTACTCAGAAATTCCTTCCCTCAAACAATTATCCCTTTATATCTATATATTATTCCCGATCTCTTTGAAATACAAACTCTTGCATAAAAAAAAATTGGTCAAAATTTGGGAAGACTTTCAATGTGTGGTTTTACAAAGAAAATAGCATAAAACAAACAAATAAATCAAAAACAGAAAACATAAAATCCCCCTCCCCAAACTTGAACTAAACATTTTCCCCAATGTTTCAGAACAAGATTGAGAAGGGTGACTCACAAAGGATAATGCAACACCATTTGCTGCATCCTAGCTTTCACCTGCAGGGCCCCCTTTTATTAACTAAACACAAAGCAAAACAAACAACCAAAAATAAAAAGCTAATTTATTAAAATCATGGGTTTCCTCCCATAAATCACTTCTTTTAACGTCGCATGGCTCAACGGTTGATTCCCCTTTATTATGGGGGGTACTTCCTCTTCCATAACTTGTTGCTTGTCCCTTCTGCAACCAAGAACTCATCTAGATCAATAGTATGGACCACTTTTTGCTTCAAGTCACTTCCAACTTCCACCTCCTCACCTTGATGTTCCTTTTTCTTTCTGTTCTTGCCTTTTTGAATGAACTTAGGAATTTTGATAGATGCAGGAGATAATGTCACCTGAGAGCTTATGCTAGAGACATTTTTTGGGAGTGGTTTTAAAAATTTTCTTTCTCCATCTTATTTGATCATACAAATTTAAGCTTTATTATTTCCACCTGTAGATTTCTTCTTGATCTCCAACTCTTTCAAAGTTATCATCTCATCAAATGATTTTAACGTCAGAGTATATTTCTCGATATCAAAATTGCATCAACTAGTAATAAAAAATGGTCGACCAAGAATGATAGGAGTCTCTTCATCTTCAGGAATGTCCATGATCTGAAAATCAACTGGAAAGACAAAATTTCCAATTTCCACCAGTACATCTTCTACTACCCCATATTCCTCCTTGATGGTGTGATCAAAAAATTTCACCTCTGTCCTTATCTCGCTCACCTTTCCAATACCAAGCCTTTTGAATATAGATAACGACATTAAACTAACACTAGCACCCGAATCAATTAGAACCTTCTTGATAATTCGTATTTATAGTGAGATGTATTGCAACAGATCTAGGATCCTTCTGCTTGGAAGGATTCTCCTCTCTGGAGAGATTACACACAATTTCTCATCAACGGGTACATGGGCCTTTCTCTAGAGCTTCAAAGAAAGGCATGTTGATCTCTAACTTCTTGAACAATGTGAAAAGTTTCTCAAATTCTTTCTCTCTTAGATCCTTCTTTCTTACTCGGGAGGGATATGGTAACTTAATCACCGATTTAGCCTCCTTTTTATTTTTTTCTTCAATTGGATTCACGGGTGGTATAACTTCTTTAAGATTTTCCTTGTTTTTATCTCATATTCATATCTAATTCTATGACATAGTCATCCTATGATACCTTCTCTTCTGACCACTTCTAACTTCTTATTGTTACGACATTAACATTCTCATGAATTTTCTAATTTCCTTGTGCTTATAGAGATAGTTGTTGTGCTCTTTGTCCCACTTGAACTTCCAAATTTTTTATTGAAGCTGTGGTGTTCCTGTGATTTCGCCTTGTCTCTTCTTGAAATTGATAATTGAAGGAAGCCATATTTCCAATAGCTACCTCCCATTCTGACTTCTGAGGAGCTTGTTGTTGATGTTCTTTCTAGGAGAAGTTGGGATGATTCTTCCACCCCGAATTATAGGTGTTCGAATACAGATTATTTAGCTTCAAGAACTTGATGTCTTAAATTTGTTGTGGAGTTGCAAAATAATGCACAGTACTGTGTGGTCCACTACAAATTTCATAACCCCCATTTTATGCCTGTTGAACCTGTGCTACCTGTTGAGCACTTATTTTCATTACCTTCAGCCTTTTTCCACTTCTGTGGCAACCGTTTCTTCAATTCTAATTTGTTTGTTGACTTCCAACTTCAAATTAATCACTCCCTCTGGTTTGCTTGTAATCCTGTCATACAACTCTAAATGCTCGTTTGCAGTAATTGCTTCAATTATCTTCTTAATATCAGTGGCTATTGAAAAATTGGATGAGCAACCAACTGCTGTATCATTAAGCTGCTTTGTCTTCATTCGAAGACCATTTAGAAACATCTGCATTTTATTCAAATTGATCCATATTGTAAGTGGAACAAGCTACCAATAACCTCTTAAACCTCTTATAAGCATCACCTAGTGACTCTCCTTCTTTCTGCTTAAAATTCACAATATCATATCTTTTGTGAATATAAACAGAAGCAGGAAAGTATTCATCAAGAAAAAATTTCTCCATCTTTACCCAAGTAGTAATACTCCCAATAGGTAATGAGTAAAACCACTCTTCAGCCTCTTCAGGAAGCGTGAACGAAAACATTCTTAATTTCTTTACTTCTTCAGAGTGTCCCCCAATCTTCAAAGTAGTACTCATGGTGAGGAACCTCTACAAGTATTTATTGGCATCTTCATTGACCTTTCCGGTGAAAGATCTCCTTTCAAGTTGAGTGATTGTGCTCAGATGCAGTTGAAAATTTGGCACAGTCACCTATTGGTTTATAATTGTCAGTCTACCAGTCAGTTTATTTGTCCCACGATAGTCACCAATTAGCCTCTCAAGTGCTGGTGGATTTTATCCCATTGGTATTTCCTCTTTTGATTTCCACTCTGTCGCTGTATAAATTGAATGTTCTTTGTTGGAGGCTAGTCTGGATAGTCGAGCTTGTCTATGCCTTGCGTGAAAAGTTCTTTCGATCTCTGTGTCAAAAAGAAATTCAGTTGAGGACTTTCCTTGCATACAATGATTAGACAAAAATCAGTAATAACAAAACTATATAAATAACAAAATAAAATAAAATTTTAGTTGCAGAGCAACAAAATTCTAATTGAACTCAAATTAAACTCTATATTTTGGCAGTTCCCGACAATGGCGCCAAAAACTTGATAAAAAAATAGAAAGTGTACTATTTTTCCTCTATAGTAATAACATGGAAATTCCCCGAATGTCGATCTCAAGGACTACACGGTAATATTGAGTTCAATGCGTGGTTCAATTAAACAAAAACTTAAATTGGGGTTTTGTTTGGAAATTATTATGTAACAATAAGTAAAAATAAGTAGAATAATAAATTGGCTTTCTCACATATATGAGGAACATGCTAGGGTAAAGTGTATGATTTTCCCTGTAACAACCTTAAATCTTGATTTCTTCAACAAGTTCAAAATACTCAATTACCATATGTTTAGTTTATTTTCCCCTAAGTCCTTAGTGGGAAAACCTTTAAACATTCATCCTAAATCCTAAGCCCTTAGAGAATTATGATGAAATTAAGCCTTGGTTTTACAAGAATTAACCGGTAACTATAGGGTACCCCTAGTCCTAGGTGATATCTGCTATAGTCTAATCGTACAAAAACCTTAACAACCGCGGTCCAACTAATTGTTAATGGTAAATCAATCCTTGATGGTCCGACAAAGATAACATTAAAAACCTTGTACAATTAAATTGAATATGATAAACAATTGTATTACTGAAATTGGAAATTCAAAGTCATTACACGATCAAATGAGGGACACCCCATAGCATTGGGGGTTTTAGCTACTCATATTGTTCAAAAGAACTTCAATAATATAAAAGTTAGACATTACAGATAAGTGATGAGCTTTGATCTTCAATTGCGTCGGCACATGAAAAATCTTTGTTCTCCAATAATCTCATATGCTGCTCTCTTCAATTGTAAAAATTCTTCGCTGGAAAAATGTCCCCTAATTCATCGTGAAAACTCATCTAAATTGTGAAAATTCATTGGTCTCGCTCAGAAATGCCCCAAACGTCCCTCTGGGTCACACATAATGAAAAATCAGGATAACAAGAAAAAATAGTGTGACTGGCTAACATTGCCTGTGTCAGGTGACACGGCCGTCCGTGTTGGCTCTCTGAGTTCTTTATTTTCTTTTCCAAGTCCCGGGATGTGTAACACGGCCAGTGTCACATGACACGGACGCCAGTGTTGCACCCCTGACTTCCCACTTTTGCAACGCCTTCCATCCTGACACGGCCCGTGTAAGGTGACACAGGTGGCCGTGCCAGGCCTTCTGTAACATATTTTTTACTTCCTCTGAAACTACAAATTTTTCACCTTTTCGCATTAATTTGTCCCGATTTATTCCTTTGAGCCTACAATCAGTAAAACACACAACTAACACATGAAATATGGAAACATGAAGTAAAATTCTTAACAATAGAAAGAAAAGATAACTAAAACCAACAGTAAATAATGGTGTAAAAACCGCTGGTCAAATTCCACACTAGTACAGTCCCAAATACAACAAAAATTATCACATTAACATATAACACTAAAAATACATTGTCATACATATTATGGTTATAAAATCATGGTAATTACACATCAGTATCATCATATTCATCACAAATTCATCATATTATCGAATTCATCAAAAACCCCAAAAACACAATTCTACACATACCTAAACCCCATATCACTCATAATAATAAGGATCACCCCCTTACCTTAGATTCTTAGCTTTTGTTCTTTCTCTTTGCATTCTCTACCGAATCCTTGGGTTCCTCAGTGCTTCACTCATTCACCATTCACCGTCGCTCCCAAAACTCGATCGTTCAAAATGATCGCACAAAAACCCTGAAGGATAGAAAAATACAAGAAAGGGGGTTTGAATTGGGGTTTTCAAAAATTAAAAATTGTATGACACGTTTGGTTATCCTGGTTCGTTTGAACTTAAACTACTCCAGTCCACCTGCCAAGGTGATTTCGTCTCTCTCAATCAAGGTCTTAACCCACTAATCAAAACTTTGATTATAACTCACAAAGACTACTGTTAATGTCTTCTTGAGACTAAACCACAACTTGGTTTCTCAAGGAATTACAATTCTAGATAATTATACAATGTGCTTACAAATGCTACTAATAAGCTATATCATAACAATGATGTTTACACAAAATTTAGCACAATGAATTTTTCAAGAGATAACAAATATGAGAATGCTTTTGATCTCTCTTGTTGATAAGCGCCAGTCTGTTATTTTTCACCTTTCATAGACCTATTTATATAGGAAGCTATCATGAAATCATTGGAGACTTAATCTTCTGATTTTGGAAGGTTATTGATTTGTGATTTGATTTTTTTTCCAAAAATACAGATGATGTTCCCAATCATAATTATTTAGCCGTTACTTTCTTGATTTGTAATGAATGAAATGTAACGCATCAGAATTTTTCTTCTTTGAAACTTGATCAGAATAAGAATAATAATGTTGAGACTTTAGGACATCAGAGTATTGCTTCATCAGATTTTAGCTTTAGCTTTGGTGCTTCAGAGGTTATAACATCATAACTTATTCTATTGAGTGTGATACTTTAATTTAGTTTGTAAATATATTCTTATGAGATCTTCTTAGCGCAAATTGTTCACTAACTTATATGCTTCTTTATCAGATCTTCTTAGCGCAAATTGTTCGCCAACTTCTATGCTTCTTTATCAGGTCTTCTAGCACAAATTGTTCGCCAACTTCTATGCTTCTTTATCAGATCTTCTTAGCGCAAATTGTTCGCCAACTTCTATGCTTCTTTATCAGATCTTCTAGATATTATTATCAGGTCTTCTTAGCGCAAGTTGTTTTCCAACTTCTATGTTTCTTTATCTGATCTTCTCTGTATATTATAATAATTTATTACAGAGCATAATTGTTCTTTATATATATATATCATATATTTATTATCATCAAAACTATTACTAAGATGTCAAACCAAACCATATTCTAAAAAACCCCAATCTTCCCTTTTGTCACTCTTACCCCTAGGATCCTTAATATGTTATTTCATCCTTGCCCTCACTTGTTCCACATAATGTTACCATCTTGCCCTTCATGTCTTACACTATTATTCTCCTCATTTTATTATGAATAGTAATTCTAATTATCATTATTATTAAATATAATAAATCCTAACTAATTATTTAAATTCTAAACAACTATAAACTAATTATCTATTATAAATAATCCTCATATTTATCTTATTCCAACATTACCTCACAACACCGTATTACCAACACACCACAATGCATCATATAAATCACAATAATTCATATATTCACCAATAATCACAAATACTCATAAATAACTAATTAAATAATTAATTATGAATTTTGGGGAATTACAAAGGGTTCTTGAGAAATATTTGAGTCTGGCTTATGCTTCAATGCATGTTTGAGATCTTTTAGCATAATGCTCCACCTAAGTGGAAATTCTACACGCTTTTGAGGATGCAATGTAATGCTAAGATGATTATTATATGCAATGTGGCAAGACAAAGATATATGCTGGGAGCTCAAAGGATAGAGTCTTCTGACTTCTGCTGAATATGCCAATAACCTGAACTTAAATCCTTGATCTCTCTCGAGGATAACGATTTTGACTTATGTTGAGGATAATGTTCCTGAATTCCCTACATGCTCTTCGAACTCACAAGTTTTTTATCCTGCGCCTGGACATAATCCGATTAACTCCTGAAAAAGAGGAAATTCCCCTGCATACTGCCTTTCCCTGGCCTGATGGCTCTTGAAGAAATTCATCTCGAGAGGACTTCCTGAGATCTGTACCATCATAGATAATCTACTCCAGTATTATGAACTTTGGAACACTGCAACTGACTAACCAATGTTTGGATATGGCTTTCATAACACTTGGGTGACTTCCCATGATTACTCGGCACTTTGAGAGATTCTTAGAATCTTGACCTGACTTCCCTAGATTGACTAAACTCTTATTTAACGAAGTATTCAACTACCTATCTTCCTCTTAGGGTAACTAGACTTTGAGATACTTTTGCCCCTGCTCAATAGAGGAATGAGAAGCTCACGTAGTTTTGATGACAACACCCCCTTAGGGTGATTGACTTATGTCTTGAAAGTAGGCTACTTCACAATAGTACTTCTTAAAAGGATCAAATTTGAAAGCTGGCTACTACATAATCGTGCTTCTTAACAGGATAAAATTCATGCTCAAATAGATACTTGAAGCAATATGTCCCTTAGGACCAACTGAAAGGAGTATACCCTTGCTCAATGAAGACCTCTAAGCAATGATACTTTTTCAATCATCAAAATTTCAAAATAATCCGCTTCTGATAATTTCTCAAATTGGCCTACCATTACTCAATGGACTCATTAGAAGGTCTGCCCCAAATTAAGATTATTCTTCAAAATGATTTTCTCTTTAACAGATTCTTGAAGCTATTTGTCCCTCGGGATGATTAAACTCTTCATCTGATACTCATTATGGAAGCTTCCCTGATGTCAAGAACTTGTGTTGTACCCTAAAATTTTCCCTCCCATTTTTCATTTAAGATGTTGTCCTAGGATTTCTCAAATACTCAAAATGGCTCAGGATTTGATCAAACGGATTCTCCTCCTAAGTATTGAGTCGACAACTAGGGTTTGGAATTTCTCAAGAAAAATTGAGTTTCCAAGGTTTCAAATGGTCTTCATAGTTCTTCATGTATTCTCAAAGATGCTCGTGCCAAGTTTCAAGTCTCGCATCGCAAGTTTGCTCAGTCAATGGTTCAGGTGACTGAAAATTAACTGTATTGACCCAAAAGCCGACCTTTCAAGATCAAGTTCAAATGATTATAACTTCTTCATTATTCGATATTTTTGAGTGGTTCTTTTTGCGTATGACTCTCCTTGACATCATCTCCAATTCCTCTTCAAAAGTCAAGAGTCGATTATATGCGAAAGATCATAAAAAATTTGAATACTTTAGAAGTTACTTTCTAGACTTTGACCTAATCTCAAGTAACTGTTGTCTGACTTCCAAGAATCATAACTTCCTCAATTTTCAATATCTTGAGATGACTATTTTTGCACATTGTCATAAGAAATGTCGTCTACAAGTTTTCTTTAAAGATCAGTGTCAAATTGTGCTTAAAAGGTTTTGAAACTTATCAAAATGTTATAAGTCAATTCTTGATTTTAAAAAAAGGGGTTTGGATTCTAATTTCAATTTATGAAGGCATTGTTGATTTTGGCAGGTTTGAAGTACAAGTTGCAATTCATTTTGGTCGATATAATTTTTGGTTCTCATCAAATACTTGTTACTTCAATCACAAGATAGCTTGGATGTTGAGAATTTTGAAGTTAGGGAGGGGGCTCAAGGTGATTTGAATTTGTCATTGAGATTTGGAATTGAAAATTTGTCAAATGGATCCATATTCTAAGATGGAAAGAAGTGCAGATGGATTTCTTGGGAATTGAGTTAGAAATTACAAGGTGTATCCATAGTTCATTTTGGATTCGAGAAATGAGTTACAAATAACTAGACTAGATATGTTCATTCATTCAGACATCATTCATTCAAGTGTCATTCAAGAATATCAAGCTATTACAAAAACTACCTCATTTCAACCATAAGTACAAATACCATTCATGAGTTTTCGTATTCACAAGCTTGAATTTCCAAGATTTCTCACTAAGTTCTTAAAAAAAAAAGAAGTTACATATTCAAGTTTGTTTCAAATAATTCATTCAAGATCCATCAAATATATTTCAAAATTTCATTCACATACTCATCATCCTATAAAATGTCATCATCCAAAAATCATGAGATTACAAGGTTATCATACCATTACATCATTACCATAAAAAAGAAATCACAAGTTACATGAAATTCCTAAAGTCCTAAACATGCCTAACCCATCCTAAACCCATAGCCTCCAAGAACTTGTTGTCCAAACTTTACAAAAACAACCTTGATGCTGCTCTTTTTATGCTGCATAATGCTGCCAATCTCAGTCCAATAACAACTGTCCAAAACAGTCTAAAAAAACTGCACAAGCTGTCTAAAAGTCAGCCCTGTTGCTGCCCCTATAGTCCAAAATCCTGCTCGACATGCTGCCTAAACTTGCTACTGCCCTGCATCATAAACTGTCCAAGAGTTGCACTAACTTAGAAAAACATAAACTACATCAAAAAGCACAAAAACAATAGCTAATACAGTTCAAAAAGCTATACTTTCCCCCCAAAAATTCATCTATCTCACCTATATAACAGAAGCAATTAGAGAAAAAATGGGTGAAGCAAAACAAAAAAATATACTCCAAAACCTCTCTATCACTCATACTATTTTTTTGTTGATTCCAAATGACAATAATATTTCTCTCATTTCTATTTTTTAATCAAAAAGAAACTCAACAAATATAAGGACATAAAACAAAAAAAACTCTTAAAACTTTTCTCTGCCAAATCTCACTGTAGCTTACCTATCTTCAACATTCATCATATCAGTAAAAAACCAAACTCCCTTTGCTCTCCTCTCATCCAAACCACAACAAAACCCAATAATTCAGGCGCCAATCCATCCGCCTTTCAGCCATCACTCAATGTCTCGATACCGCCTAGCTCACTGTAACAATCATCAAACTACCTTCTCCCTCAGTCTCACTGCTCTCAATCCTTCCATTCCCTCTTTTATTCCACCTGCGAGCTACCATACCCAGTTTCCTTCTTCTCCTCTCGCCCAACCTCCAACAACCTTTCACATCACCATTCAATTGTTCTCTTTCTTTCAACCGATAGCTACATTAAAACTCTACCCAGCTCAACTTTAAACCCATATACAACAGTAGCAAAACCTCACAACACTAACTCCATAATAACAAATCAAGATGTTAACTGCCATACACATAATAAAAAACAAGTGAAAAGTATAGAAACCGAGATACCTGGAGACAGAAACAGAGTCCGCCGCTACAAAACCCTGAAGTTTACGATCATTGCAGACGCAACCGCTGTCAAATCCTCCGCACTACCATTAAATAATTGTATCCTTTAATTCTAATAGGTAATTCCTTCTTCCGCTCATTTGTTTTTTCTCTTTATTTTGGTCAAGAAGACTATCTTGTTTGTTGTTGATTCATGTAGTCGTATGTGAGTAAACTGTGGCTTGTTATGTTTGTTTGTTGGTGATGAGAACATAGAACTGAAATCGGTAGATACAGAGACATGCCAGGAGAAAGATTTATGAATGTTGATAACTGATGAACATGATAGAAAGAGAAGAAGAGCGAGCTTAGAAGGGTGAGAATCGTGAGAGGAGGAGCGAGATTTTTTTTGAGAAAGATTGGTTGAGAGAGTTTGACCATGATTTTCTGTTTGAGAGAAGAGAGGAATTCATGTGTTTTTCTACTCCATCCATAGCCAGTTGTTCTTGTTTTATTTTCTAGGGTTTTGATAACCCGTTTGCGTTTAAGAACAGGGTTGGGTCCGGACCTGACCCGATTCAACCCATCCGTTTTTTATTATTATTTATTTTTTTAATTAGCACAACTTTGGGCCTCCGCCCCACTAGCACTCAAGCCATGCGTTTTTTTTTGTAATTTGAATTAAACAAATATTTGGACTGAATTGATGTGTGGTTGAGATGGGCCTTTATACCACCCTTTTGGTTCGCATACCCCCACCTCCCTTTTATGCTGATAAATAATATGGATCAGTAACTTAAGCCCAATCCGTTTTTTTTGTTTCTCACACCCCATTTTCAGTTTCATCATCCTTTTCTATTTTAATTATTTTATTTAGTTTTGATTTAGTTTTGTTAATCTCTAGTTTTAAATTTTAAAAAAAAACTTAAATAAATATAATTTCAAATTGTTTAATTTTTCTTAATTAGTTTATTGGGGATTTTGTGAATAATTTAGTGAACTAACATTTTTCGTTTAGTTAGCATTCTTTTAAATTATTTAATTTCTTCATGATAAATAAAATTTCAAAGAAAATAATAGAATAATTTTTTTTTAAATTTTATCACAAACAAATTACCAAAATATATACATATGATTTAATTTATTTTAGTCAATTATTTTATTTTCTAGAATAGATTTTATTTTCTCTTCAATTTTTCTCACAAACAAAAATACCAAAAATATTATCTCAATTATTTTGCCAATTAATCTTATTTAATAGTTTTTTTAGTTTAGTTAACTGTTTATTTTATTCGATTGGTTTGTATTGCTTGTTTATTTAGACTCTTAATCGCATTGTTGATTCGATCCATCCCCATTTGTAAATTTGTATACCCCATTCCCGAAAGTTCTGTAATAGCGTAGAATTTTAATTTCCGCAATTTATTGTGTTTCTTTATATTGTATAGTAATTAGGCGTGTATGGCAAGATTTAAAATCAATCGCTAGATAACCCTAATCAAAGACAAATTAACTTGAATCGAACACACTTTTCGCACATGTGCATCTATAGGGTTAACCTCGCTTGCTTCCTCGGAAAAACAGTCATGTCCCTCGAATGTGGGACGCTTTAGTAAAGACCCTCGTTTAAAAAAGATCATAGTCCTTCGATGACCCTTCAATGTTGCCTTCGGTAAAACGATCTTAGTCCCTTACGAAAATTGCTAAAGCGTCTCATAAGTTGCCTTCTATGACTGTACGATGACCCACACATGTCCCTTCACATCCAATAATAGGGATTCTTACCAATCAATGGTAAGATAGCAATATCTAAAGGAGGAGGAAAAGAACAAATATTTCTTTTGAGTAGGTAGAACGTTCATAGTTTCTTTCTCCCAACACTTTCAAAATATCATTCAAACACACCAACACTTTCAAAAACGAAAATATTTTCAGAAAGTCAACACTTTGTATACATTCTTATAGAGACAAGAATCATTACAAAGTTCGCCTAAACGAAGGCAATTTTACAAAATACTTTCAAAAATAAATCACAAACACATTTAAAACAAAGCATTTTCAAAGTGAGCTAGCAACTAAGAGCCCGTAGATAACTACAGATGAAAAGGGTGCTAACACCTTCCCTTTTCATAACCTACCCCTCGAACTCAAGAAAATATCTCAAAAGGTATTTCCTGTTCTTTTCACCCTTTCCTTTATTGGATAAAAGAAAAGTCGGTGGCATCTCTTGCTATCCGCAACATTTGTGATAAAACTCAAAACAACCAAGTTAGTTCTCCCACTGTATTACAGAATTGGAGACTCTGCTGGGGATATTTTCTTAAAAGTGGGGTTACCTTAGAGCTAGATCACATTTAATTGCTTTTATTGTTTGATTTGTTTGCTTTACATTTATGGGTCCTTGTTTTGGTTTGTATTAATCCTCTACCTGGATCTGGGAACATCATTAGGTAAATAACAAAAATTATGGAGACTATACGACATAAACTAATATGGTTGAGACAATAACTATGTTAGTGTGGCACATTTGTGGGTACCAGTATCCCTTATGGAGAATTAAGGAGAATACGGGGCTGATGTATGGTGTCATGAAGCACTAACGAACCTTAGAACCTTTAAATTTAACAACTTGGCCATTAGGAAGTAGTGAGGTAGCCAACTTTGGTGCAGCCTGAAGTTGGTTGATACTCGATACTATGCTCATTGAGATCTGAATTTTGGGATACTTCGATCGCCAATAAAGAGGCTTGCGCTGAAACAATGCCCAATGAAGAAAGATCAATGATATTGAGATCCCATAGAACCCGATTACTTTCTAGGACATGTTTAACCGACTAAACTTCAAGAGGGTACTTACCTATGAACCTCATGCAAGCCTAAACCTAAGGACTTGTTTGCTTCGTGTGTATGTGTTCATTTGTACATAACATCATGACATCATACCATTGCATTTGCACTAACCATTTCAAGGACTTTGGGATTTATCTTTGTGCTATTTTATAGGACATGGCTTTCATGCGAAAAAATACCATCCGAATCAATCTTGTGAAAGTTCCTCCTCAACTTAAGGAATTAGAATCAAGGGTTCCCGACGATTCTCCGTTCCCCAAGAAGTACGGTCGTCTCATCAACTTGGTTACCACAAACTTTAAAGAGGATATGGTACATGTGCTTTTCCAATTCTTCGATCCTAAGCACCATTGCTTTACATTTTCTGATTACCAACTAGTGCCTACCACTGAAGAATTTTCTCAACTCTTGGGGGTGCCTATTATTGATCAATTACCCTTCTCCAATATTGATAGAGAACCAAGACCTGAGGAGATTGCTCGAGCTTTACATTTGCAAAGGTCCGACGTTGTGGAAAATTGGGAAATAATAAGTGGCGTTAAAGGGTTTCTAGCCAAGTTTCTGTTTGAGAAGGCACAATAATTTTGGGAGGCTCTGAATTTTCAAGCTTTTGAAGAAGTGGTGGCTCTTCTAATCTATGCTATGGTACTGTTTCCTAACCCAGACCAACTTATAGATGTGAATGCGGTCGAAGTTTTTCTATCCCGTAACCCGGTGCCTACCTTTCTTGGAGATATTTTGCACTCTCTTCACTCTCACACCATGAAGAGAATAGGAATTCTTATGTGTTTCACTCCTTTGTTGGCTAGGTGGTTTATTTCGCACCTACCTCGATCTATTTTGAAGAATGATCAAGGCATGCGATGGTATAATAGGTTGATGTCACTCACGAATTTGGATATTCATTGGTGTTCTCGATCTTCGGAGGACGTTATCATCATTGATCGTTGTGAGGAATTTCCTAATGTCTATCTCCTTGGCATTAGGGGGGTATCACTTATAATCCTTGTTTGGCTTTGCGACAGTTTGGGTATGCTAGGAGGGATGGTCCTCATGATGCACTTGTCCAAGGAATTGCATTTGACTATGAGAACGATGTCCAAGGTTATCGTCAGAGATTTATGTGAGCTTGGGGCATGGTGAAAAAAGTTGATAGCAAGACTTTGGGCCATAAGAACTCCATTCCTTTGGAGCCTTATCTCAAGTGGGTGCGAGCTCGCGCTCAAAACCTCATGATGCCTTATGTGGCCATTCTACCTATCATCATGGATCATATTGCTGAGGGAGACGTTCCTTACACTATTCTCCATCTTGACATGCCAAATACTCTCGAGGAGTTGCAAAGATCTTATATTGAACTCAAAGGGGAGCGAGACACCTTTGAAACCCATTTTTACACAAGCGAGAAGAAGGTTTTCGAGCTCACAAGACAACTTCTTGAAGAGCGGAGTTTTAATGCCTACATTGCACCGAAGAGGATGCGCTCATGGGAAGCTTGAGTCATTTTTTTAGGATTTTATTTTATATTATCTTTATTTATTCCATTGTAAGCCCAAGAGGCATTTTTGTAACTATTTGAACTTATTAATGCAATTAATGTTTGTTCCCTCTTGGTCTAAACAAATTTAAAATCTTAAAAGTCCTTGAAATCATTTGCATATGCATTTCATGCATCATAACATAAGCATGTTTTTAGACATAGGTTTCCTCATCTTTCTACTGTTTATTTCAGTAAGATGGATATCGAGAAGACCATAAAAGAATCGCAGAAGTAGAATTCTCAATTTCAAGAAACCTTGCTCACCTTGGCCAAGGGACAACAAAAGCTGATGTCACTTCTGGTGGCCAAAAAGAAAACCAAGAAGAAGGCACTAATCAACATGGGGAAAAGGTTTAAAGGCCATGTCCGTCAAGTGCAAGTGGTTGAAGAGTCATCCAAAGAGGACGAAAACCAATATGAAGATGCAAGGAGCACCCATGCTGGGGGTGCAAACAATCAAGATTCTGAGGATGAAGATTACTTTGATGAACAGTATCCACCGACTAAGGATAAGTACAAGAAACTAGAAGATAGGTTGAAAGCTGTGGAAATTCAAGCTGTACCTGGCTTGGATTTTGGTGATTTGGGCTTAGTTCCCGGGGTTGTTATCCCCCACAAGTTCAAAATTCCAATATTTTCTATGTACGACAAAGTGTCATGTCTAAAACTTCACTTGAGATCCTACGTTCGCAAGATACAATCACATACCACCGACAAGAAGCTCTGGGTACAATTCTTTCAAGAGATTCTGTCTGGGACTCAGTTAGAATGGTTTTACCAGTTGGAGGGTTCCAACATTCATACTTGGGAAGATCTGGCCACCGCTTTCTACCGTCAATATCAGTACAATGTTGATTTAACGCCAACTAGAGTTCAGTTACAAGGAATGACAATGGGTTCCAGTGAACGTTTTAAAGAGTACACGTAAAAATGGAGAGACCTTTCTAGTAGAGTACAACCACCATTGACGGATAGGGAGCTGGTGGATATGTTCATGGGAACATTACCTGTACCATTTTTCAATTTGTTCATTAGGAGATCGTCATATGGTTTCACTGAGTTAATCCTGACTGGTGAAAGGGTCGAGAGTGGTATCAAAAGTGGAAAATTTCCCATGGCTTCTGACTCTACATCAAAAATTGTGAAGAGGCCCTTTACTGGCAAGAAAGAAACCAATGTCGTATATGGTTCAAAAAGCCATGTCAAAAAGGACCATTGCCAATTTGTTGATGCTGTTTTGATCTCTAATCCACCATCTACTCAAATACAACCACAACAAGCTAACCATCAAAGGTCTGAGGTTCCAAGAAGACAATTCACGAGGATTAACATGTCACTGTCCCAAGCCTCGTAACACCTTTTGAAGGCTAACTTGGTAACATTGCGTGACCCACCATCAAATCCCAATGTTTCATCACCGAAGTACAATCCTAATGCCAAATGCGCATATCATTCCAACAGCCTTAGGCATGAAACTGGTCAATGTTGGGCTCTAAAAAACAAGATTCAAGATCTTATCGACAACAAAACTATCGAGTTTGATCCATCTATAACTCTGAATGTTATAACTGCACCAATGCCAAATCATGGCAAAGGTGACAATGAAATTGAAGACACTGTTTTTGTTTCCTCCGTTGAAGGTTTGACTATTCCAGTGACCATTGTTAAAGAGAATCTGCTGAGAATTGGGGTTTTCCCTGGTTGTTTGAAAGACTACAATTGCTGCACCGAACAAGTTAATGGATGCAAATGGCTGAAAGAAGGTGTTCAACGCCTGATAAATAGTCATGAGATCCTGTTTGAAAGAACTCCGTCCATAAAAGGTGTGACCGATAAAGCTGAAGACGTTTACATCATCACAATATCCAACAAAACTATTAGGATCTCCTCAAAAGGTCCTATTAGGATTTCCAATGAACCAACGATTTCTCCCTTGATAATTACTGCTCCTGGGCCGATTCCTTACTCCTCCGACAAAGCAGTCCCTTGGAATTACGGTGCTGAAGTTTACTATCATGGAATTAAGCAAGATTCCTAGATCAACAAAGACAAAGCTGGTTATGTTACCAATATTGATGGTTCTAGCAAGGTGACAAGGACGGGGAGAATCTTCTCTCCTAACATTTCACATCCAACTACTACAGCTACACCAGTTTGCATTACCATGGATGAACCTAGCACTGACTCTAGGGGCAAAGAAAATACAATTGAGCCTGCCAGGATGGAGGCGCCTGTCAAAGGTAGTGCTACCGAGGAACCCTCCACCCAAGAAATGGAGGAGATTTTGAAGATCATAAAGAAGAGTGATTTTAAGATAGTAGAGAAATTGGGGAAATCCCCCTCCAAAATCTCTATGTTGTTTTTGTTTCTTTGTTCCGATGCTCATGCCCAAGATTTAATCAAATTTTTGAAGAAAGCTCATGTTCCTCAAGAGACCACAGCGGACCAGTTCGAAAATTGTATGGCGAGTTTGACTGCCGACAATGGGTTGGGGTTCTCCGATGCTGACCTGACACCAGTTCGAAGGAATCATAACAAGTCCTTGCATGTCTCTGTTGAATGTAAAGGAACTACCCTGGCCCATGTCCTGGTTGATATTGGTTCCTCTCTGAATGTTCTACCCAAAGGTGCCTTGGACCGGTTAGATTGCGAAGGTCTGGTGTTAAAACCAAGTGATATAGTTGTGAGGGCTTTTGATGGGTCCAAAAGGATGGTGCATGAAGAGGTGGATCTCCCAATTAAAGTTGGTTCACAAGTTTTCAATTCTACCTTCTATGTGATGGATATACGTCCCGCCTACTCTTGTTTACTTGGGCGCCCTTGGATACATGGGGCAGAGGCAGTGACATCCACCCTTTACCAAAAGTTGAAGTACCCAGTCAAGGGGAAGATCATCACTGTCTGTGGTGAATAAGAGTTCATGGTAAGCCACCTCAATTTCTTCAAATATATGGAGATGGATGGTGAGTTTATAGAGACTCCGTGCCAAGCCTTCGAAGTGGTTCCTCCAATGGTTTTCGCCACCAAAATTTCTTCTGACATTCCAAAAGCTGATGAAGATGTGCCAAGGATGGCTTCACTCAAAGATGATCGCATTGTAATTAAAGATGGAAGCAGTACAATTTTGGGACAACTCCTTGACATTCCCTTCAAAGCAGACAAGTTTGGATTGAGTTTCACTTCCAAAGCTCAAAAGGAGATCAAATGTGCTCGCATAGGAAAACCACCTCTTCGCATTAGTAATCATGAAGTGAATGCTATTGAAGACTCTAAGGATGACTGCGACTTTGATGAATGGATTTACCCGACTACCGGTGAAGAGCTCAATAACTGGTGTGCCAAAGATTTCATTCCTATCTCCTCCAACGATGAGTAATTACTATTTACTGTTTTGTCAATTCAAGAACTTTTGTCTGTAATTTTAATTCCAAACAATCACTTTAAGCCATGTGCCTTTCCCAGGGCACCATGGTCTATTTGTTAAGGGTTTGTTCATTTCCAGATACCATATGATCATTTAATGAAAAACATTGGACCTTTTGCATTCAAATTTTACGCTCATTGTATTTCTTTTTCTTATTTTCATTTTCAAAATATCCATGTATCTTACATGCACACACACACACACGCACACACACACACACACACACACACACACACACACACACACACACACACACACACACACACACACACACACTTGTAGATCCTCATCCACTCCGGATCTCATTGCCAACGACTCGGCTATTGCCAGCTATGACTTTGAACATCTAATCAACCAAGCCAAAGACGAAGGCAAAGAAAATTGTGAAATACCAGGGGAACTATCCAGACTTCTGATTAAAGAGGAGAAATCCATTCAACCTCATGAAGATCCAGTTGTAGTGATCAACCTAGGTACTGAGGAAGACAAGAAAGAGGTCAAGATCGGCGCTAACTTAGAAGACTGTGTCAAAGGAAGATTGGTCCAGATGTTACATGACTATGTTGAGGTGTTTGCTTGGTCATATGAAGATATGTCAGGGATAGATACTGACATTGTGGTCCATCATCTACCAACAAGGGAAGATTGTCCTCCAGTTAAGCAAAAGGTTCGTCGTATGCGGCCAGACATGTCTAAGAAAATAAAGGCCGAGGTAATGAAGCAATTCAATGCAGGTTTCTTGGCTGTGACATCATATCCTTAATGGGTTACAAACGTGGTCCCCGTGCTGAAGAAAGATGGGAAGGTTCGTATGTGTGTAGACTACAAGGATTTGAATAGAGCAAGCCCCAAAGATGATTTCCTGCTACCTCATATTGACGTCCTGGTCGACAACACAACTCAACACAAAGTTTTCTCCTTCATGGATGGTTTCTCCGGCTATAATCAAATCAAGATGGCTCCCTAGGATATGGAGAAGACCACCATTGTCACACAATGAGACACCTTTTGTTACAAGGTCATGCCCTTTGGATTAAAGAACGCAGGGGAAACTTACCAACGAGATATGGTAGCCTTATTTCATGATATGATCCATCATGAAATAGAGGTCTATGTAGATGATATGATTGCAAGGTCACACACTGAAGAAGAACACCTTAATCACTTACTCAAGATATTTGAAAGGCTGAAAGAATACAAGCTGAGGCTGAATCCCAACAAATGTACCTTTGGTGTAAGGTCAAGAAAACTCCTAGGATTTCTCGTCAGTGGTAAAGTTATTGAGGCCGACCCTGCGAAGGTCAAAGCTATCCAAGAAATACAAGCTCCCCATACTGAGAAGGAGGTCATAGGTTTCTTAGGTCGACTCAACTACATCGTCCGATTCATATCTCACTTAACTGCTACTTGTGAGCTTCTCTTCAAGCTGCTTAAGAAAGATCAAGTAATTAGATGGAATGACGACTGCCAAGTAGATTTTGAAAAGATTAAGGAGTATCCGCAAGAACTGACTTGAGGTTTTGCGTTCGTGTTCGCAAATGTTTCAGTTTAGCAAGAGTCGCCACCGACTTTTTATTTTATCCTAAGGAAAGGTCAAAAAGCACAGGAAAGACCTTTGAGATATTTTCTTGGGTTCAGGGAGTAGATTATAGAAAGGGAAGGTATTAGCACCCTTTCTAATCATGGTTATCCATGGGCTCTTAGTTACTTGCTTAGATCACTTGCTTTGCTTTTCAATTGTTTGAAATGGTGCTCTTCAATTGTTTGAAATGGTGCTTTGTGTGTGATTTTGAAAGATGTTTTGAAAAGAGGCCATCGTTGTGGCAACCTTTGTAATGATTCTTGTTTGAATGTATAGAAAGGTGTTTTTGTCTTTTGAAAAGTTTTCAATGTTTGAAAGTAGGGTTTTGAAATTGTGTGGTGAAGTGTGTTTTGAAAATAGCAAGGATGTTTTTGCAAGCTTTTGATCAAGTAACTAAGAACTATCTACCCTATTTTACTCAAATATCTTTCTTATGTTCTTAACCCTTTTAACAGTGTTGCTTCACCATTGTATTTGGTGAACAACCTTGTGTTAGGATGTTAAACGGGACAGGCGCGGGTCATCGTATAGACCATGATAACAATTGTGCTAAGTATTTTTGGCAATTTTCTTGAGGGACTTGATCATTTTGTTTAGGCAACTCAGATAGTGTCATCGAGGGACTATGATCCTTTGTTTGTTTTTGTTTTGCCAAAGTACTTAACATGCATACCATGGCTCATTTTTGAAGGCAACAAGTGGATTGTAACCCTAGGGGTGCAAGTGTGCATTGTGTTTGCTTTTTCATGCATTTTTGTCTTTTATTAGGTCAAACTATTTGTTGGTTTTTGAATTTGCATACAAACCCTAATTCTCTAATCATGGCATAATTGTAAGCATTAAGTGCGTAAAAATAAATCTAAGCTATTACAACTTTGATATAGGGAAGGGGGTACAATTTTGAATAGGGGTATTTGACAAGAAATATAAAACCCTAATTACTATTACATCCAAATTGAATTCTTTGTGCAAATAAAATAAATAGGCAATATTTAATTAAACAAGATAAATAAATATTAAACAAGATGTATTATGCAAAAAAGGTTTTTTATGTATGCAAAGTATTTTCAATGGAAAGAAATGTATAAATAAATAAATAAAAGATTAATTTTAATTGTTTTAGGGTAAAAACCCTAATTTCTTTAAGAAAATAAATATAATGTATTATTTATGTGCAAAAAATATTAATATGTATAAAAATGAAATATATCTAAAAAAGGGTATTTTTTAGTATAAATAATAATAAAAATAAAAATGTAATATTTTTGTATTTTATTTCTAAGTATTTAATAAAACAAAAGTATATATGTATATATATATATATATATATATATATATATATATATATATATATATATATATATATATATATATATATATATATATATATATATATATATATATATATATATATATATATATATATATATATATATATATATATATATATATATATATATATATATATATATATATATATATATATATATATATATATATATATATTCAAGAAAATATTTTCAATGTGAATAAAAATAAGAAATGAAAATAAAAACATTATTTATATATTTAAACAAATAATAAAAAGGTATTTAAAATGTTTCTTATATTAGAAATAATTAAAATAATATGCCAAATAAATGTAAAAAATTATAAAAATATTTTTGAAGTATTTTATATATTTGAAAATAAAATATCAAAGTCAGAAAAGAAAATAAAAATGCAATAATATCAAAATACAAGAAAATGGGTCAGAGGGTGTGAAACTAAAAATGGGGGGTGCCAAAAGTAGGAAGTAGCCAGGCCCAGCCCAACTACTTCATCTTCAACCTTCGTCCAACAGAAACACGCGCGTTTTCAGTTCAAACTCGTACCTCCTATTTCAGTACTTAAAAAAAAACTTGTAACATGAAAATTGTAGAGCATAATCACACGATTCCAACCATATAAAAAACTTAATCTAACTCTCAAAGACCAGAGAGAATTTCTCTGGCCCTAATTTCTAACCTAGTTTTTTCAGAAAGTTCATGGATGAAATTCTCTTAGCACATTTAATATAAATGAAAACTGAGCATATGTATGGTTTCAGGGCAATGAGTACAACATCTTTTATTCACAAACCTAAAGCTAAATGTTCCTAAATAGAGAGATAGAAGTTCATAAAAAACCTGTTTCAGCTGGACACGAGTATGGGAATGCAACAACTTTCAGTGATGCCTGAGGTTCTTTTGAGCTTGCTTGATGTTCCCTGAACCTTTCCCAATGCTTAGTTTGTTTTGAAATGGCCTGAATCCTTCTACAGAAGTCAACCTGCACAAGCTTGAAATGAAAATGGTGAACACTGTAAATGGAGTTACAATTGGCAATGGAGGTTTGGGATAGCTTGATTGATTTGAATGTAAGATGTTTGAAGTAGAAAGGAGCAAAACGCACGAGGCAATGTGAAGATGGAAGTGATTCTACAGGGCTTGCCCTGTTTTGCAAGAAAATATAGTTTTTGAGTATGAGGGGGTTTTAGAGGTGAAAGGCACGTGTTTCTGGCTTACAAGGATATGCAAAACTTGTTTGAAAACTTGGCTTGAGTTCAATATATCAGATATGCGTGTTGTGGACTTTTGGCACAAATGACTTGTTTTGAAAGAAAAGTGTGAAGTGACCATGCTAAGGCCTGTACAGGCTAGCTTCAAGCATGCTCATAGTTTGTGTACTATGCTTGAGATTAGGGGACTTTGTTTGCAGCAAAAGGCTTGGTCCAATGCTCAAGAGAAACAACTTTGCAAAAGTTATGCTTTATGAAAATGAAAGTGTGATCTTTATGCCCAAAATGGAATTATTCAATGTACAATGCTCCCTTGATCAGGACAATGCCTCTAACCAATGTATTTACATTCAATTTTTGAGTGTAAATTGGTTTAGAGACCTGTAATCAAGTACAAAGCTAGTTTGGTCAGATTTTGCAAGTGGTATGAACATGTATTGGCCATGGTTACAAAGTGAGTTTTTGCCAACTTCAATTCGATTCTCCCTAACCACAAATGTGTTTGAGGAGTTCTTGGATAATTTGTAAAGCTTGAAACATGTACTATAATCCATATTTGAAATGCAACTTGAGAATCCAAGTGGAACTATCTGGAAAATGGCCAAGAAGATGGGTCAAAATCCTGCCTAAACTAGGGCAAAATTTCTCTAAATTAAAAGTTTTAGGGACCCTTGTTCCAAAAATCATAACTTGAGATCTAAGCTTTTTTTGAGAAAACTTTGTGAATAAAAGTTTTAGACTTTGTGATGGACTACAACTTTCATGTTGTAAGTTTTGTTTGAATCCATTTTCATCTTGGTGAAAATATGGGACAAAGTTAGGAAAAATTAAGAAAATTTCATAACTTAGAAAATTTCTAAGTTATGAAAATTTTCAATTTCAAACCCTAATTTTTAATTTTGGGTTTCTTGATGAACAAGTTTCATAATTTGACACATCTTGATGGAAAATGGCTCTTGGCACTTGATTTTGACCAAAAGTCAAAGTTTGACTTTTCAGTGTACAGTCAAATTTTGATCAGTTGACTGAAAAATTCATCTATCAATCCTATGCATTTGAGACCTTTTGAACTTGTTGAATGGGTCAAGATAATGTCATTGATTCCTTGAGTCCATGGTTGAGCTTAATTTTCCATTGACTAAGTCAAACAGTCAAAAATTGCCTTTGTACAGTCAAAACCCTAAAAATGACCATTTTGCCCTTTTGGTGATCTGTTCAAATTTCTTGTGGAATTGTGATCCAAACTTGATCAAATGGTTCATATGAGTTCATAATGTTGATGTGGGCCAAAATTCATGAGGTTTGACTGTAAATTGGTCACAGTTGACTTTTTCCCCAATACAGCTGATTTTCTAGGTCAACTGTCCAATTGACTAGGAAAAAATTTGATTCAAGGCTTGAAACTTGGTATGGAGAAACTTAGGAGTCCAACATGAAGTATGAAAGTCAATTTGGGCATTGAAGGTCCAAAAATCCTTGTGCAAACTCAAACCCTAATTCCAGGTCAATAGTGCAATGAGGTGTCTTGAGCAGAGCAAACCCTAGCTTGGTCTTGAGTTCCAAGAGTCTTGTGAGGAGAAATGTTGATAAAATGAGAGGGAAATTTTGGGGTACAACAACTGTACTAGAGAATTCAATAGGGTGTGTGTTGGGCCAACATGACGAGTCTGTCCGAAAAAGGCATGCAATATACTACCTGAGCAAAAAGTTTACCGACGGTGAAACAAGATATTCACTGCTCGAGAAAACTTGTTGCACTCTGGCATGGGCTGCTCGCCAGCTAAGACAATATATATTAACTCACACCACTTTGTTGATTTCTAATATGGACCCTATCAAGTATATCTTCGAGAAGCCAGCTCTCTCCAGACGAATAGCTAGATGGAAAAGGATTTTGACTGAGTATGATATCCAGTACACTACACAAAAGGCAATCAAAGGAAGTGTATTGGCGGATCATTTGGCACATCAAGCTGTTGACGACTACCAATCCATGAACTTTGAATTCCCGGACGAGAGTATCATGATAGTAACTGACTATGAAAAGCCTGGACCGTATGACAAACCTGAATAAGGATCCATATGGAATATGGTATTTGATGGGGGTTCTAACGCTTTGGGTAATGGAATTGGTGTTGTGGTTGTTTCTCCTGAAGGTTTCCATACACCTTTCACTGCTATATTGTGTTTTGACTGTACGAATAACATGACCGAGTACGAGGCGTGCATCTTGGGTATAAAGGCTGCCATTGACCTAAGGATCAAATTCTTGGGCGTATACGGAGATTCTGCTCTAGTAATCAGTCAAGTTAATGGAGAATGGGATACCAAGAACCCTAACCTGACTCCTTACAAAGAGTTTATGCTAACTTTGGTCCAATACATTGAGGAGGTTAATTTTGAACACTTCCCAAGAGAAGAAAATCAGTTGGCAGATGCCCTAGAAACAATGTCATCCATGTTCAAGGTCAATTGGGAAGACGAGGCTCCTAGAATTACAATCAAAAGATTTGACGAACCAGTGCACTGTTACGAGCTTGGCAATGACGAAGAGAAGCCTTAGTACCATGCGGTGAAGAGGTATCTTGAAGAACTAGAGTATCCTGAAGGAGCTTCAGTCAATGGCAAGAAATTCCTGCGAAGGTTTTCAGCCAAATTCTTCCTAAGCAATGGAATCTTGTACAAACGCAACCATGATTCTACTCTTCTTTGTTATATGGACAAGAGGAAGCAGGTAGAATCATGGAAGACATGCATGAGGTCATCTTTGGGACTCACTCTAGTGGACACACTATGGCCAATAAGGTTCTAAGGGCTGGTTAGTATTGGTCGACAATGGAAACTGATTGCCACCATCACTCGAGGACTTGCCATAAGTGTCAGATCTATGCTGACAAGATCCATGTGCCTCTAATTACCTTGAACATCATGACTGCTACGTGGCCGTTTGTAATATGGGGAAATTACATTATTGGAGAGATGAAACCCACTTCTTCCAATGGACACCGCTTCACCCTTGTTGCCATTGACTACTTGACCAAATGGGTTGAAGCTGCTTCATTTGCCCCGATCACTAAAAATGTTGTAGCCCGATTTATTAAGCATAACCTTATATGCCAATACGATATCCCTGAGAGGATCATCACTAAAAATGGAACCAATCTCAATAATGCTATGATCACTAAACTTTGTACGCAGTTCAAATTCAAGTATCACAATTCTTCTCTATACAGACCTAAGATGAATGGCACAGTGGAAGCTGCCAATAAGAACATAAATAAAGATTGTGAAAAAGATGGTAGTAACCTACAAAGACTGGCATGATATGCTATTGTTTTCTCTTCATGGCTACCATACTTCGGCACGAACATCAACGGGGACAACTCCGTTCTCCTTGGTCTATGGCATGGAGGTTGTCCTGCCTGTCAAAGTTCAGATTCCTTCTCTAAGGATTATGAAAGAGGCAGACTTAGGCGAAGACGAATAAATTCAGACTAGATTGGATCAATTGAACTTGATTGATGGGAAGATACTGAATGATGTTTTTCATGGTCAAATGTATAAAAAACGTATGATCAAGGCTTTCAACAAAAATATCAAGCCTCGAGTATATCAGACTGGTGACTTGGTAATAAAGCGCATTATTTTACCACAAGGCAATCCCAGGGGAAAATGGACTCCCACATCGAAGGGCCATTTTTTGTTAAGAATGTTTTCTCCGGTGGTGCCATGATGCTGGCTATTATGGATGGTGAAGATTTCCCACATCCTGTGAACGCGGACATGGTTAAAAAATACTACGCATAAAACGACCCGCTAGGTTGACATACCTAGGAAAAAATAAGGGCATACTGGCGAACCAAAGAGGTTCGGGCAAAAATTATGGATATATGCAAAAGATTGTACACTCGGCGAGTCGAAAACCTGAAAGGGCGGCTTGAGAAAAAATGGGTATCCTGGTGGACTGAAAACCCGAAAGGACGGTCAAATAAAAATTTAGGTATTAAAGAGTATGGCTATGTCCCATGGAATCTCTACAGCCAGTTTTTATTACCAAGTTCCAAGTTCAATGGTCCAGGATCAATCCAATCAACTTCTTTCAATGGCAAGGGATGATGTTCGAAGGCATAAGGTAAATAGTGGAGTTGGAACACAATGAGATCACTTCCACATGGCTATTATTTTTGCTTTCACTTTGTACTCTTTCCATTTATTTCGATAATTTCCTCTTACTAGGATCTCTGTCTCCTTGTACAAAAACGTCTGTTTATAGGAAAACATCAATACAAGTATGCTTTGAAGTGCAAACTTTTTTTCTTCTGTTTTAAGTGCAAAATCTTCCAATGGCTAAAATTGAATGAACATATGCATATGAACATGATTAACTTTTAAAAAATATATGAAAACAGTAATAAGTATCTCCTTAAGGATTTGAATTATCCCCATAGAGTTACTTCAATAAAATCATCCCCACTGACTTGGATTCATGCAATCCCCAACCATAGTTTCAATCTCCGGAAAACCCTTTCCCCACTTGAGTTGGTCTAAAAAAGGGCATTGTGGATTTCTCTATAAAGGAAACACCTCTCCAACAGGTCGTCAAATTTTCTCTTCAACATGGTTTATTTCCCCTCCAAACTGCAAATTCCCCAGCTTGAGTTTTCTTCTCAGACTATTACAAATCAACAGACGAAACCCCTTAACCCCCTACAGAGTCATTGAAATCCCTAACATAGTCGTTATTATCCCCGAAAGTGGTTGTGAAGCCCGGAACTTGACCAAATAACAATTGACTCCATTACTTCAAAGCAAGTTACTGCGAAGCCTGGACCCGACCAGATAACAGTTCAACTTCATCCTTTCTAGCAAGTCATTGCGAAGCCTGGATCCGACCAGATAACAGTTCAACTTCATCCTTTCTAGCAAGTTACTGCGAGGCCTAGACCCGACCAAATAACAATTCAACTTTATCCTTTCAAGAAAATTACTGTGAAGACTGGACCCGACTAGATAATAGTTTAATTTCGTCTAAGTTACTGCAAAGCCTGGAATCCGACCAGATGTCAGTTCAACTTCATCTCTCTAAACAAATTACTACGAAGCTTGGAATCCGACCAGATAACAATTTAAGTTGCTGTAAAACCTGGAATATAACCTGATAACAATTTAACTTCTTCAATTATTGTGAAGCCTGAAGTCCGACCAGATAACAGTTTGAGTTATTGCGAAGCCTGGAATCTGACCAGATAACAGTTAATTTCATTCTCCTCAGTAAGTTACTGCGGATCCTAGGATCTGACCAGATAACTGTTAACTTTTTTATCCCCAACAAGTTGTTGTGAAGCCTGGATCCAACAAGATAATATATAACTTCCATTCTCTCTAATCAAGAGATAACTCCCTAGTAGAGCAACTGACAACTAAAACTCCTGAACTCTTTTCCCCAAGTAGAAATCAACACTCTCCACAGAGTTTCCCTCAAGCAAAATCATTGTTCCCCAACGGAGTTTTCCTCAAACAATAAAATAGGAATCCCCAGCGGAAACATTCTAAACGAGTTCGAAGATACACATACTCTCCAACAGCAGTCTTGGATTTAACTTCCCAAGGCTCCCCAGCATTTGTCAAGGATTTATTTTTCAAGACAAAGATACATTTCAACAATATTTCACATTCATACATCATATTACATACATGACAAATGCATACAACACAATCTCATTTATTTTGAGAACATCATTATGCCATGCATACATCACATGCAAATAACCCTCTTCCTCTTAGTAAAAGTCAATCAACAAAGCAAAAGTCCTCTTCTGGATAGATTCACATCTTCCAGTTAATAATAGGCAATCAACAGACCTCTTCTGGCTAGATTCACTTCCTGTAGTTAATAATAGGCAACCAACAGGCCTCTTCTAGTTAGAATTGTTTCCCCAGTGAAGTCATCAAATAAAGACCTCTTCTGGTTAGATTTAACTCTTCCAGTTAAAGACAGGCAAGGGACATCTGTTGTCTCAGATTAAATTGACCAAATATTTATTCTGATACTTCTCTCAATAGACTTTTTCTGTCTCAGATTAAATCGACCAAATATTTATTCAGATACTTCTCCTAGCAGAAGTCCAGCATTAGACTTAGTCTAATTTCTCTATCAACGGTCACTTTTGGATGGAATCTATAAGCCCATCTTTAACAATATTCCGTCAATCTCCAAATGGCATCTATAAGCCTATTCCCGATACAATAAACCCAAAGCGTTACTTCTTGCAAAAGCGAGTGCAAATTTCTAGGCACTTTAGTGTTCAATCATATTCTACCTTCGAGTCACGAATGTCAGACATGCCAGTCCAACTCTTCAGGTTTAAGAAGACTGAACAGGGGCAGCTGTTCTACCCCAAAATTTTCCCGCCCATTTTTCATTCAAGATGTTCTCCTAGGGTTTCTCAAATACTCAAAATGGCTCAGGATTTGATCAAACGGATTCTCCTCATAAGTATTGAGTCAGCAACTAGGGTTTGGTATTTCTCAAGAAAAATTGAGTTTCCAAGGTTTTAAATGGTCTTCATAGTTCTTGATGTATTCTCAAGGATGCTCGTGCCATGTTTCAAGTCTCGCATCGCAAGTTTGCTCAGTCAATGGTTCAGATGACTGAAAATCAACTGTGTTGACCTAAAATCCGACCTTTCAAGCTCAAGTTCAAACGATTGTAACTTCTTCATTATTCTATATTTTTAGTGGTTCTTTTTGCGTATGACTCTCCTTGATATCGTCTCCAATTCCTCTTCACAAGTCAAGAGCCGATTATGTGTGAAAGATCATCAAAAATTTGAATACTTTAGAAGTCACTTTCTAGACTTTGACCTAATCTGAAGTAATTGTTGTCTGACTTCCAAGAATCGTAACTTCCTCAATTTTCAAGATCTTAAGACAACTAATTTTGCACATTGTCATAAGAAATGTCTCCTACAAGTTTTCTTTAAAGATCAGGGTCAAATTGTGCTTAGAAGGTTTTGAAACTTATCAAAATGTTATAAGTCAATTCTTGATTTTAAAAAAAGGGGCTTGGCTTCTAATTTCAATTCATCAAGGCATTCTTGATTGTGGTAGGTTTGAAGTACAAGTTACAATTAATTTTGGTCAATATAATTTTTGGTTCTCATCAAATACTTGTTACTTCAATTACAAGATAGCTTGGATGTTGAGAATTTTGAAGTTAGGGAGGGGGTTCAAGGTGATTTGAATTTGTCGTTGATATTTGGAATTGACAATTTGTCAAATGGATCTGTTGTACCCCAAAATTTGCCCTCCCATTTCTTATTGATTTCTCATCACAAAGCCCTTGAAGCTCAAGATCCAGTTGGGGTTTCATCTGCTCAAGACTTCTCCTTGCACTGTTGACCCAAATTAGGGTTTGTGTTTGCACAAAGATGTTTTGACCCAAAATTCCTAAGATGACTTTCTTGCTTCATATTGGACTCCCAAGTTTATCCATACCAAGTTTCAAGCCTTGATTCCAAGTTTTGCCCAGTCAATTGGACAGTTGACCTAGAAATCAGCTGTATTGGGGAAAAAGTCAACTGTGGCCAATTGACAGTCAAACCTCATGAAAATTGACCCCCATCAACATTATAAACTCCTATGAACCATTTGATTAAGTTTGGATCACAATTCCACAAGAAAATTGATCAGATCACCAAAAGGGTAAAATGGTCATTTTTAGGGTTTTGACTGCACAAAGGCAATTTTTGACTGTTTGACCTAGCCAATGGCAAACCAAGTTCACATATGGACTCAAGGACCCCATGGAATTATCTTGACATGCTCAACAAGCTCAAAAGATCTCAAGTACACAAGATTGACAGTTGAATTTCCCAGTCAATTGATCAATTTTGACTGTATACTGAAAAGTCAAACTTTGACTTTTTGGTCAAAATCAAGAGTCAAGATTCATTTTTCATCAAAACATGCCAAATCATGAAACTTTTTCATCAAGAAATCACAAAATGCAAATTAGGGTTAGAAATTAGAATTTTTTATAACTTAGAATTTTTCTAAGTTATGAAAAACCCTAATTTTTTTCCAACTTTGCCCCACTTTCTCACCAAGATCCATTTGGATTCAAACAAAAATCAAAACATGAAAGTTGTAGCTTGTTGCATAATCTACAACTTTTATTCACAAAGTTTTCCCAAATGAGGCTTGTATCTCAAGTTACAAATTTTTGAATAAGGGCACTAAACCATTCTTAACTTAGTGAAATTTTAACCTATTTTGACAAGGTTTTCTACCCAACTTCAAGGTCATTTTCCATACACTTCCACTTGGAATTTCAATTTTCATTTCAAAGATGGATTGTAGTACACATTCCAAGCTTTCCAAAATGTCCAAGAAATTCTCAAACAACCTCATAACTTGAGAGAATCGAATTTCACAATATGGCAAAAACTCACTTTTGAATTGGCTATTTTTAATGTTCATAATTTGTGCAAACTTCTCAAACCAGCATGCCCCTTGATTACAGGTCCTTAAACCATCCAACACTCAATAATTTAATGCATGTTCATTGTGCTAAAGCATTGTTCTTTGAGTTCAAGCATTACATACAAGTTTAATCCATTTATGGAAAAAGCAAAATAACCATTTTTGAAAAGTTAAGCTTTATGTCCAATTGAAAATCCAAGAGGTACAAATGAAATCTAATTGGCACAAGATTATGAGCAAAACACTCTGATCAAGGAGAGATTATGCAGCTCATTAGGGGGCCTCTACTGACCTAGAACACAACTTGGGCATTTGTTGCTTAAAGTGTAAGTAACTTGGCATTTTGTAAGACAACTCTCATATCAGCTTACAAAAACTTAAGCAAACTTGTAAAACACATCCAAGACATCCCAACCAAGCTAGTACACGACCCTAACAACCCTCATACACTCCCAATCCCAGAATCACCTTCAAACTGCAAGAACAGGGCCAGGCCTGCAGTTTGAGTGCCATCTCCCATTTCTCTCAAGCTTTCTTGCCCAAACCAGTTCACACACATTCCCTAGCATCTATGCAAGCTAACCATGACTTGAAACACGACCTGTAATTCCTCTAACAAGTTCCACCATTTTCACTTTTTCATTTTGCAGTTGAAGTTCTACAGCTCAATTCAAGGTGTCTCAAGGCAAAGTAAATATTGGAACAGCATCACCACACCTCAAGGAAGCTATACCAACCATTATCTTGCACTGAAAGCTCCCCCAATGCCAGATAGAACTTCAACTGGACAGGTATTTTGGTGAACTTCTATCTCTCTTATTAGGCATCATTAGCTCTAAGTTTGTGAATAAGAAATGTACTACTCATGCCACTGAACCTGTACATGCTTTTACTTTTCATTTCTTTTGCCTGAGCTGTGAGAATTTAAGGTTTGAAAATGGCAGAAAATCTAGGTCAGGATTTGGGGGAGAAGAAATTCTCTCTCATCTTAGAGAGTTAGATCAAGTTCTGCATATGGTTGGATTCGTCTCTTGATGTTGAACATTTTTTATGTTATGAGTTTTCATTAATAAGCCCGGAATCAGGATGTTTGGATGAAAGAACAGGGCGCGCGTTTTTTTGAATAATGTTGTTCAGAGGTTGAAGAAGGTGCCTCATGGGCTGGGCCAGCTTTTGTTTTGCTTCTTACACCATACTTTTTGATTCATTCCCCCCTGAGCCCATTTGCTTGATTTAATGTTTTTTTGATTTTTCTTTTTTCATTTTGACTCATTTATTTTTTTCTAATAATGTTTAAAACCTGAAAAATCATTTTTACACCATTTTTGCATTTTTTAAGTATTTATTTGTTTATATATACTATTATACATAAATATATATATATATACTATTATTTAGAAATATTATTAATAATGTAAACATATTGTATTTCTGATTTTTATTTCATTTTTCCCTTTTGAAACATTTTGCATAAAAAATACTTTTTTTTTATAAAATTAAATATTATTATTTTGTGCATATTTAATATATTTTTTGCAAATAATATATATATATATATATATATATATATATATATATATATATATATATATATATATATATATATATATATATATATATATATATATATATATATATATATATATATATATATATATATATATATATATATATATATATATATATATATATATATATATATATATATATATATATATATATATATATATATATATATATATATATTAATATATATATATATATATATATATATATATATATATTAATATATATATATATATATATATATATATATATATATATTAATATATATATATATATATATATATATATATATATATATATATTAATACACTTAGGGTAAAATACCAAAAATATACATCTTTTTATTTTTATTAATATTTAACACTAAAAATACATTTTTATAAATATATATTTTTATTTTATTCTTTGCATATAAATAGTAAATATTATATATATTAAATACTTAATACCCTTTTGATTAAAATTAGGGCTTTTGCCCTAAATATGAAAATACTCCAAAAATAATACCTTTTTATTTCTTGTTTTATTTTACATAAATAATACTTTTTCATACATATAAAAAAAAAAAAATCTTTTACATCTTGCATATTTATTTCATTTCCATTTAATTTATGCTTTTAATTATAATGTAAATATTCAAAGAAAATGATGTAATAGCTAGATTTAATTTCTTGTCTAAATATCCCCCCATTTGAACGTTTGTACCCCCCTCCCCATATTATTGTGTTGTAATAGCGTAGGAATTTTATTTTTCGCATTTTTACGCTTTCTAAATATACCATGCTAGAATTAGGGTTTGTATGCGAATAAAACGAACAAATTAGTTTGACCTAATCTCAAGATAAACAAGCATGAAAATGGACAACACCTCTCACACTTGCACCCCTAGGGTATTCCACTTTGTTGCCTTCAAATAATTGGGCCATATTGCATGTTAGGTTTCTTTGGGTAAAACAAACAATCAAATGATCATAAGTCCCTCGATGACGCTTTCAAAAAAGTTGCCTAAAATGATCAAATCCCTTTCAAAGAAAAAATTGCCCAAAGACATTTAACACTATTGCAATTATGGTCTAAACGATGACCCGCGCCCGTCCCTTTCATCTCCTAATGCAAGATTGTCCACCAAATGCAATGGTGGAACAAAATTGTCAAAAGGTTTAAAACATAACAAAAATCTTTGAGAAAACTTTAGGGTAGATAACTCTTAAGTACTTGTCAATTTGCAAAGAAAACACTTGCCTATTTTCAAACCACACTTCACAAACACTTTCAAAACAAACTTTCAAAAAACCTTGAAACATCTTTTCAAAAGACAAAACACCTTTTGTAAAACATTCGAGTAAAGAATTGTTACAAGGGTAGCCTATACAAGGCATCTTTTCAAAACATTTTCAAAACCACACACCAAGCACCATTTCAAACAATTGAAAACCAAGGCAAGTTGATCTAAGCAAGTACCTAAGAGCCCATGGATAACCATGGATAGAAAGGGTGCTAATACCTTCCCTTTCTATAATCTACTCCCCGAACCCAAGAAAAATCTCAAAGGTTTTTGCTGTGCTTTTTAAACCTTTCCTTAGGATAAAATAAAAAGTCGGTGGCGACTCTTGCTCAACCGAAACATTTGCGAAAACAAACGCAAAACCCTAGTCAGTTCTCCCACCGTATCACAGAACTGGCGACTCTGTTGGGGATAGATTTTAAAAGTGGGGTTACCTTAGGGCTTAGATCACCCTCTTGCATGACAAATTGTTTGAATTGATTGCTTTACATCTTGACTCTTATTGTTTGGGTTTACAATCCTACACTCGGATTTTGGGAAACATTTCATAGATAGCAATACGTTGTGGAAACTGTACGGGGTATACCGACACGGTCGAAGCAATAGCTATATTAGTGCGACATATTTGTGAGTACCGGTAACCCTTGAGTTCAATCAAGGAGAGTACGGGGCCGCTGAGTGATGTCACTAAGCACTAATGACCTAGAACCTTACTTGACCATCTTGGCCTTTTATTAGGGGTAGTGAGATGACCGACTTTGGTGCAGTCCGAAGTTGGTAGATACTCGATACTACACTCATTGAGGGTTGTGTTCTTGGAATATTTTGGTCGCTAGTTAAGTGGCTAAACCAAAACAATGAACAATGAAAACAATCCAGTGATATTGAGCTCCTTAGAACCCGGTTACTATTTATAGGACAGGTTTTTAAGCCAACTACACTCAAGAGGGTACTTACCTATGAAACCCCATGCAAGCCTGAAACTAGGGTTTGGTGCGATTTGCTTGTACATATGTTTTGTGCATACATCATAAACATCATAAAACATCATATGCATTCACTAACCATTTCAAGGGTTTTGGATCTTCATCTTTGTTCTTGTTTTGTAGGACATGGAAATTCCTCGCAGAAACACCATTCAAGTCAACCTTGTGAGAATCTCTCCTCAACTCAAGGAGCTCACCTCAAGAATTCCGGAAAATTCATCCTTCAGTGAAAGACATGGTAGATTGCTCAGCCTAGTCAACACCAACATTGAAGAAGACATGATGAAAGTGCTATTCCAGTTCTTTGACCCTCTTCACCACTGTTTCACTTTCCCTGATTACCAGTTGGTGCCCACTTTGGAGGAGTTTTCTCAACTCCTGAGAATTCCTATCCTTAATCAACTACCCTTCAACGGTACGGAAAAGGAACCAAAGCCGGAAGATGTTGCTCGAGCATTACATCTACAACCATCCGACATCAAGGGGCATTGGGAAACCAGAAGCGGCGTCAAAGGATTCTTAGCAAAATTCTTGATTGAGAAGGCACAAGAATGTTGGAATTCATTGGACCTACAAGCCTTTGAAGAGATTGTGGCACTCCTTATCTATGGGTTGGTCTTGTTCCCAAATCCTGACCAATTGGTAGATGTCAACGCCGTCAAAATATTCTTGTCCAGAAATCCAATACCAACATTGCTTGGGGACATCCTTCACTCATTTTACACATGAACAATGAGAAAGAGGGGTGTACTCATGTGCTGTACTCCTCTCCTTGCAAGGTGGTTTATTTCGCACCTTCCACAATCTGTCTTGAAGAATGACCAAGGTTCAAGATGGTCCCAACGGTTGATGACTCTTACTCATTCTGATGTGCATTGGTGTTCTCGGTCCAGAGAAAATGTCATCATTGTCGATCGTTGCGGAGAATTTCCTAATGTTCCTTTACTTGGAATCAGGGGAGGTATCACCTACAACCCTTGCCTAGCTTTGAGGCAATTTGGATATGCACGGAGGGATGGCCCTCATGACATGTTGATTCCTGACCTAGTTTTTGACTTCGACAACGATGCGCAAGGACTTCGCCAAAGATTCATCAGAGCTTGGGGAAAACTCAACAAGGTTGATAGCAAGACTCTGGGACACAAGAATTCCATCCCTCTTGAGCCCTATCTCAAGTGGGTACGAGCCCGAGCCCAAAGTCTAATGATGCCTTATCCTCATGTACTCCCAGTGATTAAAGAGCCCGTCAATGAAGGAGAGGTTCCCTACACCATCCTACATCCAGACATGCCTACATCGTGGGAGGAAATGCAGAAAAGTTGGATTCAGCTCAAGGAGGAACGAAATACTTTTGAAGCTAGCTTCTACGCCAGTGAGAAGAAGGTTCTAGAGCTTACCCGCCGACTCCATAAGCAAGAGGCCCTCAACACCTACATCGCACCAAAGAGGATGCGCAATGTCTTTTTGCCTTAAGAAGTTATTTTGTAATATTTGGCCCATGGGGCATTTATGTACTAACAACTTTCTTCTTATTAATATGACGTGCGTTCTTCTTTGTCTGAAACAATTTTGAATGTCCTAAATCCTTGAATGCATTGCATACATAAGCATACCATTCATCATGTGCATAAGCAGGTCTCACTCCAGGTTTCCTTATCTGTCTGCTGTTTATTTCAGTAGGATGGATCTCGAGCAAACAGTCAAAGACCTACTAGCTCAGAATGCACAGTTCCAGCAACTCCTGATGACCTTGGCTAAGGGTCAGGAGGATATCAAGACTCAATTGGGGAATAAGGACCCGGTGAAAAAGAAGAAAAAGAGGATTGGGGTGGCTACTTTGGGGAGAAGATTTGACGGAGAAGCTCGAAGAGTGCTTGAATTTCCTCCTACTTCTGATGAAGGGACCAATAAGAGAGATGGAGCGGCGGTGCCTTCCGAGTCTGATGCGGAAGAAGAAGAGGTTGAAGAGGATGAAGATTATTCCGACCAGCAGTACCCTCCAGCTAATGATAAGTACAAGGGTTTAGAAGACAGATTGGCCGCCATGGAATTACAAAGAGTACCGGGTTTGGATTTTGAAGACTTGGGTTTGGTTGCCAGGATTGTGATTCCCCCAAAATTCAAAGTGCCAGTGTTTGTGAGGTACGATGGGCTGTCCTGTCCAAAAATGCATCTCAGGTCCTACGTGAGAAAGATTCAACCCTATACGGCAGATAAAAACCTCTGGATTCATTTCTTTCAAGACAGCCTTTCGGGAGCTCAGTTGGAGTGGTTTTATCAGTTAGAAGGAACCAGTGTCAGAAATTGGGAAGATTTGGCCACCGCCTTCTACAAACAATACCAGTATAATTCTGACCTTGCTCCTACTCGTACCCAACTTCAGGGTATGTCACTAGGAACAAGTGAGGGATTCAAAGAATATGCACAAAAATGGAGGGATTTGGCTGGCAGGGTGCAGCCTCCTTTAACCGACCGCGAACTTGTTGATATGTTTCTTGGGACCCTATCGGGGCCGTTTTTCAATCATCTAATTGGTAACTCTTCCGCGGGGTTTACCGATTTGATCTTAACAGGCGAAAGAATAGAAGCTGGCATCAAGTCAGGAAAGATTCAGAAGGGTGTTGCTGCAAGTGTTGAGAAGAAGCCTTTTAAGAAGGAGACATCTATGGTATATTCTCAGAGAAGAGCAGGGAAGACGGAGCGTCGGCCAACTGTGGGGGCCGTAATGATTCAAAACACTCCAAATGAGCAGCCTCGCTATAACCAGTCCAGACCAAATCAACAACGGGTGGAACGGCCACAACGGCAGTTCACCCGTATTAATATGACTCCAGCGCAAGTGCTTCCCCATCTATTGAAGTTGAATCTCGCCACCATCAAGGAGGCACCAAAGAATGTGAATACGTCCTCTCTGCATTATCATGCCAATGCTAAATGCGCCTACCATTCAGACAGTGTTGGACACGACACCAATGATTGCTGGGCACTCAAGCATAAAATCCAAGACCAGATAGAGGCTAAGGAGGTAGAGTTTGACGCTCCAGAGAAGCCTAATGTGATATCTGCACCCATGCCGAAGCACGGACGAAATGTCAATGCCATTGAAGAAGATTTGTATGTTGCCGATGTCAGTGATCTGACTACTCCACTGCTAACCATTAAGTTGAATTTGTTAACGGCCGGGATCTTCCCGGGATGTAAAGAAGACTGCTATTGTTGTTACTCTCTGCCGTTTGATTGTCCATTACTGAAGAAAGGCATCCAAGGCCTTATGGATAGTCGACAAATTTTGTTTGAAAAAGTTTCTGCTGTTCCGGTTCATACTGAAGAAGTCTCAATCATAACCATTCACGCCAATCTTTCCAAGGTCGTCAAAAAGCCTGTTAAGATTACACCAGCTGCGAAATCTGTTCCTTTGAAGATAACAATGCCAGGGCCTGTTCCCTATGTTTCTGAGAAGTCGATACCTTGGAACTATGGCGGTGACGTCTACTACCATGGTATCAAACAAATCGAAATAATTGAAGAAAGTTCGGATGATGATGAAGCCATCATTAGTAACATTGCAGGCACTAGCAAAATCACCAGGAGCGGGAGAATATTTTCTCCAGAGATTGCCCCTCCAAGAGCAGCCTTTGGACCCTCATCAGCCGACAAGGTCGTCCCTGCACCAATAAAACTCTCTGCTAGAACTCCTCCGGTTGAAGATGTTGTTGTTCCTAGTACTGTCTCTCCTACCGCTGTTGACAAAGGTAAGGGAATCCAAGATGAGCCCGTCAAGACGAGGGCTCAACCCTTGGTTATCCCGGAAACCTCCAAGAAGGAAATGGATGAGATTTTGAGGATAATCAAAAGAAGCGATTACGATGTGGTAGAACAGTTGGGGCAAACCCCCTCCAAGATTTCCATGCTGGCACTACTACTTTGCTCGGAAGCGCACGCTAAGGCTCTGATAAAATTCCTGAAGGCAGCCCATGTGCCCCAGGAAACCTCTGCGGATCAATTCCAAAATTGCGTGGCTAGCCTGACTGCGGACAATGGATTAGGTTTTTCCGATGCCGACCTAACTCCTAAAGGTAGAAACCACAATGATGCTTTGCACATTTCGGTCGAGTGTCGCAGAACTACTCTCGCACATGTCTTGGTCGACACTGGTTCGTCGCTGAATGTACTACCTAAGAAAGCCTTGGACCGACTAGATTGTGAAGGATTGGAATTGAAGCCAAGTGATATTGTTGTCAGAGCTTTCGATGGTTCGAAGAGAATGGTCCATGGAGAGGTTGAAATTCCCATCAAAATAGGCACTGAGGTGTTTAAATCCACTTTCTATGTGATGGACATCCGTCCGTCATACTCTTGCTTGTTGGGTAGGCCTTGGATACACCATGCTGGGGCAGTCACCTCCTCCTTACATCAGATGTTGAAGTATCCTGTTAAGGGAAAGATCATTACCGTCCATGGCGAAGAAGAGTACATGATTAGCCACTTAAATTCTTTCCGGTATGTGGAGGTTGAATGAGAGTTCATTGAGACACCGTTTCAACATTTTGAAGAAGTCCTTCCTGAAATAGCAGTAGCAAAGTTGGCAGTTGAGACACCGAGGCAGATGGCCAGGATGGCATCTCTGGAAGACGCAAGGGCCGCAATAAAAGAAGGGAAGAATTCAGCATGGGGGCAGTTACCTGACATTCCGCATAAGACTGACAAGTTTGGATTAGGGTTTACAGCCGCTGGCCAGAAAGCTATGCGCCGTGCGAAGATTGAAAGGGCGCAGTCAAAATTTCTCCCTATGGAATCAACGCCTTGGAAGATGAAGACAAAGAGAGCAGCATTGAAGAGTGGATTTATCCAACTGTCAAAGGAGGATTGAACAACTGGGAGGCAAAAGACTTTGTCCCCATCACTTTTATTCATCAGTAATTTATCTGTTAAACATTTCTTATTTGGTCTGTAATATTTGCTTTCAAACAATCCGTACACTATCTTTTCACCTCATGCCTTGCCCGGGGCATGTAGGTCCATTTGTAAGGGTTTTTGATTATTTTTCATATCCATATGCCATGTTTAATGATTCATTGGACGTTTTTCATGTGATAAACTGCTTGTGTTCATTTTCTTTCCTTTTGCATTTTTTTTGTTTAAGGATGGCTATCCCTTACACACACCCACACTCACCAATGCAGGTACCCATCCACTCAGGATTCCATGGGTGACTATTCTGCTATATCTTTCAATAGCTCTGAGGATCTGGTCAATCTAGCCGAGTATGAAGATGACGAAGGTTGTGAAGTACCCGGGGAACTGGCCAGACTTCTGCAACAAGAGGAAAGGGCCATCTTACCACACGAAGAGTCACTGGAAACTGTCAACTTAGGGACCAAGGAAGACCGGAAGGAGGTGCAAGTGGGTGCTAATCTGGAACCAAAAGTCAAAGAGCGCCTGGTACAGTTGTTGAATGAGTATGTTGAAATCTTCGCTTGGTCTTATGAAGACATGCCGGGTTTAGACACGGACATCGTGGTTCACCGTCTCCCCACAAGAGAAGACTGTCCACCGATCAAGCAAAAAGTTTGCCGAATGAGGCCTGACATGTCCGAAAAGATCAAAGCAGAAGTAATGAAGCAATTCGATGCTGGCTTTCTGGCTGTTACGTCCTATCCTCAATGGGTCGCTAACATTGTGCCAGTACCTAAGAAAGATGGCAAAGTCAGGATGTGTGTGGACTACCGGGATTTGAATAGGGCCAGCCCCAAAGATGATTTCCCGCTACCTCACATTGACATTTTAATCGACAATACAGCTCAGCACAAAGTGTTTTCCTTCATGGATGGATTCTCGGGCTACAATCAAATCAAAATGGCCCCCGAGGACATGGAGAAAACAACTTTTGTTACACAATGGGGCACTTTCTGTTACAAGGTGATGCCGTTCGGGCTGAAGAACGCAGGGGCAACCTATCAACGCACCATGGTAGCTTTATTTCATGATATGATACATCATGAGATTGAAGTTTACGTAGACGATATGATAGCTCGGTCACAAACAGAGGAAGAGCACCTTGAACATCTGGAGAAGCTGTTTGCCAGGTTAAAAGAATACAAGCTCAGGCTGAATCCAAGTAAATGCATTTTTGGAGTTAGGTCTGGTAAACTCCTGGGATTCATCGTAAGCAACAAAGGCATTGAAGTCGATCCGACAAAAGTAAAAGCAATACAAGAGATGCCTGCTCCCCGTACTGAGAAGGAAGTTAGAGGATTCTTGGGGCACTTAAACTATATTGCCAGATTCATCTCTCATCTGACTTCCACCCGTGAGCCAATTTTCAAACTTTTGAAAAAAGATCAGGTAGTCGAGTGGAACGACGATTGTCAAGCTGCTTTTGATAGAATCAAGGAATATTTGCTAGAACCTCCCATTCTGATGCCACCCGTCGAAGGAAGACCATTGATCATGTATTTGACCGTCTTGGATAACTCAATGGGGTGTGTTTTGGGCCAGCATGACGAGTCTGGTCGAAAAGAGCATGCTATTTATTACCTTAGCAAAAAGTTTACCGACTGTGAGACTCGCTACTCACTGCTCGAGAAAACTTGCTGCGCTTTGGTATGGGCTGCTCGCCGACTAAGACAGTATATGTTGACTCATACCACCTTGTTGATTTCCAAAATGGATCCTATTAAGTATATCTTCGAAAAGCCTGCTTTATCTGGAAGGATAGCCAGATGGAAAATGATCTTAACTGAGTATGACATCCAGTACACCACCCAAAAAGCTATAAAAGGGAGTGTACTAGCTGACCATCTGGCTCATCAAGCTATTGAAGACTATCAACCCATGAGATTTGACTTCCCAGACGAGGACATCATAAATTTGGACAACATTGAAGGTGACGGACCGTATGACGGACCCGAAAAGGGATCCCGATGGACCCTGTACTTTGATGGTGCTTCAAATGCACTTGGAAATGGTATTGGCGCAGTACTCATTTCTCCGGAAGGTTGTCACACACCTTTCACGGCCCGACTTTGCTTCAGCTGCACAAACAACATGGCTGAATACGAAGCTTGCATCTTTGGTCTCAAGGCTACTATAGACTTGGGGATCAAATCTTTGATCGTATTCGGGGACTCGGCTTTGGTTATCAGTCAAATCAAAGGAGAGTGGGATACCAAGCATCCTAATCTTATCCCATACAAAGAACATGTCCTGACATTGTTGCCTCATTTCGAGCGAATTACCTTCGAGCATTTCCCGCGAGAAGAGAACCAGCTAGCAGATGCTCTAGCCACAATGTCCTCCATGTTTAAACTCAACTGGGATAACGAGGCTCCTCAAATCACCATCGAGCGAATGGATGAACCTGCACATTGTCACGAGATTAATACCGAAGAGGTAGTGGAACAACCCTGGTTCCATGAAATCAAAAGGTATCTCGAGACTAGAGATTATCCTGAAGGAGCTTCCGTAAATGACAAGAAGTTCTTAAGGAAATTCGCTGCTAAGTTCTTCCTGAGCAACGGTATCCTTTACAAACAAAGCCATGATTGTGTATTACTCCGATGTGTAGACAAAGCTGAAGCGGAGTTAATTATGACTGACATACACAGCGGCACATTTGGCACTCACCTGAGCGGGCACACAATGGCTAAGAAGATCCTGAGGGCAGGCTATTACTGGTCTACCATGGAGGCTGACTGCCATCAACATTCCCGTACTTGCCACAAGTGTCAAGTCTATGCTGACAAAGTTCATATCCCTCCGGTCCCTCTCAACGTCATGACTGCTCCGTGGCCCTTTGCAATGTGGGGCATTGATATGATTGGAGAGATCAAGCCCACGGCTTCCAACGGACATCGCTTCATCCTGGTTGCCATTGACTATTTCACCAAATGGGTCGAAGCAGCCTCCTTCGCCTCTGTTACTAAAAATGTGGTTGCCCGCTTCATCAAGCAAAATCTTATATGTCGGTATGGTGTTCCAGACTGGATCATCACATACAACGGTACGAATCTGAATAACACGATGATCACTGCATTGTGCGAACAGTTCAAGATTTATCATCACAATTCATCTCCCTATCGGCCGAAGATGAACGGTGCTGTTGAAGCTGCGAACAAAAACATTAAGAAGATCATTCAGAAAATGACAGTCACTTACAAAGACTGGCATGAGATGTTACCGTTTGCTCTACATGGATACCGTACGACGACACGTACTTCAACTGGGGAAACCCCATTTTCTTTGGTCTATGGCATGGAAGCTGTTCTGCCTATGGAAGTCCAGATCCCTTCTCTAAGGATTATGAAGGATGCAGGTTTGAACGAAGATGATTGGATGCAGACCCGACTTGATCAACTCAATCTGATCGACGAAAAGCGACTTGCTGCTATATGCCACGGTCAGACGTATCAAAAGCGGATGATCAAGGCCTTCAATAAGAAAGTCAGACGTCAAGTGTATCAAGTCGGAGATCTCGTAATCAAGCGGATTATCTTGCCGCAAAGTGATCCCAGGGGCAAATGGACTCCTACATATGAAGTACCATTTGTGATCAAGAGCATATTTTCTGGTGGTGCAATGATTCTGACCACCATGGACGGCGACGATTTGCCGCACCCTGCGAACGCAGACATAGTCAAAAGATACTACGCATAAAATAACCCGGCAAGTTGAAAACCCGGAAGGGCGACTTGGGCAAAAATGGGTATCCCGGTGAATCGAAAACCCGAAAGGGCGGTTCAGGCAAAAGTTAGGGATAAAAATAAAAAAAATCTGTACACCCGGCAAGCTGAAAACCCGAAAGGGCAGCTTGGGCAAAAAGGGGTTTCCCGGTGGATCGAAAACCCGAAAGGGCGATTCAGGCAAAAGTTAGGGAATTAAAGCGTATGACTATGTCTCGCCGGATCACTTCAAGGACAATCTCTTCATCAACCGGTTCCAGGCTTCTGATCAATCCAGTCATCGTCAAGCGAAGCATTGAATGGACAGATATTCAGAGTTGTGAAAGCTATAGCGGAATGGAATCCCATGGAATTATTTCACATAGCCATCCTTATTTTGTATAAACCTTTCAAATATTTACGACAAAATCCTCTTACTAGGATGATTGTCTCCTTTGTACAAATATACTCATAAAAAGTCAATACCAATACTTTTCCCAGAAATTTGTGTCATTTCCTTTTTCTTTTTATCTTGCACTATTTGTTTTATTTTGAGAAACGTCCAATGTTTTGTTAAATAGGCATATGCATTTGAACATAATCATTTCCTTATGAATCAAGAAAGAGGATTACTGATAGGCCGAAAGTACAGTTGGATACCTTGATACCCCTCTAAGGAAACCCCCAGTAGATTCTGGAAGCTTATCCCCAGTAGATTCTGGAAGCTTATCCCCTGTAGAGCACAGACGCCTCCCCCAAGTTTTTATTCAAAGTTATTCCTCACAAGGGCTTATAACTGGGTTATCCTCAGCTAATAACCACAGGAGATCGCACTCGCCAAAATTCTTCCTATCCCCAGCGGAGTTCATCAAAGTTCCCCAGCAGTAACTTATCTTTACAATCCCCCAGCCAGAGGATCCTCAGGAATTCAATTCCCCTCAGAGTTTAAGTTTCAGTATCCCCAGCGAAGCCAGACTAATGAACCTTCTCCCTACAGAGTTGTAGGAGAACAAATCTTGAGTTCCTCAGTGAAGTCGCCAGAGATGCTTCCCGCCAAACTGAAGATTCTCAGTCTTGCATCCCCGACATGAGTCTACTAGATTGGTACTCCGCAGTAGAAGTCATCAGGAATTCCCCATAGGTTTGGTATACAACCCAAGCTCCTTGTTCCCAAGCAATAGCCAAGGAATTGTTCTTCTCGGCAGCAGTCAAGATGCTTTTATCTTCAGCCATCCAGGATTCATCTATCCCCAGCAAGACAGCTCATCAGCTTACATGCGCATTCATTACATTCATATCACAAACATTGATATATCATATATTGCATCATACATTTCACGCAACATAATTTTGTGTTTAGCTAACATTTTTTCCTTTTCAGGATAAGAATAAAAGGCTATCATTAACAATTTCAGATGCGGTTTTACGCGGACTCATCATCAGGCAACCCTACACCGGTTCCTCCTCAAATTTCAAGATTTCTGAAAACAGTTCACGGGTTCTCCAAGTAACGGATGTTAACCTGTCGCTTGTTCAGTTTCTTCTCCAGACTTCTGAAAACAGTCTATGGATTCTTCCCAACAACGGATGTTAATCTATCACTTGTTCAGATGCAACTTCTGAAAACAGTTTACGGACGCTTCCCAACAACGGATGCTGCTCTATTGCTTATTCAACTTCAAGATTTCTGAAAACAATTTACGGACGCTTCACAACAACGGATGCTGCTCTATTGCTTATTCAACTTCAAGATTTCTGAAAACAATTTACGGATTCCTCCCAACAACGGATGTCAATCTATTGCTTATTCAGACCCCCAGTTCGAAGAGGGTCCGAAGCGTGGACGCCTTCCTGATACTCATTCCAGATGGCATATTTAAGCCCATCCCCGACAAGTTTCTGTCACCTCTCAAGATGGCATCTCTAAGCCCATCTCCAAATGGCAATCTCTAAGCCCATTCCCGCATTCATTGCTTTGACGAGTGCAAATTTCCGGGCACTCTAGTGTCCAATCTCCTTTTACCCTCGAGTCACGAAAGGCAAGCTTGCCAATCTAACTCTTCGGATTCAAGAAGATTGAACAGGGGCAACTGTTGTACCCGAAAATTTGCCCTCCCATTTCTCATTGATTTCTCATCACAAAGCCCTTGAAGCTCAAGATCCAGTTGGGGTTTCATCTGCTCAAGACTTCTCCTTGCACTGCTGACCCAAATTAAGGTTTGTGTTTGCAAAAAGATGTTTTGACCCAAAATGCCTAAGATGACTTTCTTGCTTCATATTGGACTCCCAAGTTTATCCATACCAAGTTTCAAGCCTTGATTCCAAGTTTTGCCCAGTCAATTGGACAGTTGACCTAGAAATCAACTGTATTGGGGAAAAAGTCAATTGTGGCCAATTGACAGTCAAACCTCATGAAAATTGACCCCCATCAACATTATAAACTCCTATGAACCATTTGATTAAGTTTGGATCACAATTCCACAAGAAAATTGATCAGATCACCAAAAGGGCAAAATGGTCATTTTTAGGGTTTTGACTGCACAAAGGCAATTTTTGACTGTTTGACCTAGCCAATGGCAAACAAAGTTCACATATGGACTCAAGGACCCCATGGAATTATCTTGACATGCTCAACAAGCTCAAAAGATCCCAAGTACACAAGATTGACAGTTGAATTTCCCAGTCAATTGATCAATTTTGACTGTATACTGAAAAGTCAAACTTTGACTTTTTGGTCAAAATCAAGAGTCAAGATTCATTTTTCATCAAAACATGCCAAATCATGAAACTTGTTCATCAAGAAATCACAAAATGCAAATTAGGGTTAGAAATTAGAATTTTTCATAACTTAGAATTTTTCTAAGTTATGAAAAACCCTAATTTTTCCCAACTTTTCCCCACTTTCTCACCAAGATCCATTTGGATTCAAACAAAAGTCAAAACATGAAAGTTGTAGCTTGTTGCATAATCTACAACTTTGATTCACAAAGTTTTCCCAAATGAGGCTTGTATCTCAAGTTACAAATTTTTGAATAAGGGCACTAAACCATTCTTAACTTAGTGAAATTTTAACCTATTTTGACAAGGTTTTCTACCCAACTTCAAGGTCATTTTCCATACACTTCCACTTGGAATTTCAATTTTCATTTCAAAGATGGATTGTAGTACACATTCCAAGCTTTCCAAAATGTCCAAGAACTTCTCAAACAACCTCATAACTTGAGAGAATCGAATTTCACAATATGGCAAAAACTCACTTTTGAATTGGCTATTTTTCATGTTCATAATTTGTGCAAACTTCTCAAACCAGCATGCCCCTTGATTACAGGTCCTTAAACCATCCAACACTCAATAATTTAATGCATGTTCATTGTGCTAAAGCATTGTTCTTTGAGTTCAAGCATTACATACAAGTTTAATCCATTTATGGAAAAAGCAAAATAACCATTTTTGAAAAGTTAAGCTTTATGTCCAATTGAAAATCCAAGAGGTACAAATGAAATCTAATTGGCACAAGATTATGAGCAAAACACTCTGATCAAGGAGAGATTATGCAGCTCATTAGGGGGCCTCTACTGACCTAGAACACAACTTGGGCATTTGTTGCTTAAAGTGTAAGTAACTTGGCATTTTGTAAGACAACTCTCATATCAGCTTACAAACACTTAAGCAAACTTGTAAAACACATCCAAGACATCCCAACCAAGCTAGTACACGACCCTAACAACCCTCATACACTCCCAATCCCAGAATCACCTTCAAACTGCAAGAACAGGGCCAGGCCTGCAGTTTGAGTGCCATCTCCCATTTCTCTCAAGCTTTCTTGCCCAAACCAGTTCACACACATTCCCTAGCATCTATGCAAGCTAACCATGACTTGAAACACGACCTGTAATTCCTCTAACAAGTTCCACCATTTTCACTTTTTCATTTTGCAGTTGAAGTTCTACAGCTCAATTCAAGGTGTCTCAAGGCAAAGTAAATATTGGAACAGCATCACCACACCTCAAGGAAGTTATACCAACCATTATCTTGCACTGAAAGCTCCCCCATTGCCAGATAGAACTTCAACTGGACAGGTATTTTGGTGAACTTCTATCTCTCTTATTAGGCATCATTAGCTCTAAGTTTGTGAATAAGCAATGTTCTACTCATGCCACTGAACCTGTACATGCTTTTACTTTTCATTTCTTTTGCCTGAGCTGTGAGAATTTAAGGTTTGAAAATGGCAGAAAATCTAGGTCAGGATTTGGGGGAGAAGAAATTCTCTCTCATCTTAGAGAGTTAGATCAAGTTCTGCATATGGTTGGATTCGTCTCTTGATGCTGAACATTTTTTATGTTATGAGTTTTCATTAATAAGCCAGGAATCAGGATGTTTGGATGGAAGAACAGGGCGCGCGTTTTTTTGAATAATGTTGTTCAGAGGTTGAAGAAGGTGCCTCATAGGCTGGGCCGACTTTTGTTTTGCTTCTTACACCATACTTTTTGATTCATACCCCCCTGAGCCCATTTGCTTGATTTAATGTTTTTTTGATTTTTCTTTTTTCATTTTGACTCATTTATTTTTTTCTAATAATGTTTAAAACCTGAAAAATCATTTTTACACCATTTTTGCATTTTTTAAGTATTTATTTGTTTATATATACTATTATACATAAATATATATATACTATTATTTAGAAATATTATTAATAATGTAAACATATTGTATTTCTGATTTTTATTTCATTTTTCCCTTTTGAAACATTTTGCATAAAAAATACTTTTTTTTTTATAAAATTAAATATTATTATTTTGTGCATATTTAATATACATCTTTTTATTTTTATTAATATTTAACACTAAAAATACATTTTTATAAATATACATTTTTATTTTATTCTTTGCATATAAATAGTAAATATTATATATATTAAATACTTAATACCCTTTTGATTAAAATTAGGGCTTTTGCCCTAAATATAAAAATACTCCAAAAATAATACCTTTTTATTTCTTGTTTTATTTTACATAAATAATACTTTTTCATACATATAAAAAAAAATTTCTTTTACATCTTGCATATTTATTTCATTTCCATTTAATTTATGCTTTTAATTATAATGTAAATATTCAAAGAAAATGATGTAATAGCTAGATTTAATTTCTTGTCTAAATATCCCCCCATTTGAACGTTTGTACCCCCCTCCCCATATTATTGTGTTGTAATAGCGTAGGAATTTTATTTTTCGCATTTTTACGCTTTCTAAATATACCATGCTAGAATTAGGGTTTGTATGCGAATAAAACGAACAAATTAGTTTGACCTAATCTCAAGATAAACAAGCATGAAAATGGACAACACCTCTCACACTTGCACCCCTAGGGTATTCCACTTTGTTGCCTTCAAATAATTGGGCCATATTGCATGTTAGGTTTCTTTGGGTAAAACAAACAATCAAATGATCATAAGTCCCTCGATGACGCTTTCAAAAAAGTTGCCTAAAATGATCAAATCCCTTTCAAAGAAAAAATTGCCCAAAGACATTTAACACTATTGCAATTATGGTCTAAACGATGACCCGCGCCCGTCCCTTTCATCTCCTAATGCAAGATTGTCCACCAAATGCAATGGTGGAACAAAATTGTCAAAAGGTTTAAAACATAACAAAAATCTTTGAGAAAACTTTAGGGTAGATAACTCTTAAGTACTTGTCAATTTGCAAAGAAAACACTTGCCTATTTTCAAACCACACTTCACAAACACTTTCAAAACAAACTTTCAAAAAACCTTGAAACATCTTTTCAAAAGACAAAACACCTTTTGTAAAACATTCGAGTAAAGAATTGTTACAAGGGTAGCCTATACAAGGCATCTTTTCAAAACATTTTCAAAACCACACACCAAGCACCATTTCAAACAATTGAAAACCAAGGCAAGTTGATCTAAGCAAGTACCTAAGAGCCCATGGATAACCATGGATAGAAAGGATGCTAATACCTTCCCTTTCTATAATCTACTCCCCGAACCCAAGAAAAATCTCAAAGGTTTTTGCTGTGCTTTTTAAACCTTTCCTTAGGATAAAATAAAAAGTCGGTGGTGACTCTTGCTCAATCGAAACATTTGCGAAAACAAACGCAAAACCCTAGTCAGTTCTCCCACCGTATCACAGGATCCATATTTTAAGATGGAAAGAAGTGTAGATAGATTTCTTGGGAATTGAGTTATAAATTACAAGGTGTATCCATAGTTCATTTTGGATTCGAGAAATGAGTTACAAATAGCTAGACTAGATAAGTTCATTCATTCAGAAATCATTCATTCAAGTGTCATTCAAGACCAATGCACTCCTTTTCTACTCAAGAATGTCAAGCTATTACAAAAACTACCTCATTTCAACCATAAGTCCAAATACCATTCACGAGTTTCCGTATTCACAAGCTTGAATTTCCAAGATTTCTCACTAAGTTCTTAAAAAAAAACAAGTTACATATTCAAGTTTGTTTCAAATAATTCACTCAAGATCCATCAAGTATATTTTAAAATTTCATTCGCATATTCATCATCCTATCAAATGTCATCATCCAAAAATCATGAGATTACAAGGTTATCATACCATTACATCATTACTATAAAAAAGAAATCACAAGTTACATGAAATTCCTAAAGTCCTAAACATGCCTAACCCATCCCAAACCCTTAGCCTCCAAGAACTTGTTGTCCAAACTTTAAAAAAACAACCTTGATGCTGATCTTTTTTCTGCTGCATAATGCTGCCAATCACAGTCCAAGAAAAACTGCCCAAAACAGTCTAAAAAAACTGGACAAGTTGTCCAAAAGTCAGCCCTGTTGCTGCCCCTATAGTCCAAAATCCTGCTCCACATGCTGCCTAAACCTGCTACTGCCATGCATCATAAATAGTCCAAGAGTTTCACCCTTTTCGTCCGTAGTTATCTATGGGCTCTTAATTTCTTAGCTCACTTTGAAAACTTGCTTTGTATGTGTGATTTGTTTGAAAATATTTTGAAAAAAGCTGATGTAAGGCTGACTTTATAATGATTCTTGTATCAGTCCTCAAGAATGTGTGCAAAGTATTTTTTTTGAAAATATTTGTTCGAAAGTGTAGTGTGAGAAATATTTTGTTTGTGAGAAAAGTTGTGAGCAAGCAATTAAGAGTTTCTTACCCACTAAAGTCTTTCTTATTCTTTTCCTTCTCCTTTAGAGATAGTGTTATCCATACAGTTAGTTGGTAGGTAGCCCTATCCATTGGATGTGAAGGGACAATTGAAAGGTCATCGTATAGTCATCGTAGGCAACATATAAGGATACTTTAGCAATTTATCGGAAGGACTAGATCATTTTTCGTAGGGACTAGATCATTTTATAGGCAACTTCGAAGGGTCATCAAGGGACTATGATCTTTATTCGAAAAGACTTTTCTAAAGCATCCCTATTTTTGAGGGACACGACCATGTTCCGAAGGCAACAAAAATAGGTTACCCTAGGGGTGCGAGTGTGAATAGTGATTCAATTCAGTTATTTTATCTTGTATTTAGGGTTATACTATCGGTTGATTATTATCTTGCCATACAAACCCTAATTACCAGCAATATAAAATATAGTAGGAAAAGTAAAGGTGCGGAAAGTAAAGTTCCTACGTTATTACATGTCTTCAGAGGAGTTACATAGTGAGTGCGAGAATTTAAACCTATAACTATTACATACTCGGAACAGATACATAATTAGGAAAAAATTAGAGAAAACAAACCTAAGTTATTACAATCGAATAATGCGACCTATACATTTTTATCTAAGAATTAAAATAGCAAAAAGAAAAGAAAATATGAGAAAAAGTTTTGGAGAAAAGAAAATATTTTGTTTTTAGAAAATAATTTTAAGTGATAAAAATAACTAATAAACTCTAAAATCTCTAATTGATTTTAATATTTTGAAACAAGGTTTAATTAATTTAATTGATAAAAATAAAAGTCAAAACTTTAATTGTTAAAAAAAACTTATCTTAATTTAACTAGTATTAGAAAATTATTAAGTTAATTAAAATTAGGTTAATTAAAATTAGGGTTTAATTAAAAAAAAAGAAAAATAAGTGAAAAAGAAGAAAATAGGGTTAGTGCAAAATATGAAGAAAAAATGTATGGGGTGGGTGTTGAACCCACACCCTTCAGTACTTTCCATGCGCAACTTACCACCAGGCCAAGCGCTGGTTCGTGTTAGAAATAGAGGCGTGTTGTATAATATATAAAACCTGTAGAAATTGGAAAATATAAGAAAGGTTGCAAAAGTCAGGGATCGAACCCACGCCCTTATAGATCAATGCCTTAACGCACACGCTCTTGCTACTGGGGTGGATGTTATATCCAGTAGTGGAATGAATTTAAATAAATATAAAAAAAATCAAACCAGAGGAACCGGAGAAGCATCGGAGCCCTAGCTCCACCGTCTTCTCCGGTGAGTATGTTTTTACAACCTGTAAAAAAGAGTATGTTAATGAAAAAATAGAATCCTACGCCCCTAATTTGAGGGCTGGGAATTCAATGGTGGCCTTAGATTTGGCTAATTCTCCCTGCATAATGAAATACAAAGAAAATATTTTAAATTGGTTTAAGAATGGCAACGCATGATTCTGGCATCATGGGATTCATGCGACGGGTCAGACCTACATATTTATACCTCAGGAACACATTAGTATCATTAGGATGAAGCAAAGCACAATAGAAACTAAAATACAAAATCCAAGAAATTATGTAAATCGGTGATGCATGGATGCCCGTTTCAGGCTCTTTTGATCATCGAGGATGATCCCAACTTACTCTGTAGTGTCACTGGAATTGATTTGGATGGCTAGCTTGCTTTGAGAAAGGGTGAAAACAAATTTTCCCTACTTTGAGATATTTTGAGGTTTTTTGCGGGAGTATTCTTGCAAGGTTTTTGTGTCCCTATTGGCTGAATATGATGGCTATATATAGATAAAGATTAGGTCAAGAAGAATAGGCTCGGACCTTGTATGAAACAACTTTTGATTTTGCTTGAAAAATAGAATTTGAATAAGACAAAATATCAAGATTTTCTACAACAATAACCTCACACGGTTTTTGTATGGTTTTGGGGCCCCAAAATAAATCAAATCTTAAGCCTTTTAAGCCTTGCACATCCATTTGATATTTTTTGATTTAATTTGAATTTAAATGAATAAAAATTAAAATAAATAAGATAAAAATTATCATGGTGCAAGAATGGATTTAGAGGTCCATTATAAGGTTAAGAACACATTTGGACCTTGAAAGATAAGCCCATTAGCGTAAAATTCAAGTTTGCTTGATTTGGGTTTCATGTATTTTCTCAAAATTGCCATACTTGTGCAACTCATAGCTTGCTCAATTTTCATCATATGAAAGTCATATTTGATTTTTTTGGAAATCTCAAGATGTCCCCTACAACTATCATGTTGATCATTTTTCCATTTGAAGACTTTATCTTGATGTAAATTGCTTTGACAAAAAGTGTCTTTTTATTGACTTTTAAAATGACCTATAATGTTTTGACCCATATCTCTCAAGTGAAGCATTTTTTGACCTTGAGTTTAGAGATAAAAAGTTGTAGAGAATTGAATTTATATCAAAATGAGCTTTGGTTGATACTTTTATGACGAGGCATGTGAAAGTTATGCTTGGTCAAAGTTCAGTTGACTTCTCCTAAAGAAAACCCTAATTTAGCAACTTTTGACTTTTGATGAATCTTAAGTTTTCTTGATGAGTTATGATCAACCCTTGATCAAATGATGAATGTAACTTCAAAATGTTTAGGTTGACCAAAAATCTTGAAGTTTGACTATATGTTGTCCACAATTGACTTTTTACCCAATACAGTTAATTTTTAATCATCTGAGCAATTGACTGAGCAAATTTGTATTGTAAGGCTTGAAATTTGACATGAGGATTCTTTGAAGCATATAAGGGGCCATGAAACTCATTTGAGACATTAGAATCTCAATTTCATATGAGAAAACCAAAACCTTAGATGTAGGCTATTGCTTAGGAGGAGGGTTCATCTGACCAATTCTTGAGTAGTCTTGAGCAATTGAGAACCCTAGGAGCATGATGAGATATGTTGAAAAGAGAGGAAATTTTTTTGGGTATAACAGATGGATTGAAATTGTACAATCCTCTTAATAATTGTTGTATAGACTCTGAACAAACTAAATATATCAGGATCAAAAGTTCGGAACCATCTCAGAACACAAAGAAACCAAGTACCATGAAGATCAACATATGTACCTGTAAGAATAATTCCCACCCCATCTAACATGTTGATTCTAGTTTGGGTATGGTCAAAAGGTCCACATATTCGTTAGTCTACGTGAAAATACTATCATCGCAATACCGAACATGTATAACGATAGCATCCCCAAATAAACCTCGTATGCACGTGGTATTTCATGATCGTGCTAGTAGGACCTGCGTCCATTAGGCGTCATGAACATCCACTCTAGTAATATGTGTTACTAAATTGTTTTCTCTTGCCTGGGTACTGGAACTTTTAACTCATAGTAACACCCAACCCAACTTGAAAAACAGGAGATCCCAACACAACACAACAAATATCCAGAATAGTGGAAAGCAATAATATGCAATGCATGCAATAAATAAACAAAAAGTAAAACATTTAGAATAAACATCCAATGAAATGAAAAAAAACCAAGATATAGGAATGACTTGCTTAGGAGTCCCCAGCAGAGTCTCCAATTGTCGCTATCGCGAAAAAATTACCGACGCAAACAAAGTCTCCATCGAATGTTATTTATCCCAAAGAATGGAAAGGAAAACATCTAGTAAACCTCATTTAAGAAAGAACAAGGTCTCTCAACAAAGAAGAAGGTACATAAGTCGATTACGTAAGAGGAAGGTATTAGCACCCCTCACATCTGTGGTAATCCATGGGATCCACTTAAGCTGTTCTAATCAAAGGGTGTGTTATCTAAAGCTTACAAACTAAGGGAATGCATGAATGAGTTGTTAACGAAAAAAATAAAGTTTTTATTATTGCGCTCGCCTCAGTTTCAAAACCTTGTGCCTACTTATCTTTGTCATGCAATTGGGAATCCGAGCATTGTAGTTCTTCTGAAAAAGAAATGCTCTGTTTTTGTTTTTTAACTAGACGATGTTACATTCACATTCTAGAAGTTGACATTTGCCGCTTGACCTTTGGAGACTCACGCATCATATTGCGCATAATGGAAATAACATGTCCTTTTTATGAAAAGAATTTTCAAAAGAAAAGCCCGAAGGCAAAAAAGTTTTAATTTTTTGAGATGTTATGTTGGGATAACAGCAAATGGATCCCAATGGAGGTACACTTACTATTTATCCGCTTATTTGTGAAAAATGTGTGTGAATTAAATCGTAATAGAGTCTAGAAATGGAAGAAAAGAAAGGTTAATAATGTATTGCCTCACTCTTTTCCATAAGACTCAACAGCATACGACTCACATTTTTATTTGTTAATTATTTTGAGTTTTTGATACAGAAAGATTTTTGTTTTACAAGTATGCAATGCAAAAAGAAAACAAAATCTATGGGATATCAATCCTATTTGTTATCATGCAATGGTGGTCCTAAGGTTAGGATATAGGGAATACTACCTAATTGTTATCATGCTTGGATTACAACCTAACGTCTATTTAATTCACAACTTGAACAAGATAAAATCATACTCATAAGGGTACATATGAGCACAAGCAATCAACAATGAAACAAAAAGAGCGATGTCGTGATCTAAGTTATGGAGCAAGACTAAGTGACTCTTCGTTAACAACAAAGTATGACAAAAATGATAGAAATAAAAACCAATGTGTCAATTGGAAATGGCACACAAGCAAAGAATAAGCCAAGAGTATACCAAGTATCAAGTGAAAATAAATCACAAGCAGAAAGTGCATCAGATAAGCCCATGGTATAAGATAAGAACTCCTGCATCAGATGAAAAACCGCACAGACAGACAAAACCAGGATAACAGAGAAATAATCTAAATGCCTCATATGAAATAAGAACTCAAGTCCAAATGGTTGAAGTCATGAATCAAAGCTATATGAACAAATAAAACATGAAGTAAATGTTTAATCAATTAATCAAGAATTGATTAACTTAATTAGTTAGGTTAAGAAAAATTAATTAGTAAAGCTAATTGATTTTTAATAACAAAATCAACTAACCAAATAAAATTTTAATTAATTAATAATAAGCAACAAAGTGTGCCAAGAGGAAGTGAGCATTTGAGCCATATTGAAAGCTTACACAAACCATGAACATGTCAGTAACACAAAAGAAAGTGTAATAATAAAAGGGAAACTTGCTTTTAATTTATGTATGAGCAACTCGATTTCTCAATCAAAATCACCATATATGTTTGAATGAAATAGAAAAGCAAGAATCATGGATCACATATGCAATTAAGATTCAATTGTGTATTAACAAAGTAAGTGGTAAAAAATAAGTTGCAACCAAAAATCCCATGAAAAAGCTTTTAAGTCTCAAAACAACTTCAACCACATCACAATTCCAATTAATGAACTGTGAGGGAAAGGTCCCTCTATATGTGTTTTAATGATGTCAAAATGTTTACTACTCACTCTCCATTTGGGTTGTTCCTATGAACAATCTTGTTGTGGAATGGTTGGAATGAAGATCTCTAGAAACATTCATTTTTGGGAAAATTCACTGTTTGCGTCGACTCAAAGATATGTGTGGTCGACTCATCATTCTCAACCAAGCTCAGGATGTGTCGCGTCCACCCTTCTGGTCGACTAAACCTGGTAATCAAAGTATTCAAATATTGCATCGATGCAAGCCCTGTAGCGGTAGACGCACTATACTTCAAATTGGTTTTCCTCCACCTTACCGCTTGAGTCGAACGCTCGCTGCTTTCAACTATTTTTCTGCTATGCTTTTGGGTCTTACTATTTGGTAACATATATATATATATATATATATATATATATATATATATATATATATATATATATATATATATATATATATATATATATATATATATTCATTGGGTATCATCATTTGAAGAAAACAAGAACTAGGGAAAGATACACATAGTGCTCATCATCTTCATCCTCTCTTCTCAAAAATCAACATCTACACATAATCATTGTTGTTAATTCAAGAAAAGTGTTGTGGTGATAACGTTCAAATCAAAGATTTAATTCAGATTTGGGTTGCGCAATTGTGGGTTGTTCTTGAATAAAATCGTTTGGATTTTCTCCTCCAAGATTCCAATTGGTGCGGGGGGTTTTGCACAAGTCTTTGCTTCATCGAATTCAGCCGAGTGAAAGGATTAAGAAATGATGGGTTTGCTTAATCAAGTAATGGTAATCAGAGGATTGTGAAGGAAGATTTAGGGTCAAATTTCTTGTGGTCGAAATCATCCGAGTGAAAGTATTACAGAATAAGAGTTCGTGCAAATCAAGTAGTGGTAACCGGAGGTTTGTTAGAAGAATTTGGCAATTGGTTTGGCTCAAACCAAGGAAAGGGAAGAAGACTGTTACATCAACAACATTGGTTTATTTTTATTGTGAACTATCTCTTCTCTTGTAACATTTGCATCTTAATATCAAATATCTCAATTCTAGATTCTAGAATTGGGGGAAAACGTACCCTACGCGAGGACGACAAGGGGAACTTCCTTAACAAATCGTGTGTTCTTCTTCTTTTTCTTTACTTCCATACTTAAATACTATAATTTGTGGGAATTAAATAGTCGAATTTTCTTGTACTGAAATTGTGGTGTGTTGAAATCATTTCACAACATTGGTAACAATCCGTTTGATTGATACCTAAGAAAACTCACCGCTACAATTTAGTAAAATCAAACCTAAGGTGCTTTGCACATAAGGTGTTTGACAAATTGATTCATCCATAAATTATTCATTGTGTTTAGCTTTATCTTAATCAACTCATTGGAAGTAATTCATACTCATTGAGGATGTTTGAGTGATTGACCAATTGAGTAAAACACATTGATTCTTACTTTGTCATCCTATCCCATACGGTTACGCATATCCGATCTTTTCAATAGAGGATCGTTTAGACTATTGAAGATTCCGGGAGCTTTCGCATATATTTCTAAAAAATAATTTTAAAAAGCGTAAATAATTTTTTAAACGATCTATTCAACCCTCCCCCCCTTAGATCGATCACATCGTCTAACATGAACAACACATCATAAACCATGAAAGAGATGAAGACCCAATCATAACAAATATCAGGTATTCAAAACAAAGTGACTCACATGGATGTGAAAGAATTAAAGCTTATGAACCGAAGATACTAAAACGGTTTTCACAACTTTAAACATTCATTCCATTCATCAAAACCAAAATCTCATGGCATTAAACTCAAGTATCACTCAATTCAAGTACAAAACATGAGAAACAAAATTCGAACACACTTTTCATCTTGTTATTAGCATCCGAGAAGAAACAACAAACACACAATGAGGCTAAAAACTCTCATCTCAATTATCTTCAAAACAAACGAGAATAACACTCGATATCAAATCCAAAATCTCTTGTTCATATTCAGAACAAAGAAAACAGATCTAGTGATACCACATAATTTCTCATTTAGATTTAACTCAGAGTTAATGTAAATACCATCTGTAACAAATGGTTTTTTATACATAGCCGCCACTATTAGTTTTTATCCTAGGGAAGGGAATCTAATAGAAAACCCTAATTCACAGATAGAGATTCTAGGTTTCGGACTTCATAAGACGAAAGGAAGATCTTAGGCACCTTTCATCTACATTGTTCACAAGGATACTAGGTTTTAGGCTTAGGTTTCGGGTTAAACAGGGTTTTAAATTTTAATTAGGAGGACTCGCCACGATTTTTGATCGTATGCCTACGTATCCTCTTATGAGGAATCAGAGTCCCAATTCGTAGTTCGCATGGGGTGGGTGTTTTTATGGGTCGCAAACGTTTTTGAATCACCTCACACTTGGCCTGGAGTAGTGGTTGCGGAGATTTTGACTAAATATGCGGTAAGTCAAAATCTGTTTGAAACCCTTTTGCAAAAAATAGTTGATTAGATTAGTTGATTGTGAAAAGATAGTTTGAGATTGGTTAGTATTTTTTATCGTATTAATTGAAAAATATCTTATTAATGCATGAGTAAAAAATATTTAATGCAAATAATATAATAAAATATATAGTGAGTTTTTGAATAAAAATAATTTGAATGATAATATAACGATATTTACATATAATAAATAATAATATATATAATAATAATAATTAATATAAAAATTAATAATAATAATAATTGCAAATATAAATAATAATTATTATAAAAATATAATAAGCATAAGAATTAGAAATAGATAAAAATATAATGTATTAAAAATAATAAAACAAATAATTGATTAAACCTGGGGGTGTATTTCCAATTATGAAGTAAAAGGATTGAGGTGCTAAAATTAGATTGGGTTAGGCCCATTGTATAGGCTGGATAGGGGGTGCGTTTTGTTTCAGGTGTTTGGAAAAGTGGCAAAAGAGGGCGTGAAAAGCAGCTGGGCTTAGGCCCAACGAACTTGAAGAGGGGTCCGTTTGATTACGTGCGGGAGGGAGTACTGAGCTATCGTGAAGCTTGGCCTAATGGCCGTTTGATTAAAATCTAATGGTCGACAGTGAGGGGGCACGATGGCTACGATGGGCGCATGTGTACTGAATGTTTACGGATAAGAATTTTGTTTTAATTCATTTTTACAATTTTGTTTTTCAGTTACAGTCTCTTTCTATATTCCTTATGTACACAACACCTTTCTCTTCTTCTTCACAAACCCAATCACGACGACGGCTCACCGAGACCTTACTCAATCGCGAATCGACCCATAAACCCTCAATCAAAATCAACAAACAACAAACAAACAAAAAAGAGCTAAGCTGATTTACCCCTTTCGCGATTTTCTCTGAATCTTTGCTCTTTCGTCCCTAATTCTTTATTTCTCTTCCGATTTGCAGGAACCGTTAGTCTTAGAAGGTGGAGCAACGACAACGGATCCTTGAAAGGTCAGCGGCGGTTAGGGTTTCAGTTGTTGAAACCCTAACCGCCTATCTTTCGGTCTTCAACAGCAAGGGTTTGGCGCCTCGTTTTCCTTTGTGTTCTTCTTCCAATTTTTTCTTCTGTAATTAAGCCTTCTTCAATTCCTCCCCCCCTCTTCACTGTATTTTTGTTCACTATTTATAGGTTTAGGTCTTGTAACATTAGGGATTACTGTTATCAATTTGATTAGCTTAGAGTTAGGTTAGACATAGAGATTTAGGGATTCAATTTATTGGGATTGATTTTGTTTGCTTTTGTAATATATTTTTGCTGAGATTTGATTTGGTGTTGTAAAAATCTGGGATTTTGTTTCAATAATAAAAAAATATATTTAATTTGAACAATGAATGTTCTAATTGCAACTGCATAATTTTCTCCATAATCTGCACAGTACTTGTTTGTACAATTGAAACGTGCGTATGTTCTGGGTAATTGGTACAATAGGCGTTAATTGGTTTGGGCCTTGCACCGTGCGTTATTCAATTCCTCGCCTAGTTGGTTTCCCGGATTTGGGCCTTGTACTGCCCAATGATGAATTTTTTTGTACTAGCATTCTTTTTGTACGCATTAGGCCTAATAGGCCTTGTGACCGATTTTTTTTATAATCAATAGAATTTTTACAAAAACTTTTTTAAAACTAATTATAAAGAATAAAAGAATGTTTTAATTAAATCCTTTAAGAATTTGCAAAGAAAGTTCATTTTTTATAAAAATAGTAACAACAAAGTTTTTAGTAATAATTTTTCTAAAAACAATACAGTAGTAACGAAAAAGCTTCAGATGGGATAAAAACTCAATGAGCTTGGACTTATAACCACACCCTCTCTTTGTTTCTTCCTAACCAAAGCAAAAATGGGTCAACATGAATTTTAATGTGCTTGTAATCTCACCCCTCCTTTTTACTAACAACAACAAAAATTTAAATGGACTTTATTATAATTAAGAACTTAATAATTTATAAAATAATTTTCCATATTTGAATCTCATGGGCCATTGACCAATATGCCCCGTAAATGGGCTTACGGGTACATGGGTCTTTCTGATTTAGAAAGCCCCACTCCCCTAAATTAAAATACACCCCCTGGTTGACTTAGATTTAAGAATGAGCCATCAAGTATTGCTGGACCATCCTTAATTAAAACATTTCTTTCTTCCATTTTAAATCTTGAAAATACGATCATAGAGGTAGGGCAAATTTGGGGTATGACAACTGCCCCTATTCAATTATCTTTCAATCGAATAGCATGAGAATACACGAGTCTGATGCATTTTGATTGGAAGTTCATTGAATACTTGGAATACCCCAAAATTTGTCCGACAAACATAAGGTTACGCTTATATAGCATTCCCTTAAGAGTCTTGGGGAGATAGGAAAAGCTGATGATATATCGCTTACCAGGGTTTGACGACGAGGCATATGGTTTTGAGCTTGAGAGAACAACATTGTATGTCTTGGTTTGGTTTTGTTTATTCATCCATTTGGGGGGATGAATAAAACACTTGATAACACACGACTTCTTGGAGACTGAGGAAATGGGTTATGTTTGCGAATCGTTTCATGGAGTCTTAAGTGACGAGCTAAGTTTGGATTCTGAACACCGCGGCATGGAGTCTTAGGCAATGATCTATATTAGGGAGTGTCACACATTACTGCGTGGAGTCTTAGGTAAGGTGTGAAGGGAGGGAAACACATCATTGCATGGAGTCTTAGACAATGGGTCATGTTACACTGCTGCATGGAGTCTTAGACAATGGGTCCTGTTACACTGCTGCATGGAGTCTTAGGCAATAAACTAAGTTTCGCGCATTACGGCCTGGGGTCTTAAGTAATGAGTAAGGTGAGGGGAATAAATCACTGCATGGAGTCTTAGGCAATGTACAAAGCTTCGTGTATTACTTCATGGAGTCTTAGGTAATGAACTATATTGTAGAGGGAAAACATCACTGCGTGGAGTCTTAGGTGATGGGCTGAACACATCACACAATGGAGTCTTAGATGGAGGATCTTATTTGGCTTTTGGACATTGCGGCGTGGAGTCTTAGGCAATGTATCTAGTTTTGTGAATACATTGAGGCTTAAAGGCAATGTGTGATCGGTGGAAATAGAACTGACTGTTTAAAGCTGGTTCGCGAAATGTCACGGAAGCAAGAGTCGCCACCGTCTTTTATTTTCTCCAACATGGACAGGACAAAAGCACAACAAAATTCCTTATGAGAATGTTTCTCGGTTCGGGAGGTAGATTTATAGAAAGGGAAGGTGTTAGCACCCTTTCTATCCATGGTTATCCACGGGCTCTTAGGTACTTGCTCTTATGTTTTCAAAAGATGTTTGCTTTTCAAATGTGAGTGGGTTTGAAAAAGTTTCATTGAAAGATTTCTGAGTGACTCTTGTATCTGTCCTCAAGAGTGTTTGAAAAATTTGTTTTGAAAGCTTTTGAAAGTGTCAGTGTGAAAAGATTTTTGATTTGTTTTTGAAGAGAGCAAGTACCCATGAGTCGTCTACCTACCCTAAGGAATTAGGCTGTGTCAAAGTCTCTAAGGTAGTGCCATCCCACCATTGAGAGGTAGGTAGCACCACCGTTGGAGGTGTTCGGGTCAATTCGATTTTAGGGACAGTGTGGTCACCGAAGCAATAGTAGGACACCTTAGAAGTAACCCTAATGTCCTAGATCCTTTTTAATCCGAGGAAACCGTTTCGAGGCGACTGGATCTTAGACATAAGGGCGACCGCTAAAACACCCTATACTTGACGACCACTTTCGAAGGCAACGAGTGAGGCGTACCCTAGAAGTGACAGGTGCATTGTGTGTTGTTTTCAGTTTATATTTATCTTGGATCATGCAATTGTGAGCTACGAGTTGTTTTTAATTATCATACATTCTTTCATGCTTATTTAGCAGTTAGGAGTGCGGAAAGTAAAATACAAAAAGGTAAAAGCTACGCTATTACAAGGCGCGAGTCTATACATCGCCAAAATACAAAGACCCGTTTTTGATAAAGATGCGGAAAGTAAAAAAAACAATAAACCTAATTACTATTACATCCGGAAACAGTTACATAATAATCAAATACAATAAGTAACGTGCGCGAAAAGAAAATTAATTGGACGTCCTTAGGGTTTTGACCCTTTTGAGCAATTATGAGTTTTTTGTGTCTTTTGTATGAAATTAAAATTAACCTAAATCTAATTATTCAATTATTTACAAGAAAGTGTTTTTTATGTTTTTTGTATTTATTACGAAAATAAGAAAAAGAATTTAAAAGTTAGTAAACAAACCTAATTCTAGATTATTTTAATTATTAATAAAAACGTCAAAGTTGACCTAATTTAAACTAATTAATTAATTTACATGTTTATGTAAAAATAATAGTAATAAATAATGATAACAATAATTAATTAAGAACATGATTAAAAAGTGTCAAAACCTAATTCTATATGATTTTTATTTATTAAGAAAAAGGGTTAAAATTAAAACCTAAATTAAGCTAATTTGATTATTAGTATTTATTAACAAAAAATAGGTTAATGATGAAATTTAATAAATAATTAAATATATATTTACAATTTTGATTTTCTGATTTTATTGTGAAAAATTAATTTATAGTGAATTAATAAAAATAATTAAAACAATTAAAAGAATTAGAAAAGAAAATAAAATAAAATTAAAACATGCAAACCAAGGGGGTTAGATGGCCCAAAGTGGAGGTTTATGTGAGAAATTCTGGCCCATTGAAGATCAAGCCTGGTTGACTTTCAGGAATCATGTGCACGTGCGTTGACTGGAAAACACCATAGACTCCATCTCCTGGCCACTGGATGGATCTCATGGCCACTTGGCAGGCTTAGGCGTGAGAGTGCATGATGGACCTTTGAATGAACACTGCATGTGAACGCTTTGTGAAAAAATAGAAAGAATTATATGGGGGACCTGGGAATCGAACCCAGGTCCCAGCGCTTGCCAGTAATGTCTCCAACCACTACGCCATTCAAACGCGTTTGTAAACATAATGACCAATAAAAATATTATATGAAAAGCAATAACCATGCTAGAAAACGCGCGCAGATTTGAATTCACCAACTAGGAGATGCCACGCCCTTCGTCTTCTTCTTTCTTCTGCAAAATATAAAACAAGATAGCAGGGGTTTTAAACCCCCACTAACTATAACAGTGAAAAATAGCGAATAGAGTTAGGGGCAATATAAAAAAGGCGCGATGATTCCATCTTGATCGTCTCATCCAGACGGTTTCAGCCATGGGCATTATGGTCTCTAATTTTACTCATGCTGAAAAGCCCCAATCTAAAAGCTTGGAAACCCTAAATCTCTCCCATGGCAACTGGCGTTTCAAGGCGTATTAACAAAATTAAATCATACCAGAAGCTTCACCTGAATGCTATGAACACAAAACAATCAACCAAATGTATTAAAAATGCATGAATCGAAGTTTACAGTTTTGAAAAAAAATGATCAACCGTGACTTTGTTAGAGCGTTTTGTTGAGCTTTAAGGCTTGCTCTCAATGGCCACAGCTTCCTGGAAGGTCCAGCAATATACTGGAAACAAGAAAAAGGCTCGAATTGGCCTGCAAGTGGGAATTCAGTTTCCAAAATTCTTGACTTTTTTTCAATTTGGCAATGGTGTTTTCAGCAACAGTTTTTCGTCTCCTTCTTTAGGGTTTCCTTCAGCACATATATGTGAATGAATTTAGGTTAGAATAAGGCCCATGAGTCCATTGCATTATGACTTTGAATATGTGATTGCCAATCATATCTTTTTCAATCTTTTCTTTCATGAAACCTTGCCAATCATGGATATTTTGAGGTCTTAGAAGTGCACACGATTTGCCAGCTTGCCCTAGCCTTATTGCTTCACAAAAAGATCCAAAAAGCATATCTTTTTAATTTTTCCTACAATTAAAACCAATTAAATAAATTAATATTAATATAAATTCAATTAATTAATTAAAAATAAGAAAATAAATCAAATTAAGTTCAATGGGTCGTGCATAGGCCTTGGATAATGATTCAAGAAAGAATTTGAGGCCCATTAGCAACAATGAAGTGTTTTAGGCAAAGTTGACTTTTGAAAATTCCCAAAAATTTCCCAACTTCTCCAATGCATATCTTGCTCAATTTTGAAGCTATGAACATTTTCTTGGACATTTTGGAAAGGTCTTAAAGTCCTCTAACCAATGACTTTGGTCCCATGTCATTTTGATTCACCAATATCAAGTTATGGTCTTTGACTCAAAGTGCCTTTTTGTTGACTTTTGAAAATGACCTATAATGTTGAAATTGATAACTTTTTGTGAGAGCATTTCTTGGACTTGGAATGTGAAGATGAGTTGTAGGAAATGTCATCCCCTTCAAAATGAGCATTGGATGGGATTTTTCTGATGAACCATGAAAAAGTTATGCCTTGGTCAAGTTACAGTTGACTTTTCAACTGTCCAAAAATAGAAACTTTTGCATCTTGAGACTTTTTGAGCCATGCCTGAGGAATCATGATCAAGAATTGATCAAATGATGATTGTGGCTTCAAAATAAGATGTTGACCAAAATTTTGACTTTTGACTGCCAAATGACCATTTTACCCCTACAGTTGACTGTGGAGCAATTAGGGTTTTTGACTGTGCAACTTGATGCTGTGAGTCTTGAAACTTGACATATGGATGCTTGACAATGTATATAGGCATATGGGACTTGATTGGACCCTTGAAAGCCTCAATCTCTTTGCAAGAACCAAAACCCTAATTTTGACTGTGTTAGGAGGCAATTGGACTGTGCAACCCTTGAGGGATTTTGAACCATCTGGAGATTGATCTTGACAAATCTTGAAGAATATGGGAGGGAAAATTTTGGGGTACAACAGTTTCCCCTGTTCAATCTTCTTAGACCTGAGGATGTAGATTGGCTTGCGTGCCTTTCGTGATCCGAAGGTGGAAGATGATTGAACACTAAAGTGCCCAGAAATTTGCACTCACATAGTAGAATGTCAGTAGTGTGATGGCGGGAATGGGCTTACAGATGCCATTTGGAGAGATGATGGATAGGAGGATGGGCTTATAGATGCCATCTAGAGCTGTAACAGAATCTTATCGGGAATGGGCTTATGGATGCCATTTGGAGACAGTCGGTATGTGGATGGGCTTATAGATGCCATCTAGGTGTCGATCGCGTAAGAGATTCCTTAGCGAGAACTTGCGTACCTGAGAAAGAAAGACAGTTACCTGGCCTGTTACAGGGGTTGATCTTCAAACTCTTCATGTAGATATGCCCTGGCTGGATACAGGAATCGAATCTTTAAACTCTTCAGACGTGCCCTGGAAAGATACAGGAATCGAGTCTGGAATTAGTCGTCAACAGATATGCCCTGGCCGGATACAGGAATCGAATCTTTAAACTCTTCAGACGTGCCCTAGCAAGATACAAGAATCGAGTCTGGAATCAGTCGTCAACAGATATGCCCTGGCCGGATACAGAAATCGAATCTTCAAACTCTCCAGATGTGCCCTGGCAGGATACAGGAATCGAGTCTGGAATTAGTCGTCAACAGATATGCCCTGGCCGGATACAGGAATCGAATCTTCAAACTCTTCAGACGTGCCCTGGAAGGATACAGGAATCGAGTCCGGAATTAGTCGTCAACAGATATGCCCTGGCCAGATACAGGAATCGAATCTTCAAACTCTTCAGACGTGCCCTGGCAGGATACAGGAATCGAGTCTGGAATTAGTCGTCAACAGATATGCCCTGGCCGGATACAGGAATTGAATCTTCAAACTCTTCAGACGTGCCCTAGCAGGATACAGGAATCGAGTCTGGAATTAGTCGTCAAAAGATATGCCCTGGCCGGATATAGGAATCGAATCTTCGAACTCTTCAGACGTGCCCTGGCAGGATACAGGAATCGAGTCTGGAATTAGTCGTCAACAGATATGCCCTGGTCGGATACAGGAATCAAATCTTCAAACTCTTCAGACGTGCCCTGGCAGGATACATGAATCGATTCTGGAATTAGTCGTCAACAGATATGCCCTGGCCGGATACAGGAATCAAATCTTCAAACTCTTTAGACGTGCCCTGGCAGGATACAGGAATCGAGTCTGGAATTAGTCGTCAACAGATATTCCCTGGCCGGATACAGGAATCGAATCTTCAAACTCTTCAGACGTGCCCTGGCAGGATACAGGAATCGAGTCCGGAATTAGTCGTCAACAGATATGCCCTGGCCGGATACATGAATCGAATCTTCAAACTCTTCAGACGTGCCCTGGCAGGATACAGGAATCAATTCTGGAATTTCTTCATGTAGATATGCCCTGGCTAGATACAGGCGTCGAATCCACAAGTAATCACTCACAGATATGCCCTGGCTAGATACAGGTATCGAATATGGAATTGCGACAGTTGATAGTAATCATCTTTGTATTGACCTTTGTCCTGAAAAGACAAAACGTTAGTTGTATGCAATGTCATGATGTATGAAATGCGTGATGTTCTCAAAATAAATGAGATTGTATGTTCATGATGCGTATATGCGTTCTATAATGTATGAAGACGTGATGTTTATGAATGTATTTTTGTCTGGGAAAATAAATCCTTGACGGATGCCAGGAGTTTGTTGAATCCTGGGCTGATGTTGAGGAGTAGAGCTCTTTGTTTTCGCTGGGGATGTTGATTGCAAGAATAAACCGGTGGGAGAAGATGACTCCGTTGAGGAATAAATTTTGTTGGAGAGATTACTCTGCGGGGAAATTACTCTGTGGGAGGAGAGGTACTTTGCTGAGATGTTGATGATAACTCCGCTGGGGATACCATTGATGATCTCTGTTGGAAGATGAACTTCGCTGGGGAATAGGAAGAACTTCGCCGAGGACGATCTTTCTGTGGTAATTAGCTGAGGATAACCCAGTTATAGGCTCTGGTGGAGATAACCTCTGAATATGGCCGGGGAGATGCTATGCACTCTGCGGGGGACAAGTTTCCAGAATCTACTGGGGATAAGCTTCCAGAATCTACTGGGGAGATTGATTCAACTCTCCTGGGGAAACTTTTTTTGAGACTGCACTGGGGAGGTAGCTCCACTGGGGTGTCTGGTATTCCACCGGGGAACAATCTTATATTTCCGTCGAGGAATATTAAGACTGCCGGGGATGCTTGTTTAGGAACATTTGTATACTCCGCTGGGGAATATTGAGATCTTCTGGGGATGTCCAACTTCCTTAAGGCTGACAGTAGACTAACTCTGCTTGGGGAGAGTGTTGCTGACTTGCTGGAGATACTGTGCCTTTTCGGGGCTGATGGGAGACCAACTCTGCTTGAGGAGAGTATGGTTGATTCTTGTCTTACTCTGCGGGGAGTGAAGGTATCTTGGTCAAATTCTTCAGCTGAATCTACCTTTGTACCCGGAGGACAGAGTAGCTTGTACTGTTTAGACAACTCCTTATTGCCCCAGTTTCTGCTGGAGGAGCAGGCCTATGAGGTGCTTGATACCTGCTGATTGGAAAATCTTCTTTTGGTAGGCAAGTGACGAGATGACGGGACATAGTCGTACACTTTGATCCCTAACTTTTTCCTGGACCGCCCTTTCGGGTTTTCAGTCCATCGGGATACCCTTTTTTGCCCAAGCCGCCTTTTTAGGTTTTCAACTTGCCGGGTGTACAAATTTTTGCATTTTCATCCCTTATTTTTGCCCGAACACTTTTGGTTCGCCGGGAAGCCCTTATTTTTGCCTAGGCCTGTCAACCTAGCGGGTCTTTGATTATGCGCAGTATTTTTTCGACTATGTCCACGCTCTCAGAATGTAGGGAGTTTCCCCTGTCAGAAGTGTTGCCATGTAACCAGAAGATCTTCGTTTGATTAGGCAAGATTCGTAGCTGGAACTCATGTCCAATGCCCCAAGTGACTCAGAGGGAGGTTTGCCCCTGGTTATTTGGCATTTGAGAGATTCTCTGAATCTTGACTTGACTGCCCCAAATGACAGACAATGATCATGTCCACCTCTTGGTTGGGAGTGCTTTTGTTCCTTAGATATTCTTCGTGCGAATTTCCCTGCTGTTCGAACAAAAGGTCATATGCAAACAGTATTATATTAAAAATGCAAGGATTATGTCTGTCTTGAAGTTTTTTTTTTGAAAATGTATTTTTTAGTAAAACAAGCAAGTTTTGTAAAATGTGATGTCAACTTGTTATTTTACCGCAAGCCTTAAGGAGTCAGGATACCTTTCGTAACAGTACGCTTTCGAACTGACCCATACTTCAGCTAGGACTTTCAAGGGTTATAACGTGGCCTGGTTCATGGTTTAATAAACAAAGGATAAAGGCTCAAATTATTTGTACCCACCCGCTCTTCGTGATGTTCTTCAAACCTAAACTCAGCTGATCGTGCGTTAGACCTTGTTTGAGTCTTTGCTCGGATATTCCAGTGATGGTTCGGATGTTGACAGTTTATTTTGGACAGACAGTCATTTCTCTTTTTTTTTGTTGAGGGTTTGTAGGACCTCTTTCTTTTTTACTTCATTATCCCTGTTTTTTGCCTGAACTGTTTCTTTTGTGATTACAGCCAGCGAGATTCCCCAGTTTTGTAAGTCTCCTTCATATGTTTTGACTTAATGGGCGTTTATTTTGAGGGATAATGACTGCATGTCTTTATGATTATTCGGAACCATCACTGTCTTTTGTTTCAGAAGGACTTCTTTTGATGCCATTCATTGTGCACTTGGATCAACTAAGATAACTACCCCGCCCCAGGTTATGATTAAGGGTTTTAATTTTCGAAAAGAAAAACTCCTACTTCTTTGGCTCGAAGGGGTTGACGAGGGATTATCTTCCTTATAACTCCAGTGTTTAGGAATTGAAACAATGCCTGTACCTCATCAGCGGGGTCTGTTCAAAAGCATAATGTAGATTACAGTATCGTTTTCGTCATCCTCCCTCAAGAGGCTTAGAATTATTAACCGAGCGTTGATCATCACAAAAAAATATGAAAGCAATTTGAATATAGTGAAAATAATTGGATTAATTCAAAAACAGACATATGCAGTGCATTAATAAAAGAGTTTGCTATGACATTAATTGTTTGTATAAGCAAAAAAATACAACTCGGAAATTCAAATAAACAAAAGCCTTCAATGATTGGGCAAAGGAGCAGTGATTATGTTTAGAGTCTCTGGTGCTTCAAACTGAATCTCTCTGGCATCAATCATGTCTTGGACCTTGTTCTTCAGAGCCCAACAGTTGTCCGTAGTATGCCCCGGGCTATCAGAATGGTATGCGCACCTATCGTTGGGATGATAGTTAGGAGCAGAAGTGTTTGGATTCCGGAGAGGAGCCCCTTAAGGTAATCAGCCCTGCCTTCAACATTTGCTGTAGCGCTTGATCCAGTGACATGTTGATCTTAGTGAACTGTCTCTTGGGTGCGACCTCCTTACATTGCTGCCCCTGTCCTTGTTGGGCAGGCCTGGGATTAAAGATCTGGGTTGCCCCTACATGTTGATCATGGCGACCCTTTTTACTATGCACAGCATTGGACTCCTTCTTCCCACTGTAAGGCTTTTTATGAGCATCAGCAGGTGCAACTTCTTGAATCTTTCCAGCCTTGATACCAGCTTCAATCCTCTCCCCGGTCAAGATCAAATATGTAAACCCAATAGAAGAATTCCCAATCAGATGGTTGAAGAAGGGACCAGACAGGGTCCCCAAGAACATGTCAACGAGCTCACGGTCAGTCAAAGGCGGCTGCACCCTTCCATCCAGATCTCTCCACCTTTGCACATACTCCTTAAAACCTTCACCCGTCCCCAGTGACATACCCTGGAGTTGGGTACGCGTAGGAGCGAGGTCGGCATTATACTGATACTGCTTATAAAAAGCAGTAGCCAAGTCCTCCCAGTTACGAATAGTGGTTCCATCCAGCTGATAGAACCATTTGAGTTGAGTCCCTGAAAGAGTCTCTTGGAAGAAATGGATCCATAGATTCTTGTCAGCAGTATACGATTGGATCTTCCTCACATATGATCTGAGATGCAGCTTAGGACAGGATGCCCCGTCGTATTTTGCAAAAGCAAGTGCTTTGAATTTGTGAGGGATCACCACCCCAGAAGACAGACCTAGATCTTCGAAGTCCAGGCCAGGAACCTTCTGTATTTCCATAGCACTTAGACGGTCTTCGAGCTGTTTGTAACTGTCTTCGGCAGGAGGATACTGTTCATCATTGTAATCCGTCTCGTTGTCGGAGACCACGGGACTAGGAACCCTTCTCTCTTGGGGACTGTCTTTACCCACAGAGGAAGTAGCGGAATCAGCCTCATTTTGTGATCCATTCCCAGATCGGCGTCTAGGGTTGAACAAAACAGTCATCTTCTTCTTCTTTTTCTCTTTCAGAAGCAGAGTCTTTAAATCCTGTTGATCCTGGGCTAGGCTCATAACCATCTCTTGGAACTGGGCGTTCTGGGCCTGGAGGGCCTTGATAGCTTGTTCATTGGATGATTCAGGATTCATGATGATTGCTGAAATAAACAGCGAAGAAGATAAGTGACCTGTCAAAAGGGTACCTGCAATGCAATGATATGTATGTATGCATGCAATGTTTTCAAGGACCTCGCGGGGTAAACAGAGAAATTGTTAGAATTTGAATTCGTAGCTTGATTGAAGGAACTTCAGGTTGTTGAGAGTCCTTCTTCATGAGTCAAGGCTCACCATATCGAGTGGGTCATAGCCCCTGACTCAAGTTATCAACCTTGGCTAGAGGAAAATAAATCCCCTTTGCCCCTTGCTGGACAGTTGGTTCATCATGACCTGTATCACAAACCCTTGAGATCCTTAAAATGGATTAGTCCTTATGCAGGATGTATGCAATGGTATGATGGTATGATGTTATGCTATGCGTGGAGTGACATAAGTAAACCCTGTTATAAGCCCATATTAAGGACTGTAAACAAAACCTGCATGGAACTCATGTTGTCAGATAACAAGAATATGCAAGTAGTCAAGTTTGAAGGCACACAAGTCACACAAGACAACCCTTAGAGTTTAGGCCAGCATGAAGTTTAGGTACTACCCTCTTGAAGTTGGTGGGCTCAAAAACCTGTCCTATCAAAAGTAACCGGGTTCTAAGGAGCTCAATATCATTGGGTTGTTTTCTGTGTTCATTGTTTTGATTTAGCCACTGAACTGGCGATCAAAATATTCCAAGAAAACAACCCTCAATGAGTGTAGTATCGAGTATCTACCAACTTCGGACTGCACCAAAGTCGGTCATCTCACTACCCTAAAGAGGCCAGGATGGTCAAGTAAGGTTCCTAAGGTCAGTTGATGCTTCACGACACCATGCGGTGGCCCCGTACTCTCCTTGACTTGACTCAAGGGTTACCGGTACTCACCAAAGTGCCACATCAACATAGCAAACTGCTTCAACCGTGTCGGTATACCCCGCACAGTTCCCTCACAGTTTTGTTGCTACTTTCTAAGAGGTATCCCCCAGATCCGGGTTAGGATCTATAGAACTCCCAAAACAGGCCCATAATATTAAAGCAATCAAAACAGGAAATTGAAAACATAAGTATAATCTGTCCTAAGGTACACCTCACTTTAAGATTATCCCCAGCAGAGTCGCCAGTTCTATGATCAGTGGAAATAGAACTGACTGTTTAAAGCTGGTTCGCGAAATGTCGCGGAAGCAAGAGTCGCCACCGTCTTTTATTTTCTCCAACATGGACAGGACAAAAGCACATCAAAATTCCTTATGAGAATGTTTCTCGGTTCGGGAGGTAGATTTATAGAAAGGGAAGGTGTTAGCACCCTTTCTATCCATGGTTATCCACGGGCTCTTAGGTACTTGCTCTTATGTTTTCAAAAGATGTTTGCTTTTCAAATGTGAGTGGGTTTGAAAAAGTTTCATTGAAAGATTTCTGAGTGACTCTTGTATCTGTCCTCAAGAGTGTTTGAAAAATTTGTTTTGAAAGCTTTTGAAAGTGTCAGTGTGAAAAGATTTTTGATTTGTTTTTGAAGAGAGCAAGTACCCATGAGTCGTCTACCTACCCTAAGGAATTAGGCTGTGTAAAAGTCTCTAAGGTAGTGCCATCCCACCATTGAGAGGTAGGTAGCACCACCGTTGGAGGTGTTCGGGTCAATTCGATTTTAGGGACAATGTGGTCACCGAAGCAATAGTAGGACACCTTAGAAGTAACCCTAATGTCCTAGATCCTTTTTAATCCGAGGAAACCGTTTCGAGGCGACTGGATCTTAGACATAAGGGCGACCGCTAAAACACCCTATACTTGACGACCACTTTCGAAGGCAACGAGTGAGGCGTACCCTAGAAGTGACAGGTGCATTGTGTGTTGTTTTCAGTTTATATTTATCTTGGATCATGCAATTGTGAGCTACGAGTTGTTTTTAATTATCATACATTCTTTCATGCTTATTTAGCAGTTAGGAGTGCGGAAAGTAAAATACAGAAAGGTAAAAGCTACGCTATTACAAGGCGCGGGTCTATACATCGCCAAAATACAAAGACCCGTTTTTGATAAAGATGCGGAAAGTAAAAAAAGCAATAAACCTAATTACTATTACATCCGGAAACAGTTACATAATAATCAAATACAATAAGTAACGTGCGCGAAAAGAAAATTAATTGGACGTCCTTAAGGTTTTGACCCTTTTGAGCAATTATGAGTTTTTTGTGTCTTTTGTATGAAATTAAAATTAACCTAAATCTAATTATTCAATTATTTACAAGAAAGTGTTTTTTATGTTTTTTGTATTTATTACGAAAATAAGAAAAAGAATTTAAAAGTTAGTAAACAAACCTAATTCTAGATTATTTTAATTATTAATAAAAACGTCAAAGTTGACCTAATTTAAACTAATTAATTAATTTACATGTTTATGTAAAAATAATAGTAATAAATAATGATAACAATAATTAATTAAGAACATGATTAAAAAGTGTCAAAACCTAATTCTATATGATTTTTATTTATTAAGAAAAAGGGTTAAAATTAAAACCTAAATTAAGCTAATTTGATTATTAGTATTTATTAACAAAAAATAGGTTAATGATGAAATTTAATAAATAATTAAATATATATTTACAATTTTGACTTTCTGATTTTATTGTGAAAAATTAATTTATAGTGAATTAATAAAAATAATTAAAACAATTAAAAGAATTAGAAAAGAAAATAAAATAAAATTAAAACATGCAAACCAAGGGGGTTAGATGGCCCAAAGTGGAGGTTTATGTGAGAAATTCTGGCCCATTGAAGATCAAGCCTGGTTGACTTTCAGGAATCATGTGCACGCGCGTTGACTGGAACACACCATAGACTCCATCTCTTGGCCACTGGATGGATCTCATGGCCACTTGGCAGGCTTAGGCGTGAGAGTGCATGATGGACCTTTGAATGAACACTGCATGTGAACGCTTTGTGAAAAAATAGAAAGAATTATATGGGGGACCTGGGAATCGAACCCAGGTCCCAGCGCTTGCCAGTAATGTCTCCAACCACTACGCCATTCAAACGCGTTTGTAAACATAATGACCAATAAAAATATTATATGAAAAGCAATAACCATGCTGGAAAACGCACGCAGATTTGAATTCACCAACTAGGAGATGCCACGCCCTTCGTCTTCTTCTTTCTTCTGCAAAATATAAAACAAGATAGCAGGGGTTTTAAACCCCCACTAACTATAACAGTGAAAAATAGCGAATAGAGTTAGGGGCAATATAAAAAAGGCGCGATGATTCCATCTTGATCGTCTCATCCAGACGGTTTTAGCCATGGGCATTATGGTCTCTAATTTTACTCATGCTGAAAAGCCCCAATCTAAAAGCTTGGAAACCCTAAATCTCTCCCATGGCAACTGGCGTTTCAAGGCGTATTAACAAAATTAAATCATACCAGAAGCTTCACCTGAATGCTATGAACACAAAACAATCAACCAAATGTATTAAAAATGCATGAATCAAAGTTTACAATTTTGAAAAAAAATGATCAACCGTGACTTTGTTAGAGCGTTTTCTTGAGCTTTAAGGCTTGCTCTCAATGGCCACAGCTTCCTGGAAGGTCCAGCAATATATTGGAAACAAGAAAAAGGCTCGAATTGGCCTGCAAGTGGGAATTCAGTTTCCAAAATTCTTGACTTTTTTTCAATTTGGCAATGGTGTTTTCAGCAGCAGTTTTTTGTCTCCTTCTTTAGGGTTTCCTTCAGCACATATATGTGAATGAATTTAGGTTAGAATAAGGCCCATGAGTCCATTGCATTATGACTTTGAATATGTGATTGCCAATCATATCTTTTTCAATCTTTTCTTTCATGAAACCTTGCCAATCATGGATATTTTGAGGTCTTAGAAGTTCACACGAGTTGCCAGCTTGCCCTAGCCTTATTGCTTCACAAAAAGATCCAAAAAGCATATCTTTTTAATTTTTCCTACAATTAAAACCAATTAAATAAATTAATATTAATATAAATTCAATTAATTAATTAAAAATAAGAAAATAAATCAAATTAAGTTCAATGGGTCGTGCTTAGGCCTTGGATAATGATTCAAGAAAGAATTTGAGGCCCATTAGCAAAAATGAAGTGTTTTAGGCAAAGTTGACTTTTGAAAATTCCCAAAAATTTCCCAACTTCTCCAATGCATATCTTGCTCAATTTTGAAGCTATGAACATGTTCTTGGACATTTTGGAAAGGTCTTAAAGTCCTCTAACCAATGACTTTGGTCCCATGTCATTTTGATTCACCAATATCAAGTTATGGTCTTTGACTCAAAGTGCCTTTTTGTTGACTTTTGAAAATGACCTATAATGTTGAAATTGATAACTTTTTGTGAGAGCATTTCTTGGACTTGGAATGTGAAGATGAGTTGTAGGAAATGTCATTCCCTTCAAAATGAGCATTGGATGGGATTTTTCTGATGAACCATGAAAAAGTTATGCCTTGGTCAAGTTATAGTTGACTTTTCAACTGTCCAAAAATAGAAACTTTTGCATCTTGAGACTTTTTGAGCCATGCCTGAGGAATCATGATCAAGAATTGATCAAATGATGATTGTGGCTTCAAAATAAGATGTTGACCAAAATTTTGACTTTTGACTGCCAAATGACCATTTTACCCCTGCAGTTGACTGTGGAGCAATTATGGTTTTTGACTGTGCAACTTGATGCTGTGAGTATTGAAACTTGACATATGGATGCTTGACAATGTATATAGGCATATGGGACTTGATTGGACCCTTGAAAGCCTCAATTTCTTTGCAAGAACCAAAACCCTAATTTTGACTGTGTTAGGAGGCAATTGGACTGTGCAACCCTTGAGGGATTTTGAACCATCTGGAGATTGATCTTGACAAATCTTGAAGAATATGGGAGGGAAAATTTTGGGGTACAACAGTTTCCCCTGTTCAATCTTCTTAGACCTGAGGATGTAGATTGGCTTGCGTGCCTTTCGTGATCCGAAGGTGGAAGATGATTGAACACTAGAGTACCCAGAAATTTGCACTCACATAGTAGAATGTCAGTAGTGTGATGGCGGGAATGGGCTTACAGATGCCATTTGGAGAGATGATGGATAGGAGGATGGGCTTATAGATGCCATCTAGAGCTGTAACAGAATCTTATCGGGAATGGGCTTATGGATGCCATTTGGAGACAGTCGGTATGTGGATAGGCTTATAGATGCCATCTAGGTGTCGATCGCGTAAGAGATTCCTTAGCGAGAACTTGCGTACCTGAGAAAAAAAGACAGTTACCTGGCCTGTTACAGGGGTTGATCTTCAAACTCTTCATGTAGATATGCCCTGGCTGGATACAGGAATCGAATCTTCAAACTCTTCAGACGTGCCCTGGCAAGATACAGGAATCGAGTCTGGAATTAGTCGTCAACAGATATGCCCTGGCCGGATACGGGAATCGAATCTTAAAACTCTTCAGACATGCCCTGGCAAGATACAGTAATCGAGTCTGGAATCAGTCGTCAACAGATATGCCCTGGCCAGATACAGGAATCGAATCTTCAAACTCTTCAGACGTGCCCTGGCAGGATACAGGAATCGAGTCTGGAATTAGTCGTCAACAGATATGCCCTGGCCGGATACAGGAATCGAATCTTCAAACTCTTCAGACGTGCCCTGGCAGGATACAGGAATCGAGTCCGGAATTAGTCGTCAACAGATATGCCCTGGCCGGATACAGGAATCGAATCTTCAAACTCTTCAGACGTGCCCTGGCAGGATACAGGAATCGAGTCTGGAATTAGTCGTCAACAGATATGCCCTGGCCGGATACAGGAATCGAATCTTCAAACTCTTTAGACGTGCCCTAGCAGGATACAGGAATCGAGTCTGGAATTAGTCGTCAACAGATATGCCCTGGCCGGATACAAGAATCGAATCTTCGAACTCTTCAGACGTGCCCTGGCAGGATACAGGAATCGAGTCTGGAATTAGTCGTCAACAGATATGCCCTGGCCGGATACAGGAATCGAATCTTCAAACTCTTCAGACGTGCCCTGGCAGGATACAGGAATCGAGTCTGGAATTATTCGTCAACAGATATGCCCTAGCCGGATACAGGAATCAAATCTTCAAACTCTTCAGACGTGCCCTGGCAGGATACAGGAATCGAGTCTGGAATTAGTCGTCAACAGATATTCCCTGGCCGGATACAGGAATCGAATCTTCAAACTCTTCAGACGTGCCCTGGCAGGATACAGGAATCGAGTCCGGAATTAGTCGTCAACAGATATGCCCTGGCCGGATACATGAATTGAATCTTCAAACTCTTCAGACGTGCCCTGGCAGGATACAGGAATCGATTCTGGAATTTCTTCATGTAGATATGCCCTGGCTAGATACAGGCGTCGAATCCACAAGTAATCACTCACAGATATGCCCTGGCTAGATACAGGTATCGAATCTGGAATTGCGACAATTGATAGTAATCATCTTTGTATTGACCTTTGTCCTGAAAAGACAAAACGTTAGTTGTATGCAATGTCATGATGTATGAAATGCGTGATGTTCTCAAAATAAATAAGATTGTATGTTCATGATGCGTATATGCATGCTATAATGTATGAAGACGTGATGTTTATGAATGTATTTTTGTCTGGGAAAATAAATCCTTGACGGATGCCGGGAGTTTGTTGAATCCTGGGCTGATGTTGAGGAGTAGAGCTCTTTGTTTCTGCTGGGGATGTTGATTGCAAGAATAAACCGGTGGGAGAAGATGACTCCATTGAGGAATAAATTTTGTTGGAGAGATTACTCTGCGGGGAAATTACTCTGTGGGAGGAGAGGTACTTTGCTGAGATGTTGATGATAACTCCGCTGGGGATACCATTGATGATCTCTGTTGGAAGATGAACTTCGCTGGGGAATAGGAAGAACTTCGCCGAGGACGATCTTTCTGTGGTAATTAGCTGAGGATAACCCAGTTATAGGCTCTGGTGGAGATAACCTCTGAATATGGCCGGGGAGATGCTATGCACTCTGCGGGGGACAAGTTTCCAGAATCTACTGGGGATAAGCTTCCAGAATCTACTGGGGAGATTGATTCAACTCTCATGGGAAACTTTTTTTGAGACTGCACTGGGGAGGTAGCTCCACTGGGGTGTCTGGTATTCCGCCGGGGAACAATCTTATATTTCCGTCGAGGAATATTAAGACTGCCGGGGATGCTTGTTTAGGAACATCTGTATACTCCGTTGGGGAATATTGAGATCTTCTGGGGATGTCCAACTTCCTTAAGGCTGACAGTAGACTAACTCTGCTTGGGGAGAGTGTTGCTGACTTGCTGGAGATACTGTGCCTTTTCGGGGCTAATGGGAGACTAACTCTGCTTGAGGAGAGTATGGTTGATTCTTGTCTTACTCTGCGGGGAGTGAAGGTATCTTGGTCAAATTCTTCAGCTGAATCTACCTTTGTACCCGGAGGACAGAGCAGCTTGTACCGTTTAGACAACTCCTTATTGCCCCAGTTTCTGGTGGAGGAGCAGGCCTATGAGGTGCTTGATACCTGCTGATTGGAAAATCTTCTTTTGGTAGGCAAGTGACGAGATGACGGGACATAGTCGTACACTTTGATCCCTAACTTTTTCCTGGACCGCCCTTTCGGGTTCTCAGTCCATCGGGATACCCTTTTTTGCCCAAGCCGCCTTTTCAGGTTTTCGACTTGCCGGGTGTACAGATTTTTGCATTTTCATCCCTTATTTTTGCCCGAACCCTTTTGGTTCGCCGGGAAGCCCTTATTTTTTCCTAGGCCTGTCAACCTAGCGGGTCTTTGATTATGCGCAGTATTTTTTCGACTATGTCCACGCTCTCAGAATGTAGGGAGTTGCCCCTGTCAAAAGTGTTGCCATGTAACCAGAAGATCTTCGTTTGATCAGGCAAGATTCGTAGCTGGAACTCATGTCCAATGCCCCAAGTGACTCAGAGGGAGGTTTGCCCCTGGTTATTTGGCATTTGAGAGATTCTCTGAATCTTGACTTGACTGCCCCATATGACAGACAATGATCATGTCCACCTCTTGGTTGGGAGTGCTTTTGTTCCTTAGATATTCTTCGTGCGAATTTCCCTGCTGTTCGAACAAAAGGTCATATGCAAACAGTATTATATTAAAAATGCAAGGCTTTTGTCTGTCTTGAAGTTTTTTTTTTGAAAATGTATTTTTAGTAAAACAAGCAAGTTTTGTAAAATGTGATGTCAACTCGTTATTTTACCGCAAGCCTTAAGGAGTCAGGATACCTTTTGTAACAGTACGCTTTCAAACTGACCCATGCTTCAGCTAGGACTTTCAAGGGTTATAACGTGGCTTGGTTCATGGTTTAAGAAACAAAGGATAAAGGCTCAAATTATTTGTACCCACCCGCTCTTCGTGATGTTCTTCAAACCTAAACTCAGCTGATCGTGCGTTAGACCTTGTTTGAGTCTTTGCTCGGATATTCCAGTGATGGTTCGGATGTTGACAGTTTATTTTGGACAGGCAGTCATTTCTCTTTTTTTTTTGTTGAGGGTTTGTAGGACCTCTTTCTTTTTGACTTCATTATCCCTGTTTTTTGCCTGAACTGTTTCTTTTGTGATTACAGTCAGCGGGATGCCCCAGTTTTGTAAGTCTCCTTCATAGGTTTTGACTTAATGGGCGTTTATTTTGAGGGATAATGACTGCCTGTCTTTATGATTATTCGGAACCATCACTGTCTTTTGTTTCAGAAGGACTTCTTTTGATGCCATTCGTTGTGCACTTGGATCAACTGAGAGAACTACCCTGCCCCAGGTTATGATTAAGGGTTTTAATTTTCGAAAAGAAAAACTCCTACTTCTTTGGCTCGAAGGGGTTGACGAGGGATTATCTTCCTTACAACTCCAGTGTTTAGGAATTGAAACAATGCCTGTACCTCATCAGCGGGGTCTTTTCAAAAGCATACTGTAGATTATGCTATCGTTTTCGTCATCCTCACTCAAGAGGCTTAGAATTATTAACCGAGCGTTGATCATCACAAAAAAATATGAAAGCAATTTGAATATAGTGAAAATAATTGGATTAATTCAAAAACAGACATATGCAGTGCATTAATAAAAGAGTTTGGTATGACATTAATTGTTTGTATAAGCAAAAAAATACAACTCGGAAATTCAAATAAACAAAAGCCTTCAATGATTGGGCAAAGGAGCAGTGATTATGTTTAGAGTCTCTGGTGCTTCAAACTGAATCTCTCCGGCGTCAATCATGTCTTGGACCTTGTTCTTCAGAGCCCAACAGTTGTCCGTAGTATGCCCCGGGCTATCAGAATGGTATGCGCACCTATCGTTGGGATGATAGTTAGGAGCAAAAGTGTTTGGATTCCGGAGAGGAGCCCCTTAAGGTAATCAACCCTGCCTTCAACATTTGCTGTAGCGCTTGATCCAGTGACATGTTGATCTTAGTGAACTGTCTCTTGGGTGCGACCTCCTTACATTGCTGCCCCTGTCCTTGTTGGGCAGGCCTGGGATTAAAGATCTGGGTTGCCCGTACATGTTGATCATGGCGACCCTTTTTACTATGCACAACATTGGACTCCTTCTTCCCACTGTAAGGCTTTTTATGAGCATCAGCAGGTGCAACTTCTTGAATCTTTCCAGCCTTGATACCAACTTCAATCCTCTCCCCGGTCAAGATCAAATCTGTAAACCCAACAGAAGAATTCCCAATCAGATGGTTGAAGAAGGGACCAGACAGGGTCCCCAAGAACATGTCAACGAGCTCACGGTCAGTCAAAGGCGGCTGCACCCTTCCAGCCAGATCTCTCCACCTTTGCACATACTCCTTAAAACCTTCACCCGTCCCCAGTGACATACCCTGGAGTTGGGTACGCGTAGGAGCGAGGTCGGCATTAAACTGATACTGCTTATAAAAAGCAGTAGCCAAGTCCTCCCAGTTACGAATAGTGGTTCCATCCAGCTGATAGAACCATTTGAGTTGAGTCCCTGAAAGACTCTCCTGGAAGAAATGGATCCATAGATTCCTGTCAGCAGTATACGATTGGATCTTCCTCACATATGATCTGAGATGCAGCTTAGGACAGGATGCCCTGTCGTATTTTGAAAAAGCAAGTGCTTTGAATTTGTGAGGGATCACCACCCCAGAAGACAGCCTAGATCTTCGAAGTCCAGGCCAGGAACCTTCTGTATTTCCATAGCACTTAGACGGTCTTCGAGCTGTTTGTACCTGTCTTCGGCAGGAGGATACTGTTCATCATTGTAATCCGTCTCGTTGTCGGAGACCACGGGACTAGGAACCCTTCTCTCTTGGAGACTGTCTTTACCCACAGAGGAAGTAGCCAGATCAGCCTCATTTTGTGATCCATTCCCAGATCGGCGTCTAGGGTTGAACAAAACAGTCATCTTCTTCTTCTTTTTCTCTTTCAGAAGCAGAGTCTTCAAATCCTGTTGATCCTGGGCTAGGCTCATAACCATCTCTTGGAACTGGGCGTTCTGGGCCTGGAGGGCCTTGATAGCTTGTTCATTGGATGATTCAGGATTCATGATGATTGCTGAAATAAACAGCGAAGAAGATAAGTGACCTGTCAAAAGGGTACCTGTAATGCAATGATATGTATGTATGCATGCAATGTTTTCAAGGACCTCGCGGGGTAAACAGAGAAATTGTTAGAATTTGAATTCGTAGCTTGATTGAAGGAACTTCAGGTTGTTGAGAGTCCTTCTTCAAGAGTCAAGGCTCACCATATCGAGTGGGTCATAGCCCTTGACTCAAGTTATCAACCTTGGCTAGAGGAAAATAAATCCCCTTTGCCCCTTGCTGGACAGTTGGTTCATCATGACCTGTATCACAAACCCTTGAGATCCTTAAAATGGGTTAGTCCTTATGCAGGATGTATGCAATGGTATGATGGTATGATGTTATGTTATGCGTGGAGTGACATAAGTAAACCCTGTTATAAGCCCATATTAAGGACTGTAAACAAAACCTGCATGGAACTCATGTTGTCAGATAACAAGAATATGCAAGTAGTCAAGTTTGAAGGCACACAAGTCACACAAGACAACCCTTAGAGTTTAGGCCATCATGAAGTTTAGGTACTACCCTCTTGAAGTTGGTGGGCTCAAAAACCTGTCCTATCAAAAGTAACCGGGTTCTAAGGAGCTCAATATCATTGGGTTGTTTTCTGTGTTCATTGTTTTGATTTAGCCACTGAACTGGCGATCAAAATATTCCAAGAAAACAACCCTCAATGAGTGTAGTATCGAGTATCTACCAACTTCGGACTGCACCAAAGTCGGTCATCTCACTACCCTAAAGAGGCCAGGATGGTCAAGTAAGGTTCCTAAGGTCAGTTGATGCTTCACGACACCACGCGGTGGCCCCGTACTCTCCTTGACTTGACTCAAGGGTTACCGGTACTCACCAAAGTGCCACATCTACATAGCAAACTGCTTCAACCGTGTCGGTATACCCCGCACAGTTCCCTCACAGTTTTGTTGCTACTTTCTAAGAGGTATCCCCCAGATCCGGGTTAGGATCTATAGAACTCCCAAAACAGGCCCACAATATTAAAGCAATCAAAACAGGAAATTGAAAACATAAGTATAATCTGTCCTAAGGTACACCTCACTTTAAGATTATCCCCAGCAGAGTCACCAGTTCTATGATCGGTGGAAATAGAACTGACTGTTTAAAACTGGTTCGCGAAATGTCGCGGAAGCAAGAGTCGCCACCGTCTTTTATTTTCTCCAACATGGACAGGACAAAAGCACAGCAAAATTCCTTATGAGAATGTTTCTCGGTTCGGGAGGTAGATTTATAGAAAGGGAAGGTTGTTGTACCCCAAAATTTGCCCTCCCATATTCTTCCAAGAAATTGCCAAGTCCAGCTTCAAAATTCCCCAAGGGTGGTACAGTGCAAGGGCTCCTATACAGTCAAGATTAGGGTTTTGGTTCTGATCAAGAAAATGAAGTTTCCAAAGGCCCAATCAAGTCCCACATGCCTACAAACATGGTCAAGCATCCTCATATCAAGTTTCAAGACTTTCAGCACAAAATTGCACAGTCAAAAACCCTAATTGCACTACAGTCAACTGTAGGGGCAAAATGGTCATTTGACAGTCAAAAGTTCAAATTTTTGGTCAATATATCATTTTGAAGCCTTAAACATCATTTGATCAATGCTTGATCATGATTCTCAAAGCTTGGCTCAAAAATCATCAAGATGCAAAAGTTTCCTTATTTGGACAGCTGAAAAAGTCAACTGTAAATTGACCAGGGCATAACTTTCACATGGATTATCAGAAAAATTCCATCCAAAGCTCATTTTGAAGAGAAGGACATTTCCTACAACTCATATTCATACTTCAAATCCAAGAAATGCTCTCACAAAAAGTTATCAATTTCAACATTATAGGTCATTTTCAAAAGTCAACAAAAAGGGACTTTAAGTCAAAGGCCATAACTTGAGATTGGTAAATCAAAATGACATGGGACCAAAGACATTGGTTAGAGGACTCAAAGACCTTTCCAAAATGTCCAAGAACATGAGCAAAGCTTAAACATTGCACAAGTTATGCCTTGTGGAAGTTGGGAAATTTTTGGACATTTTGAAAAGTCAACATTGATTCAAATGACCTAAAATTGCTAATGGGCCCATTTTTCTTCCACAATTCATCATCCCAAGCATGTGCACGACCACTTGGCCCAAAGGGAAGTTTTTATTCATTTTTTATTTATTTATTTGAATTTTTATTAATAATAATTCATTTAAATCAATTAAATATATGAAAAATACTTAACTTAACCTATCAAATCTTTTTGCACATGTAATCTACTCAATAATTCGTGCATAATTAAATAGAGAAAGATTTGGAGAGAATTGATCTTAATTGGTACAAAAATGCATGGAAAAGATTGAAAAAACAATGCTTGAAAATCAAATCTTCAAAGCCATGAATACAAAAGATCTTGATCAATTTTCTTGACCTAATTGGTTCATTACATAAGCCTGAATATAAACCTAATGCCATTACACACAAAACTGCGCTAGAAACCATTCATCAAACTTGGAATTTTTTGCAAGAAACTCAATTCTGAAAACCACTTTCTAGGGCGATTCAAGGCACGATTTTTGTTTCATTAGCTTGCTGAAGCTTCACTGAACGATTCCCAATCAAAAACATTCATCAAAACCTCAAGAATCGGTATACAGAACTTAAAATATTTCATGAAAAATGCATATTCGTGTTTTGATTTACAGGCATCCTCATGACATTTTGTTCATTGATTCATACTCCTTATGCAATTCTGAAGCTAACCCATGTGTTTGATTGAATTTTTGCAAGCTATATACGATTTCGCCATTGTCAATTTTTAGGGTTTACAGGATTCCAAATTAGGGACTTTAAAACAAGGAAAAATTGGAGCATATGAATTAGGCCATTCACTTCAGCTTACTCAGACGATCTTAAACCCACCCTCGCGCTCAATTTATGAGTGTCCTAGGGCTAATCGCTATTTTTCCAAAACATGCCTAAGAGAACACCATGAAAAACGTTGCCTAATGTGTTTGTGTTTCAGGAATAATGAAGAAGATGATATCGTGGCTGCCAACGATTGGCTGGTTTGAAAACTCGCGCGCAAAGTCCACTAATACATTTGTTTTCTTTTATATTATTTGTTCATTATTATATGTTAACACGCGTGTGAGTCGATCCAGTGGCAAGCGTAGTTATTGGTAAAGTATATGACCTGGGTTCGAGCCCCAGGTCTTCCATATTCCCATATTGTTTTTCAGTAAAAATTCACGTGCAGGATCAACATCAAGGCACATCATGCGCTCTCAAAATCAAACCATTCACAAAGCCAGGGAGATCAAATCAAAGGCTCAGATCTAAGGAACACAATGCACCCTAGTCCATGCATCACACGCGTCCAGCAAAAGTCAACAAGGCCATGCTAAATGGGCCAGAATTCTTGGACTTAACCTCCATGTTGGGGACTACAACCCCCCTAGGTTTGCCATAATATTTTTTATTCTTATTTTCTATTTGCTTTTAATTATTATTTGTTTAATTAATTTATTATTTTCACAAAATATCAAAAACACCTAAAAATCAAAAAAATCAGAAAAGAGGAAAAATATAATAAATATTTTTGTTTTAATATTTTCCATAAATAAATTGTATATAATTATTTAGTTTTAAATTAGGTTGTAATTTTAATTCTTTTCATAATAAAATCTAAAAAACATAGAATTAGGTTTAATTAATAATTTTTCATCCTTTTTACTTTTCTTTCATAAATAATATTATTTATTTTATTTATTTTCATCATTAAATTTGTATATAAAAATTAGGGTTAATTTAGGTTAAAATTCAATATCTTCTTAATAAATTAAAAGCCACTAGAATTAGGGTTAGTATTTATTTTAATTAATTCTTTTTTTCATATTAAATCCCAAAATACTAAAAAATACCAAAAAACAAGTTCTTTCTTTCTTTTTAATTAATTAATTCCTCATTAATTTAATTTTGCAAAAAGGGGTCCAACGCCCTCGTTTCGATTTAATTCTTACTCGCATATTTATTTTATGTCGTTTAAATATTTATGTATCTCTCCCGAAGCCTTGTAATTAATTTTCTTGCACTTTTCTTTTAATTCTTTATTTTTCTGTCAAATCGGGTCCTGGTTTAATTTTGGCGATGTGGACCCGCGCCTTTTGTAATAGCTTAGAATCTATTTTCCTTGCAAATTTTTAACTGTTAAACAAATGGCATGAAAGAATGTATGGACAAAATAAAAACAAGCGTAGAACACCAATAACATGACAAGATAAATGCAAATGAAAACGACACACGAATCGCACACACCACCCCTAGGGTACGCCTCACTGTTGCCTTGCCTCGAAAGGTGATCGTCGAGTAGAGGATGTCTTAGTAAGTCCTCATGATCCGGGAACCTGGCATGAGGGTAGCTTCTAAGGTGTCTTCCTATTGCTCCGGTGATCACCATGTCCCGAACCTCGAATTGACCCGAACACCTCCAACGGTGGTGCTACCTACCTCTCAATGGTGGGATGGCACTACTTTAAAGGACATTTACACAGACGAATTCCTTAGGGTAGGTAGACGACTCGTGGATACTTGCTCTAATTTCAAAAACAAATCAAAAACACTTTTCACACCGACACCTTTTCAAAAAGCTTTCGAAAGCAATTTTTCAAACACTCTTGAGGACCGATACAAGAGTCGAACTGGAATTTTCAAAGAAACTTTTTTAAAACCCACAGTTGAAAAGCAAACAAACCATTTTTGAAAACACAAATGAGCAAGTATCTAAGAGCCCATGGATAACCATGGATAGAAAGGGTGCTAACACCTTCCCTTTCTATAATCTACCTCCCGAACCGAGAGCAATCTCTTTAAGGAATTTTTCTGTGCTTTTGTCCTTTCCATTTGGAGAAAATAAAAGACGGTGGCGACTCTTGCTTCCGCGACATTTCGCGAACCAGCGTTAAATAGTCAGTTCCAGATCCACCGATCACAGAACTGGCGACTCTGCTGGGGAACCTTTATAAAGTGAGGTGTACCTTAGGGTTAGTTCATAACTGTGTTTTCAATTGTTTTCCTTGTGTGCTTTAAATTGTGGGTTGCTTGGGAGTTCTATAGATCCTAACCCGGATCTGGGGATACCTTCTTAGAAAGTAGCAACAAGGCTGTGAGGGAACTGTGCGGGGTATACCGACATGGTTGAAACAGTCTGCTACGTTGATGTGGCACTTTGGTGTGTACCGGTAACCCTTGAGTTCAGTCAAGGAGAGTACGGGGCCTCCGCGTGGTGTCATGAAGCATCAACAGACCTTAGGAACCTTAATTGAACAATCTTGGCCTCTTTAGGGTAGTGAGATAACTGACTTTGGTGCAGTCCGAGGTTGGTTGATACTCGATACTACACTCAATTGAGGGTTGCTTTCCTGGAATATTTCGGTCGCCAGTTCAGTGGCTAAATCGAAACGATGAACAATGAAAGTAATCCCGTGATATTGGGACCCTTAGAACCCGATTACTTCTAATAGGACAGGTTGGACCCACCAACTTCAAGAGGGTAATACCCAGACCTCATGCTGGCCTTAAACTCTAAGGGCTTCTCTTGTGTGACTTGTGTGCCTTCGTACTTGACTATTTGCATGCTTGTTATCTAACACAGGAACTACTTGCAGGGTTTGCTTATAGTCCTTAATTGGGACTCATAGCAGGGTTTGCTAAGTTTTTGCAGGTTTTGTCCATAGTCCTTAACTAGGACTTATAACAGGGTTTACTGAATTTCCTACAGGTTTTGTTTTAGTCCTTAACCAGGACTCATAACAAGGTTTACCAAGTTTCTTGCAGGTTTCGTTTATAGTCCTTAATTGGGACTCCTGACAGGTTTACTAAGTGTCTTGCAGGTTTTGGTTTGCAATCCTTAATAGGGATTCATAACAGGGTTTACCTACATCACCCCATGCATACCATAACATCATACCATTGCATACATCCTAACCCATTTCAAAGATCTCAAGGGCTTGTGATGCAGGTCACGATGAATCAAACATCCAGCAAGGGGCAAAGAGGATTTATTTTCCTCTAGACAAAATTGTCAGAGGCTATGACCCACTTGATATGGTGAGCTCTGACTCTTGAAGAAGGTTCCCTTAACCAAGGTTGTTTGGAAATCAAAACCAGACATGATGACTAAAGTCAGAGGCTATGACCCACTTGATATGGTGAGCTCTGACTCTTGAAGAAGGTTCCCTTAACCAAGGTTGTTTGGAAATCAAAACCAGACATGATGACTAAAGTCAGAGGCTATGACCCACTGGATATGGTGAGCCTTTGACCCTTGAAGAAGAGTTCTCAACAACATGGGTGTCCTTCAATCGAGCTATAAATTCCAATGCTAATAAATTTTCTTGTTTACCCCGCGAGGTCCTTGAAAACATTGCATGCATATCATACATATCATGGCATAACAGGTATCCTTGTTGCAGGGCACTTACCTTTCTCGCTGTTTATTTCAGCTATGGCTCGCCCACAAGATAACCAGGACTTTCTTGCTCAAGAGACTCGGTTCGGGGAAATCCTCCTGAATCTATCCAAGGGGCAGGAAGAGCTAAGGACACTTCTCATGGGGACCTTTGTCAGGAACAGTGCTGAGGATGAAAGGCTGAAACGCTTGCAAGCTGAAATGGGTGCAATGAAAGCCCAAATGCTGGGGCAGGTGACTGCCATTCAAAGGTTAGCTCAAAGACAAGATGAGCTCGGGGTTCTCGTCAACCAACTGCTTCAGGGTAACCAACTGGGGCAAAAGTCTAAGGGTAAAGAGCCAGTCATCGTTCGACCACCTTTGAGACAAAGAGGTAAGGAGAAAGCTCCTCATATGGCTTCAGTATCACCAATTCAGTATCAACCTCACCAGCTTCAGCCAGACAAGCCCAAAAGGCAATTCACCAAGCTCAACGTGTCGTTGCCTCAAGCCTTACAACAACTGCTGAGGTTGAATTTGGTAACTCTAAAGGATCCTCCTAAGAATCCCAACAGGACACCTTCAAGGTATAACCCCAATGCTCGTTGCGCTTATCATTCTGATAGCCCGGGGCATGCTACAGAGGATTGTTGGACCTTGAAGAATAAAATCCAGGACCTGATTGAGGAAGGAGCTGTAGAATTCACCCAAGATGGCCAGGCTGAGTGCTTCTACCATCCCTACAGGAGGCACCATTTGAAGTAACAAGCCTTGAGATGAGAAGAATTTTTGTTCATTCGAATGTTCAAGTTGCAATTTTCTTTTGTTCAAACATTTATTCATGTTAAACATTGTTATTTCATTAGTGCATCGCATATGTCTGTCTTGAAACAATATATTCGTATTCACTATACGCAAATTATTTTCATATTTTTTCTGATGTCAACTCTTGATCTAAGATTCTAAAGCCTCTTGAGGGAGGATGACGAAAACGATACCACGATCTTTACAGTATGCTTTTGAACAGACCTCGCTGATGAGGTACAGGCATTGTTTCAATTCCTAAACACTGGAGTTATAAGGAAGATAATCCCTCGTCAACCCCTCTGAGCCAAAGAAGTAGGAGTTTTTCTTTTCGAAATTTAAAACCCGTAATCATAACCTGGGGCAGGGTAGTCTTCTCGGTTGATCCAAGTGCATAACGAAGGGCACTAAAAGGATCCTTACAAAACAAAGAAATACAATGATGGTTCCGAATGATCAATAAAGAAAGGTAGTCATTATCTTTCAAAAAAAAAAAAAAAAAAAAAAAGCCCATTAAGTCAAAACCTAGGAAGGAGACTTACAAAACTGGGGCATCCCGCTGACTGTAATTCCAAAAAGGAAACAGCTCAGGCAAAAACAGGGATAACAAAATAAAAAAGAAAGAGGTCCTACAAACCCTCAGCAAAGGAATGACTGCCTATTCAAAATAAGCTGTCAATATCCGAACCATCACTGGAGCATCAAAGCAAAGACTCGAACAAGGTCTAACGCACGATCAGCTGAGTTTAGGTTTGAAGAACATCATGAAGAGCGTGTGGGTACAAATAATTTGAGCCTTTATCCTTTGTTTCTTAAACCGTGAACCAGGCCACGTTATAACCCTTAAAAGTCCTAGCTGAAGCACGGGTTAGTTCGAAAGCATACTGTGACGAAAGGTATCCTGACTCCTTAAGGCTTACTATAAAGAAGGAGTTGACATCACGTTTTACAAACAATCACTTGTTTTATGAAAAGCATGCATCTTCAAAATCTTCAAGACAGACATAAGCTTTGCATTTTTAACATAACTTTGTTTGCATATGACTTTTTGTTTGAACAGCAGGGAAATTCGCACGATGAATACCTAGTGAACAAAAGCACTTCCAATCAAGGGGCACGACATGATCATTGTCCATCATCTGGGGCAGTTAAGTCAATTCAGAGAATCTCTCAAAACGCCTAATAGCCTGGGGCAAATCTCCGCCTGAGTCACTTGGGGCATTTCAACAATGAATTTTGCCTGGTCAAAAATCTTTTGGTGGCATGGCAAAACACTTCTGACAGGGGCAACTCCCTACATTCTGAGAATATGGACATAGTCGAAAAGATACTACGCAAAATCAAAGACCCGCTAGGTTGACGTACCTAGGCAAAAATAAGGGCTTCCCGGCGAACCAAAAGGGTTCGGGCAAAATGAAGGGATGAAATGAAAAAAATCTGTACACCCGACAAGTCGAAAACCCGAAAGGGCGGTCCAGGCAAAAGTTAGGGATCAAAGCGTACGACTATGTCCTGTCATCTTGTCACCTGCCTATCAGAAGAAGGTTTGTCCATCAACAACTATCAGCACTTCACAGGTCTTCCTCTCATACCTCAGAAACAGGGGCAATAAAGAGTTGTCCAGGCGATCTATTTGTTCTGTCCTCCAAGGTATCAAGGTAGGTTCAGCTAATGAACATAACCAGATATCTTAATTCCCCAGAGAGTAAGCCAGCAAGACAGTACACTCTCTCCAAGTTATATTATCAGGCCTTAAGGAAGTTGAGTATACTCCGGCAGATCTCAACATTCCACAGCAGCATATATTCTTAACAAGCATCCCCGGCAGTCTTGGTCTAAAGATTGATTCCCCAGCGTTCTATCAACATTCAATAGAGTCACTTCCCCGATGCAGTACAAAACTTCCCAGGAGAGTCCAATCCAGTTCCCCAGGAAGGTTGGAATTCATATCCCCAAGCAGTAAGCTTATCCCCAGTAAATTCTGGAAGCTTATCCTCGCAGAGCACGAACGCGTCGTCCGGCTTTATTCAAAGAGTTATTTCCTTAACAGGATATAACTGGGTTATCCTCAGCCAAAAGCCACGGAAAGAGTGTCCCCGACGAGGTCTTCTTACCCCCAGCGAAGTCTATCAACACTTCCAATACAACAAAGATGTCCTCAGCAAGTAATTATCAACAACTCAGCAAAGTATCTCTCTCCCCAGAGAGTATTTCTCCCCAACATGGTCGCTAGAGTATTTTTCTCCCCGCAGAATCTTCCATTTTCCAAGTTTATTCCTCAACGGAGTCATCTTCTCCTACCGGTATTCTTGCAGTTATCATCCCCAGCGGAAGCGAAAGCTTATTCTTCAATATCAGCCCAGGATATGACTTCCCGGCACCCGTCAAGGATCTACTTTCCTAGACGAAAACATACATACATAAACATCACATACATCATTATAGCATGCATAGACGCATCATATCATACAAATCTCATTTATGTTGAGAACATCATTGCATGGTCCATATCATGCATTGCATATGACTGACCTTTACCTTTCAGGAAAGATGCAGCTAAATTCTCAATCATCTTTTAAGACCTAGACCGGTTCAGTTAATCGACTCAAAAGATTTCTTATCCAGTCCAAGGCCTTCTCTAGTCCGGCTAAATCGAATCCCAACAGATTCTTCTGATGAAGACTCAGTAGAAGTTATTTCAGGTTATAATTTCCTATGGTTCTCTCCCCGACGGTGCGTGAGATGTAATTCCCTTTCAGGTTATAATTTCCTATGGTTCTCTCCCCGACGGTGCGTGAGATGTAATTCCCTTTCAGGTTATAATTTCCTATGGTCCTCTCCCCGACGGTGCGTGAGATGTAATTCCCTTTCAGGTTATAATTTCCTATGGTTCCCTCCCCGACGGTGCGTGAGGTGATAATTCCCTTTTCAGGTTATAATTTCCTTTGGTTCTCTCCCCGACGGTGCGTGAGATGTAATTCCTTTCAGGTTATAATTTCCTATGGTTCTCTCCCCGACGGTGCTGAGATGTAATTCCTTTCAGATTATAATTTCCTATGGTTCCCTCCCCGACGGTGCGTGAGGTGATAATTCCTTTTGAGATTATAATTTCCTATGGTTCCCTCCCCGACGGTGCGTGAGGTGATAATTCCTCTTGAGATTATAATTTCCTATGGTTCCCTCCCCGACGGTGCGTGAGGTGATAATTCCATTTCAGGTTATAATTTCCTATGGTTCTCTCCCCGACGGTGCGTGAGATGTAATTCCCTTTCAGGTTATAATTTCCTATGGTTCTCTCCCCGACGGTGCGTGAGATGTAATTCCCTTTCAGGTTATAATTTCCTATGGTTCTCTCCCCGACGGTGCGTGAGATGTAATTCCCTTTCAGGTTATAATTTCCTATGGTCCTCTCCCCGACGGTGCGTGAGATGTAATTCCCTTTCAGGTTATAATTTCCTATGGTCCTCTCCCCGACGGTGCGTGAGATGTAATTCCCTTTCAGGTTATAATTTCCTATGGTTCTCTCCCCGACGGTGCGTGAGATGTAATTCCCTTTCAGGTTATAATTTCCTATGGTCCTCTCCCCGACGGTGCGTGAGATGTAATTCCCTTTCAGGTTATAATTTCCTATGGTCCTCTCCCCGACGGTGCGTGATATGTAATTCCCTTTCAGGTTATAATTTCCTATGGTTCTCTCCCCGACGGTGCGTGAGATGTAATTCCCTTTCAGATTATAATTTCCTATGGTTCCCTCCCCGACGGTGCGCCAGGTTATAATTTCCCATGGTTCTCTCCCCGACGGTGCGTGAGATGTAATTCCCTTTCAGATTATAATTTCCTTTGGTTCTCTTCCCGATACTGCGAAGATGGTAATTCCCACCAAGATTTTCTCAACGAGCATTGTTGAGGTTAAAGTCACCCAAGGTTCCTTTACCGTTCATGCTAAGGTAGTAACCATCCCTGGTTCATTCATCATCTTGTGAAGCTCCAGATCCAACTCCTGTAACCAGTCAGGACACATCTATGCCAAGCATCTGAAAACTAACTCCTGCAACGTGTCAGGTAATCATTTTCTGTTTTGCAGGTACGCAAGTTCTCGCTAAGGAATCTCTTACGCGATCAACATCCAGATGGAATCTATAAGCCCATCATCCTATTCATCAACCTCTAAATGGCATCCATAAGCCCATTCCCATCATCATACCGCTACTATGTGAGCGCAAATTTCTGGGCACTCTGGTGTTCAATCATCTTCTACCCTCGGATTATGAAAGGCACGTCAGCCAATCTGCATCCTCAGGTCTAAGAAGATTGAACAGGGGCAACTGTTGTACCCCAAAATTTGCCCTCCCATATTCTTCCAAGAAATTGCCAAGTCCAACTTCAAAATTCCCCAAGGGTGGTACAGTGCAAGGGCTCCTATACAGTCAAGATTAGGGTTTTGGTTCTGATCAAGAAAATGAAGTTTCCAAAGGCCCAATCAAGTCCCACATGCCTACAAACATGGTCAAGCATCCTCATATCAAGTTTCAAGACTTTCAGCACAAAATTGCACAGTCAAAAACCCTAATTGCACTACAGTCAACTGTAGGGGCAAAATGGTCATTTGACAGTCAAAAGTTCAAATTTTTGGTCAATATATCATTTTGAAGCCTTAAACATCATTTGATCAATGCTTGATCATGATTCTCAAAGCTTGGCTCAAAAATCATCAAGATGCAAAAGTTTCCTTATTTGGACAGCTGAAAAAGTCAACTGTAAATTGACCAGGGCATAACTTTCACATGGATTATCAGAAAAATTCCATCCAAAGCTCATTTTGAAGAGAAGGACATTTCCTACAACTCATATTCATACTTCAAATCCAAGAAATGCTCTCACAAAAAGTTATCAATTTCAACATTATAGGTCATTTTCAAAAGTCAACAAAAAGGGACTTTAAGTCAAAGGCCATAACTTGAGATTGGTAAATCAAAATGACATGGGACCAAAGACATTGGTTAGAGGACTCAAAGACCTTTCCAAAATGTCCAAGAACATGAGCAAAGCTTAAACATTGCACAAGTTATGCCTTGTGGAAGTTGGGAAATTTTTGGACATTTTGAAAAGTCAACATTGATTCAAATGACCTAAAATTGCTAATGGGCCCATTTTTCTTCCACAATTCATCATCCCAAGCATGTGCACGACCACTTGGCCCAAAGGGAAGTTTTTATTCATTTTTTATTTATTTATTTGAATTTTTATTAATAATAATTCATTTAAATCAATTAAATATATGAAAAATACTTAACTTAACCTATCAAATCTTTTTGCACATGTAATCTACTCAATAATTCGTGCATAATTAAATAGAGAAAGATTTGGAGAGAATTGATCTTAATTGGTACAAAAATGCATGGAAAAGATTGAAAAAACAATGCTTGAAAATCAAATCTTCAAAGCCATGAATACAAAAGATCTTGATCAATTTTCTTGACCTAATTGGTTCATTACATAAGCCTGAATATAAACCTAATGCCATTACACACAAAACTGCGCTAGAAACCATTCATCAAACTTGGAATTTTTTGCAAGAAACTCAATTCTGAAAACCACTTTCTAGGGCGATTCAAGGCACGATTTTTGTTTCATTAGCTTGCTGAAGCTTCACTGAACGATTCCCAATCAAAAACATTCATCAAAACCTCAAGAATCGGTATACAGAACTTAAAATATTTCATGAAAAATGCATATTCGTGTTTTGATTTACAGGCATCCCCATGACATTTTGTTCATTGATTCATACTCCTTATGCAATTCTGAAGCTAACCCATGTGTTTGATTGAATTTTTGCAAGCTATATACGATTTCGCCATTGTCAATTTTTAGGGTTTACAGGATTCCAAATTAGGGACTTTAAAACAAGGAAAAATTGGAGCATATGAATTAGGCCATTCACTTCAGCTTACTCAGACGATCTTAAACCCACCCTCGCGCTCAATTTATGAGTGTCCTAGGGCTAATCGCTATTTTTCCAAAACATGCCTAAGAGAACACCATGAAAAACGTTGCCTAATGTGTTTGTGTTTCAGGAATAATGAAGAAGATGATATCGTGGCTGCCAACGATTGGCTGGTTTGAAAACTCGCGCGCAAAGTCCACTAATACATTTGTTTTCTTTTATATTATTTGTTCATTATTATATGTTAACACGCGTGTGAGTCGATCCAGTGGCAAGCGTAGTTATTGGTAAAGTATATGACCTGGGTTCGAGCCCCAGGTCTTCCATATTCCCATATTGTTTTTCAGTAAAAATTCACGTGCAGGATCAACATCAAGGCACATCATGCGCTCTCAAAATCAAACCATTCACAAAGCCAGGGAGATCAAATCAAAGGCTCAGATCTAAGGAACACAATGCACCCTAGTCCATGCATCACACGCGTCCAGCAAAAGTCAACAAGGCCATGCTAAATGGGCCAGAATTCTTGGACTTAACCTCCATGTTGGGGACTACAACCCCCCTAGGTTTGCCATAATATTTTTTATTCTTATTTTCTATTTGCTTTTAATTATTATTTGTTTAATTAATTTATTATTTTCACAAAATATCAAAAACACCTAAAAATCAAAAAAATCAGAAAAGAGGAAAAATATAATAAATATTTTTGTTTTAATATTTTCCATAAATAAATTGTATATAATTATTTAGTTTTAAATTAGGTTGTAATTTTAATTCTTTTCATAATAAAATCTAAAAAACATAGAATTAGGTTTAATTAATAATTTTTCATCCTTTTTATTTTTCTTTCATAAATAATATTATTTATTTTATTTATTTTCATCATTAAATTTGTATATAAAAATTAGGGTTAATTTAGGTTAAAATTCAATATCTTCTTAATAAATTAAAAGCCACTAGAATTAGGGTTAGTATTTATTTTAATTAATTCTTTTTTTCATATTAAATCCCAAAATACTAAAAAATACCAAAAAACAAGTTCTTTCTTTCTTTTTAATTAATTAATTCCTCATTAATTTAATTTTGCAAAAAGGGGTCCAACGCCCTCGTTTCGATTTAATTCTTACTCGCATATTTATTTTATGTCGTTTAAATATTTATGTATCTCTCCCGAAGCCTTGTAATTAATTTTCTTGCACTTTTCTTTTAATTCTTTATTTTTCTGTCAAATCGGGTCCTGGTTTAATTTTGGCGATGTGGACCCGCGCCTTTTGTAATAGCTTAGAATCTATTTTCCTCGCAAATCTTTAACTGTTAAACAAATGGCATGAAAGAATGTATGGACAAAATAAAAACAAGCGTAGAACACCAATAACATGACAAGATAAATGCAAATGAAAACGACACACGAATCGCACACACCACCCCTAGGGTACGCCTCACTGTTGCCTTGCCTCGAAAGGTGATCGTCGAGTAGAGGATGTCTTAGTAAGTCCTCATAATCCGGGAACCTGGCATGAGGGTAGCTTCTAAGGTGTCTTCCTATTGCTCCGGTGATCACCATGTCCCGAACCTCGAATTGACCCGAACACCTCCAACGGTGGTGCTACCTACCTCTCAATGGTGGGATGGCACTACTTTAAAGGACATTTACACAGACGAATTCCTTAGGGTAGGTAGACGACTCGTGGATACTTGCTCTAATTTCAAAAACAAATCAAAAACACTTTTCACACCGACACCTTTTCAAAAAGCTTTCGAAAGCAATTTTTCAAACACTCTTGAGGACCGATACAAGAGTCGAACTGGAATTTTCAAAGAAACTTTTTTAAAACCCACAGTTGAAAAGCAAACAAACCATTTTTGAAAACACAAATGAGCAAGTATCTAAGAGCCCATGGATAACCATGGATAGAAAGGGTGCTAACACCTTCCCTTTCTATAATCTACCTCCCGAACCGAGAGCAATCTCTTTAAGGAATTTTTCTGTGCTTTTGTCCTTTCCATTTGGAGAAAATAAAAGACGGTGGCGACTCTTGCTTCCGCGACATTTCGCGAACCAACGTTAAATAGTCAGTTCCAGATCCACTGATCACAAAGGTGTTAGCACCCTTTCTATCCATGGTTATCCACAGGCTCTTAGGTACTTGCTCTTATGTTTTCAAAAGATGTTTGCTTTTCAAATATGAGTGGGTTTGAAAAAGTTTCATTGAAAGATTTCTGAGTGACTCTTGTATCTGTCCTCAAGAGTGTTTGAAAATTTTGTTTTGAAAGCTTTTGAAAGTGTCAGTGTGAAAAGATTTTTGATTTGTTTTTGAAGAGAGCAAGTACCCATGAGTCGTCTACCTACCCTAAGGAATTAGGCTGTGTAAAAGTCTCTAAGGTAGTGCCATCCCACCATTGAGAGGTAGGTAGCACCACCGTTGGAGGTGTTCGGGTCAATTCGATTTTAGGGACAGTGTGGTCACCGAAGCAATAGTAGGACACCTTAGAAGTAACCCTAATGTCCTAGATCCTTTTTAATCCGAGGCAACCATTTCGAGGCGACTGGATCTTAGACATAAGGGCGACCGCTAAAACACCCTATACTTGACGACCACTTTCGAAGGCAACGAGTGAGGCGTACCCTAGAAGTGACAGGTGCATTGTGTGTTGTTTTCAGTTTATATTTATCTTGGATCATGCAATTGTGAGCTACGAGTTGTTTTTAATTATCATACATTCTTTCATGCTTATTTAGCAGTTAGGAGTGCGGAAAGTAAAATACAGAAAGGTAAAAGCTACGCTATTACAAGGCGCGGGTCTATACATCGCCAAAATACAAAGACCCGTTTTTGATAAAGATGCGGAAAGTAAAAAAAGCAATAAACCTAATTACTATTACATCCGGAAACAGTTACATAATAATCAAATACAATAAGTAACGTGCGCGAAAAGAAAATTAATTGGACGTCCTTAGGGTTTTGACCCTTTTGAGCAATTATGAGTTTTTTGTGTCTTTTGTATGAAATTAAAATTAACCTAAATCTAATTATTCAATTATTTACAAGAAAGTGTTTTTTATGTTTTTTGTATTTATTACAAAAATAAGAAAAAGAATTTAAAAGTTAGTAAACAAACCTAATTCTAGATTATTTTAATTATTAATAAAAACGTCAAAGTTGACCTAATTTAAACTAATTAATTAATTTACATGTTTATGTAAAAATAATAGTAATAAATAATGATAACAATAATTAATTAAGAACATGATTAAAAAGTGTCAAAACCTAATTCTATATGATTTTTATTTATTAAGAAAAAGGGTTAAAATTAAAACCTAAATTAAGCTAATTTGATTATTAGTATTTATTTACAAAAAATAGGTTAATAATGAAATTTAATAAATAATTAAATATATATTTACAATTTTGATTTTCTGATTTTATTGTGAAAAATTAATTTATAGTGAATTAATAAAAATAATTAAAACAATTAAAAGAATTAGAAAAGAAAATAAAATAAAATTAAAACATGCAAACCAAGGGGGTTAGATGGCCCAAAGTGGAGGTTTATGTGAGAAATTCTGGCCCATTGAAGATCAAGCCTGGTTGACTTTCAGGAATCATGTGCACGCGCGTTGACTGGAACACACCATAGACTCCATCTCCTGGCCACTGGATGGATCTCATGGCCACTTGGCAGGCTTAGGCGTGAGAGTGCATGATGGACCTTTGAATGAACACTGCATGTGAACGCTTTGTGAAAAAATAGAAAGAATTATATGGGGGACCTGGGAATCGAACCCAGGTCCCAGCGCTTGCCAGTAATGTCTCCAACCACTACGCCATTCAAACGCGTTTGTAAACATAATGACCAATAAAAATATTATATGAAAAGCAATAACCATGCTGGAAAACACGCGCAGATTTGAATTCACCAACCAGGAGATGCCACGCTCTTCGTCTTCTTCTTTCTTCTGCAAAATATAAAACAAGATAGCGGGGGTTTTAAACCCCCACTAACTATAACAGTGAAAAATAGCGAATAGAGTTAGGGGCAATATAAAAAAGGCGCGATGATTCCATCTTGATCGTCTCATCCAGACGGTTTCATCCATGGGCATTATGGTCTCCAATTTTACTCATGCTGAAAAGCCCCAATCTAAAAGCTTGGAAACCCTAAATCTCTCCCATGGCAACTGGCGTTTCAAGGCGTATTAACGAAATTAAATCATACCAGAAGCTTCACCTGAATGCTATGAACACAAAACAATCAACCAAATGTATTAAAAATGCATGAATCGAAGTTTACAGTTTTGAAAAAAAAAAGATCAACCGTGACTTTGTTAGAGCGTTTTCTTGAGCTTTAAGGCTTGCTCTCAATGGCCACAGCTTCCTGGAAGGTCCAGCAATATATTGGAAACAAGAAAAAGGCTCGAATTGGCCTGCAAGTGGGAATTCAGTTTCCAAAATTCTTGACTTTTTTTCAATTTGGCAATGGTGTTTTCAGCAGCAGTTTTTCGTCTCCTTCTTTAGGGTTTCCTTCAGCACATATATGTGAATGAATTTAGGTTAGAATAAGGCCCATGAATCCATTGCATTATGACTTTGAATATGTGATTGCCAATCATATCTTTTTCAATCTTTTCTTTCATGAAACCTTGCCAATCATGGATATTTTGAGGTCTTGGAAGTGCACACGAGTTGCCAGCTTGCCCTAGCCTTATTGCTTCAGAAAAAGATCCAAAAAGCATATCTTTTTAATTTTCCAACAATTAAAACCAATTAAATGAATTAATATTAATATAAATTCAATTAATTAATTAAAAATAAGAAAATAAATCAAATTAAGTTCAATGGGTCGTGCATAGGCCTTGGGTAATGATTCAAGAAAGAATTTGAGGCCCATTAGCAAAAATGAAGTGTTTTAGGCAAAGTTGACTTTTGAAAATTCCCAAAAATTTCCCAACTTCTCCAATGCATATCTTGCTCAATTTTGAAGATATGAACATGTTCTTGGACATTTTGGAAAGGTCTTGAAGTCCCCTAACCAATGCCTTTGGTCCCATGTATTTTTGATTCACCAATCTCAAGTTATGGTCTTTGACTCAAAGTGCCTTTTTGTTGACTTTTGAAAATGACCTATAATGTTGAAATTGATAACTTTTTGTGAGAGCATTTCTTGGACTTGGAATGTGAAGATGAGTTGTAGGAAATGTCATCCCCTTCAAAATGAGCATTGGATGTGATTTTTCTGATGAACCATGAAAAAGTTATGCCTTGGTCAAGTTACAGTTGACTTTTCAGCTGTCCAAAAATAGAAACTTTTGCATCTTGAGACTTTTTGAGCCATGCCTGAGGAATCATGATCAAGAATTGATCAAATGATGATTGTGGCTTCAAAATAAGATGTTGACCAAAATTTTGACTTTTGACTGCCAAATGACCATTTTACCCCTGCAGTTGACTGTTGAGCAATTAGGGTTTTTGACAGTGCAACTTGATGCTGTGAGTCTTGAAACTTGACATATGGATGCTTGACAATGTATATAGGCATATGGGACTTGATTGGACCCTTGAAAGCCTCAATTTCTTTGCAAGAACCAAAACCCTAATTTTGACTGTGTTAGGAGGCAATTGGACTGTGCAACCCTTGAGGGATTTTGAACCATCTGGAGATTGATCTTGACAAATCTTGAAGAATATGGGAGGGAAAATTTTGGGGTACAACACAATGTATCGAGTTTGGAGAGTACATTGAGGCTTAGAGGCAATATACTGAGTTTTGGTGAATACACCGAGGCTTAGAGGCAGTGTACCGAGATAGAAGAATACAATGAGGCTTAGGGGCAATGTATCGAGTTTGGAGAATACATTGAGGCTTAGAGGAAATGTACCGAGTTTTGTGAATACATTGAGGCTTAGAGGTAGTGTACCGAGATAGAAGAATACATTGAGGCTTAGGGGTAATGTATCAAGTTTGAAGAGTACATTGAGGCTTATAGGCAATGTACAGAGTTTTGTGAATACACTGAGGCTTAGAGGCAGTGTACCAAGATAGAAGAATACATTGAGGATTAGGGGCAATGTATCTAGTTTGGAGAGTACATTGAGGCTTAGAGGCAATGTACCGAGTTTTGTGAATACACCGAGCCTTAGAGGCAGTGTACCGAGATAGAAGAATACATTGAGGCTTAGGGGCAATGTATCGAGTTTGGAGAGACATTGAGGCTTAGATGCAATGTACCGAGTTTTGTGAATACACTTAGACTAACTACATAGTTTCATTCCTAACTTTTGTCATTCTTTTTCAGACTATTCTGACATAGGAGACAGAACCTGGGAATGCGAAAGTTATCAATCGTGTATGTGGTACGGTGGATGCACCGACATACCAAAAACACCAATTAATCCCAAGTTCCATCGTTGCTGCCACGGTGGAAAAATTATAATACCTTTTATTCAGGACCCACCATCGGTATTGCAACATTTGCTATATAATGAAACATGCCCAGACAGTAGAAACTACTAGAACAACATTCGAACATACAACACAATGTTTTCTTTCACATCTCCGAGAATGAAATTAGACACAACATTATCAAAAATAGGGTCTCACCTACTTTGAGACTGCACGGTCAAACCTGTCATCGAATTGGTACACTACTACCGGAATTAGGACAACCTCCCCAATATGCTCAGCTATATATTTATGATATCGACAACGTAGTTGATAACAAAATGAAGTGTTTCGGGTTTATTTTAATTAACTTACAAAGTATACTTCCTCTGTCACCACATTTCCAATCTCAATATTTAACGTTTTTTATAATGTGTAGGGATAATAAGGTGATCCGAATCAACACTGTCAACAACTTGAAGATCATGTTAGATGAATGCAATGTTCATGTAAAAGCCTTTAGGATGGAAAGAGATGTTTTGAAGGTTAATTCGTACTTGGAATTAAAGTTGAGGCTAATTAATGATAGATCAGAGGACGGTCGTGTCTACAATAGACCAACAGTATCCGAGGTTGCCGCCCTTGATTATGGGCGATATTGATTCTGCTTCTAAACGAGACATCATCGTTCAACCACGTGAAGGTGGCTTGCAACAAATTGATGAATTTCATCATGCGTATTTGGCATATCAATACCCTCTTATTTTTGTGTATGGTGAAGATGGTTATAGAAAAAATATACTTCACAAGTATCGCCATGATACGAAAGTTACTGGTAGAAATTTTCAAAGCATAAAGGACTGGCTTTCTTACCGTTTGCAGCAACAAACAAATGAGGCTAAAACCTTGCTTCACTCTAGACATCTGTTTCAACAATTTTTAGTTGATGGTTACACCATGATAGAATTTGAATGGCTTAATTGGTTAAGAGATAATCAATCAAAGTTACGAGTTGGAAAATATAATAGATTGACTGATCAATCCGTTAGTGGTGGGCAACATCAACCACGAAAGAGAGGAAAGTGTGTGGTGCTATCATCTACATTTGTTGGAAGCAAGAGATACATGGATCAACTTTATTTTAATGGTATGTCCATTTCAAGTAAATTGGGATTTCCTGATTTATTTGTTACATTTACTTGCAATCCAACTTGGCCGGAAATCACGCGTGCATTGTCCGAAACTGGATTACGGCCACGCGATCAACCAGATATTATTACAAAAGTATTCAAAATCAAATTTTACGAATTGATGAATAATATTACCAAACACCATGTTATGGGCAAAGTGTTGACATTTAAGTACTCTTCTTTATATTAAATCTCAATTGTGTAATAAGTTTATTTCCAACAACTATAGATGTTAACTAACTATTGCATTTTTTAGTTATGTACACCATTGAGTTCTAGAAGCGTGGGTTTCCCCATGCACACATTCTGATTTTCCTCCACCCTCAGAACAAATATTCAGCACCTTCAGACATTGATAACATCATCTGTGCTGAAATTCCCGACCCCATTGTTCATCCTAAATTATACAGTTTAGTTAAGGCGAACATGATGCATGGTCCTTATAGGTTATCAAGAATGAATTCTCCGTGCATGAAAAATGGAAAATGCACTAAATATTTCCCCAAAAAGTTCATTGAACATACTGTTGTTGATGCTGATGGCTATCCCTTATACAAAAGAAGATCGCAATCGCATGTTATCGAAAAAAATGGAATTACATTGGACAATCAACATGTTGTCCCGTATAATACGAGATTTTTTTTGAAATATCATGCACATATAAACATGGAATGGTGTAACCAAAGTACATCCATCAAATATCTTTTCAAATATATAAATAAGGGATATGATAGAATAACAACATCTGTTTCTGGAAATGACACCGAACACATTGATGAAATCAAACAATATCTGGAATGCAGATATATTTCCCCGAGTGAAGCATGTTGGCGGATTTACTCTTACAACATCCATGGGAGAAAACCTGTGGTGGAGCGTATGTTCTATCATTTAGTGGGTGAGAAGGATGTTTACTATACAGATCAGGATTGAATGGAAAATATTTTGGAAAATGCAAGTGTGACTGAGTCAATGTTTACTGCATGGTTGGTCGCAAATGCACAATATGAAGAAGCTCTGTCACTGACTTATGCTCAGTTTGTCTCAAAGTTTGTTTACAAAAAGCGAAATAAGGTTTGGAGGCCATGCAAAAGAGGGTTCACAATAGGTCGTTTGGTATGGGTTCCCCCGACTACTGGAGAACTGTTTTATTTGAGGATGATGTTGACAGTAGTCAAGGGACCTACAAGTTATGAAGATATTCAGAAAGTTGGGGACAACCAATATGCGACATTTAGAGATTCGTGCTTTGCTATGGGCTTTCTCGATGGTGATAAATAATACATTGCTTCTATCAAGGAAGCAAGTGAGTGGGGTTCAGGACATTTTCTTCGCAGACTTTTTGTTGTAATGCTACTGTTGGGTGCTGTTAACCGGCCAGCACATGTCTGGACAGAATCGTGGCAACTGTTGTCCAATGGTATTTTGCATTGCCAAAGATTATTAGCTCTAAATCCAGGTTTCTTCATATCTTAGTCAAACTTATTTATGAAGACTATTTATTGTGCTGCAACCTTACTTTCAGCATGTTGCCTCCGCAGACATGCATGTATTTTTGTTGAACTCGTGTCTAATCTAACTACTTTAAAACTTTATTTTACATCTTACATCCGTACAGATTTGGCTTTGACAGAAATTGAATTGCAGAGCCTGACTTTAATAGAAATTGAAAAGCTAATGCATGCAAATAGAAGGACTCTCAAAGATTTTAGTCCAATTCCATATCCAGACACCTATGTAGTACAACAATTATGAAATAGGTTCATATATGATGAACGTAATTATGATTCTGCAACTATGAAATTGGAATTTACGAAATTGTTCAATGCTTTTACTGGTAATTCTGAAAATTTGTTTTCTTATGTTAAACATTACCATTGTCCTCCTGGGTTTTTTATTTTACCTGTTCCTTTTCAACATTTCTTAGATGAACAAAAAGGCATATATCAAAAAATTATGGGGGTTGCTCAGTCCCAGAATTGGGGTGTCTTCTTCCTTCATGGTTACAGCGGTACTGGTAAGACCTATATGTGGAGAACCCTGGCGGAAACTTTGAGGTCCAAACATGAAATATGTTTAACGGTTGCCACCAGTGGTATAACTTCTTTGTTATTACTAGGGGTAGAACTGCACATTCCAAGTTTAAGATACCTGTACCGACGCTTGATAATTCTACTTGCAAAGTTGAATACAATGATGATATTGCAGACCTTCTAAGACAGACAAGGCTAATTATATGGGACGAAGCACCAATGGCACACAAGCATGATATATAAGCACTTGACAAAACTTTGAAAGATGTCATGAGTACATACAATAATTCTGAGAATATGTTTGGTGGAAAGGTTGTAGTTTTCGGTGGTGACTTTAGACAAATTTTTCCTGTTGCCCCGCGAGGCAGACATTCGGATATTGTTCACTCAGCGATAAATGCATCTTTCATATGGCATTCAATTCAGGTTTTAATGCTAACAAAAAACATGTGTTTGCATTCTGGTACGACAGAGCAAGATAAGAAGGAAATTGAAGATTTTTCAGATTGGATTTTGAGAATCGACGAAGGAAAAGTATCAGAGCCTAATGACGGTGTTACAAAAATTGACACCCCCCCGAACTTTTGATCACGGGATTTCATGATCCTATTGTTGGCATTATAAATAGTACATATCCTGATTTCATTAATAATTATCAGTCCAACGATTACCTCTGGGGTCGAGCAATTCTAGCTTCGATGTTAGAAGTTGTGGATGACATCAACGACCACATTCTTGCTTTAATGCCAGGTTTTCATATTCTTCAATTTTTCTTACTCTCTAATATACATTGACTTCTATTTGTTAATTTATTTCTGTTCCGAAAACAGGAAACATACGCGACTACTACAGTTCAAATACAATTGATAAGTCTTAAATTCATGGCGCGAAAGTACTTGACATCCTGACACCAGAATTCCTTAGTTCCCTATGTACATCAGGTTTTCCTAACCATCACTTAAAGTTAAAAGTTGGAATACCTATTATGATAATGCGGAATATAGACCAGTCTGAAAGTTTGTGTAACGGCACAAGGTTAATCATAACAAACATGGAAAACCATGTCCTTGAAGCTTCAATAATGTCAGAAAAGGGTTCTGGAAATTTGGTTTACATCCCTAGGATGGATATGTCACCGTCACAGCCACCATGTCCGTTCAAGTTAAATATACGACAATTCCCAATTATTTTCTCATATTCCATGACGATTACCAAATCGCAAGGACAATAATTGGATAACATAGATCTCTACTTGCCAAGAGATGTATTTACCCATGGTCAAATTTATGTTGCGCTATCGAGGGTTACAACAAAACAAGGAATCAAAATATTGATACATGATGAACATGGAAAGTTCAAAGTAACAACTACAAATATTGTTTAAAAGGAAGTTTTCAGCAATATATGATTATTCAAATATTAGGTACGCTTTTATGTTATTGTGCATTATTTTCTTTAGGCTTTAGAGTGTGTATTACATGAGTTTGTAACCTCACTATTCGGTATATTTAAGAATTACTATTATGCATCTTTTGTCAAAAAAAATATATGTTGTTCCTTTTATATTTCTTAACACACACCAATTTTGTTTGATTATTATACCATTTAATTTCGACATTTAATTTTGGAGTGTTGAGCATAACATTCTGTGTAATACTTTGTAGTAAAACAGAACCCTTTTCTGACATTAATTGAAAAACAAAACTCTTTAAAAAAATAGTTTGTTTCATAAGAACACACTGCATTTCATATCAGTGTTACTTAGACGATATCTTCAATACGTTGGATAGCATATCATTCACACTACTTTCTTTATGCCTCGTGTTACTGTCATACTATATAACTATAAAACACCCTATTGAACTAATGTTGTTACTTTTGGTATTATAACATCAACTATCTAGATATTTTACCGCATAATGGTTACCATATCAAAATCCATATAACCAAACTTTAAATATTCCATAACACACAATATTTACTAAATACTTGACCATAATCAAGTCAGATGTTCAAACCATACAAATATAAAGACAAGTAGTAAACATAAACAAAATAAACACACAGCTGATCCTTCTTTTCCATTACATATCCAACATAATTTATTTCACTGTCTCTTCTTTCCCGGCTCAACATATACCAGTATTTCATCAGCTGGCGGATATCGAATGAAAAAATGCATGATGTCTCCTTTCTTTAATTCTTCCTGTTTAGCAAATTCATACCAACCAGTCGTGAGATACTTCTTTCCTTCATCGTTATTCCTCACTTTCACTACACAATTCTCTGAGATATCCTTCTCCGAATCATATAACTCAATCGAGCTGGTCAGTCCACTAAGCCACTTCTTAATCACTCCACGCGGTAGTTGTTGAAAAAACACATTCGTAAATTAGATGACGTTCAACCCTGAAAAAGATAAATATACCGTTGCAACAATTAACTTCTACTGCTTACCAACACATTCCTTCTCATAACCTTAGCATTAGATACAACCCTGCTCCATTTTTATTCATTTTCTTCGACATATATTGGAGTAAATTTCCTGATTCAAGCACAAACCAAATATATGCATACTAATGTTACTGTATTTTTTCCATATACCTTATCCAATACATTTTATCCATCCTAAAGATACTTGAAAACTACTTGAAAACTACATCATATACAACATTATATTTGTATTATCTATGATTCTGCAAAAACAGAACAGGAAACAAAAGAGTTTGCAAATACCGGGCTTCCAACCAGAAACCTATATAACACGTGCTCGCTCTTATAACCTTATTACCGCACTGTACGTCAATAATATATACATAACATTTTTCAATATTGTTATCATGACAGTAAAAATATGTACAAACAATATTGATTATGCAGCATGGAAAATTGTAAGCTACATTTAAGCACTTACCGTGCTTTTTTAAATATATCAAGGCCAAAAACAAAACTTACCATGAGTTTGTCGTCTCTATCTCTTTCACGCGTACTGATCTGTTATTATTCTCTTTCCCTTTAATATTATGTTTGCTTCCTCCTAGTTGGCATTCATTGGAACCTTTCACTTTGGATGGAGAATCAAGACATACACCAGATATAGAACAATATTCTTCAAAACCAATGCTATCCATCTTTATATTGGTTTGTTGAAGAAATTTACGTGAAGATTCAACATATCTTTTATACTGTTTTTTTGATCTTTTGGTGTTGAACCGACATCATATTCTCCGAATCAGATCTGCAATAATTTTCATCATGCATTAATATTACTCACAACCTATTTAACTGCAAACTAACACATTATACATTCCATGAACAAAAATACGGATACTTGAACATCGATAGCTACAGACTTACCCACATGCATGTCATTTTTCCCCACCATTCTTCATCTTCAACCAGAACTTGAACCGTGCTTTGCTTTCTACAACTACTCCAGGTTATGATAAGCTGCAATGTTGTTCAGTAGAAGTGCTTTTCTGTATTTCTCACTTGGAAACCATTGTAACCCTATGATCCCTAGAACATTCCTTTAGTACTTCCATAACTTTTTTTGCTCAACCTAACGACCCATTTTACATTCCATCTCTATTTTTCCAATAAAATATTCCCTAATAAATACATATTAAATCTTTTTTATATTATATGTTTATACGTATATTTTTAAAATCAATATAGATTACAGTTTTTGTATTATTTTATATAACAACAACATCAACGGTCAAGATTTCATCAATATTAACACACAAGTGAACCCACTCATATATATTCTTCCATTTCCACCGGAGATACACAGAACAAAACCATCTACAAGCCCGACCCTCCCAAAATAGAGCGCCTTCTTCTCCACAGATTATTCGAACATGGCCGCAAGAGATTCCTCCAAAACGACAACCAACTCAAACGAAACACCAACAGGGTATGTGAAAATGTTTAATCTATCATTATTGTTGATTGCATGTGGTCTGATTTGTTAAAATACAAACTTATGTATCTGCTTGTCTGTTGAACGGTGCTCTCATGTGTTCTTGTATAATGTTGTTGATGGTTAATGGTTTGGGAAACAATATATCATGTTTTTTCTGTTACATCAGTGCCTAATACAATTTTGTACAATGATTATTTAGGGTTTACTTCGTCCCGGTAAAAATGCTAACATACTCTTGGCATAAGAGAAACAGTTTATAATAGTTGTATGAGTAATATTTGTTTCCTGTTTTTTTGGTTTAATTGATTCTGTTGAAATATTTAAGGACACGTACCCCTGTTGCTAATAAAAGTTTGGAACAAAGCTGGAATCAAGTTGTGTCTGATCCTATGACCATGCGTTCCAACGCCCTTGTAAGTAAAAAATCATATGTATATATAACTTTCTGTTAGGTACATTGGTGACAAAATTGTACAGAATAGGTTGCTTACGTTTTATTCTTTTCACAATATTTGTTCATTAACAGCAAATACCCATAAACATCATAAGAGCATGCTTTCAGGGAGAAGACAGAATAATTCGGATGTTAGATTGCGACAACAACGTCCCGTACTATTGCCTTTTGAAAAAGAGAAAAGGGAGCGTCGAAAGATACCTTTTGGGTGACTGGTATGAGTATGCAAAGGTAGCAAATTTGAAGGTTGGTGATACACTAGACTTCAGAATCATTTACCCACCTGTTGACGAAATATTTGTATTGGTGGAGCGTGAAAATGTAACTGAGGACTGACGGTCATGGTAGGATATTGTTAGCGTTTTTAGTTTAAATATTTGGCCAATATGTTTGTTTCAAAACTTATGGTATTTCTGTTTCTTTTGAATGTCTTTACCGAAATTATTTTGTGTATCGTTAAACTTATGTATGTTTTAAAATATTGTCTTATCTTATAATTAAGTATGTTTGTTTCCTATAATTCTGTTATTATCATTATGTGACAATTAGAATTAATACACCTATAAGGGAAAATGCTTGACAAAACTTACAATCTTTTATTTTGCACTTTAAAAGAGATTTATATGTTTTCCTATTTCAACCATCATTCATTTTTCATTTTCCTTTTTACCTTGTATTTATAAATATCAATCATATTTATTCATTCCTTTTTTCGTTGAATTTATTTTTTATTACTCCGCTTATCCTTTAAACCAATATTTATAAACTAAATTATTTTGTAAAACTACGTTATATTGTGATGAATTTTTTCCGTAGATTACCATAAATATCAACTAATTCTGAAAATAACATATTGTATTTTTCGTTCAATCAATTATTTCAAAAAATGAGCGTGTCCGACCACTACACGTGCGAACGCATGGATATCCCACGAGTTTCATTTAAATTACAAACTAATATTGATGGTTATTATTGTTTGATGGTTATTTTATTAACCATGTGAGCGGACACTAATTTTCATACTAATATATATTTTTCTTTTAAAATATTGAAAATGTACAAATTAATAAAATAAGAAAAAACTCATAAATAAAAATATTTTGGTTTCTAAATATTTAAAAAAAAGAAAGTATTATGTGATTAAGTTTCTTGAATAACAAATCATTTTATTAGTTTGTCAACTTTTATAATTAATTTTTTGAATAACAAAGCATCTTATTAGTTGGTCAATTTTCATAATTAATTTAAATTTTTTCTAAGATTTTATAATTATGAAATTGTAATGTATAATTGAAAATAATTGAGTATTTTATTTTATTTAAATATATAATAATTTCTTATGATTATCTTATGAATCTTATATAATAGATAGATAAAGAGAGTTTATTTCGAAATAAACACTTACGACTTATTTCAATCTTATTTAAAAAAAAACTGAAAATTTGATAATATAATTAATGTGTCTATTTAAAGTATTGATGTATATAAAATACTCTTCATATTTGTATATAATAAAAATTTTTTATAGAAATTAAATATCCTTTATGCACAATTGTAAAAATTAATGATTCAAGTTGGATAAGATTAGGATGGATGAAAAAAGTATCATTTATGATAATTTAATATTGTTGCGCATTCAGAATTGAATTCGAATTCATTGTATTTGGTTAAGCTAAAAGAAATTGTATTTGGTTAAGCTAAAAGAAAAAATAATTAATATAATTAGAAATTAGATTTTTTTTCAATTTCACTTATTTAGTAATGAACTTATATTTATCTATTTATGCAATTGAAAACAAACGAAGATAGCATATATGACTTAAAATCAATATTTTAAATTTAAACTTTTTGACTAAAAAAAATGTAACTTTCTTAAAACTACTTATTAGTCAAATTATATTAAAAATACTTTCTTAAAAATACTCAAAAAATTTAACTTTCTTAAAAATACTAAAAAAAATTAACTTTCTTAATTTAACTTTCTCGTTATCAATTTCCTTTTGACCCAAAAAAAAAAATTAGAAAACTTTTAATTATTGTATCAGATATTGTATTCAATGTTTATAGAAAGTTATTTGACTCAACTTTTTGTATTGTAATTATTGTATTATCATTTTTCTAAAATTTATATAAACCTTGCAATACATTAAATCGTCTACATAACTCAACCCCTCCATCGCCATTGTTCATCTAACTAGTAAGATATGGCACAAAACATTAATATCATCGATTTGCTACCAAACTCTTTGCTTTTCAAATTCATTTCACTCATTCCATTCAAAGAAGCTGCACGGACATCAATCCTTTCAAAACGTTGGTTGCACTTGTGGAAACACTCAACCAACGTAGAATTTAATGAACACTATTTTTCTAAATCTTACGAATCCAGCCATCAGCAAAGGATAATTCAAAGAACGAATTTTGTCAATTTCATGGCATTTTGGATCGAAAACAACAAAGAAAATTTCATCATTGAAAAATTCTCTTTAAGATTGTCAGATTTTGATCATGAAGTTGATTGTGAGATCCTCGAAAAGTGTGTTGATTTTGCTACAAAACATGGTGTTCAAGATTTGGTGCTTGATTTTTCTGATCCTGATTGGACTGAAGAAGATTTTGAAAAACCTGAAGCATTGTTTGAATTGCCAACAAAGGTATATGAGCAAAAAGCCCTAAAATCTCTCAAATTATTTTCTTGTAGTTTTGTTGAAACTGAGTTGATTAGGTTGAGTGCTCTCAGAGAAATTTCTTTTGCTTGGATGGAATTGAAAAATGATGCCATCAAAATTTTGTTATCCAACTGTAAGATGATTGAGAGTTTAACCATGAAAAAATGTTGGATAAGTACTAAATTTGAATGTCGTGAAAGTAACTCGAGTTTGAAAAGGATTGTTGTTGATAGTTGCAATTTTGTTTCTTATGTATTGGCCATCAATGTTCCTAACCTAATTTATTTCAAGTATTATGGGAATGTCATTTGTTTTGAATTGGAGAACTCCATACATATGGAAGAGGTTGATCTTGACTTTGGTCTTGAATATGAGTTTCCTGAAGAGTGTGGTTTTATTTACAATATCATTACAAATTTCAGCCATGTTAAGGCTCTCGATGTATGCAGTTACACACTTCAGGTAATACAATTTTTTTTTGTATGCGTATAAATATATAATTTTATTGAATATACTCATATATAGAATCTAAGATAAATATTTTAGAAGTACAAGATATATTGTTATTGGGATTTTAGGTCAAAATTTTGAAACATATAATTTAGAATAGAGAATAATATAGAATATGTAAATTAATATGCATTATATTATAGACTCGTCTATATGGACAATATTAACATAAATAATTTGATACACATTTATTTTATGTCATACAAGGTTTTATCTGCTGAGTTGGAATACATGCTTATAGAATATGAAATGAATACTCGACATTTGAAGTTAAAGACAAACTTGCATAATGATGAATGTCAAGGAGTCTCGCTCTTGCTCGAGAATTGTCATGTGTTGGAGATTCTCACTATTAATTTAGGATTTGGAAAATTCTTTGATGTAAGTTTAATTTTTTTTACCTTTTCTTATATATGTGTAAGAGTTGGTACTAGAAGTCTAAAATTATTGAAAATTCTTAGAGACAATATAGTCTTTAATTTTAGTGTCTTTAGTTAACACCTAGACATAGATTTCATGTTTTTTCATCATTAATTCAATTATTTATAGTAGTTGGTATATATTTTTGATAATTTATATAATTTTATTCAAAAGTTTTATACATGTTTGTATACATTATAGAGGGTTTTAGATGACGACGATGAAGATGACGACGACGATGATAATTTGTTAGAGGGTGATGATAAAGATGAATATTCATCTTATGGTGAGAGTGATGAGCAGAGAAGTTGGATAGACTATGAAAATATTTGGCAATGCTTGACATCAACTTTGAAGATAGTTGAGATCAATAATTTTATGGGTACTGAAAATGAGGTTTTATTGCTCCACTTTATTATCAATAATGGAAGTTTCTTACAAATGATCAATATCAATGTGAAAAAGGGAGAGGTTGTGATGGTGGAAAATCATCGTAAGATAGAAGAATTTGTGATGAGTATTCCAAGGGCTTCAAGATATTTAGAGATATGTTTTCGTTATTGAATTTAGAAATGTTTTGTTATGATACTTTGTTATTTTGTTTGAATTTTAAGGCATCATTTGACATAGTTTTTGTTATTAGATTAATTATACATGTATGCGTGTATTATTTGTTTGTATTTTTTGTAATAAACTTTCACCACAGTCATACTGTTCACCGTGGTAAAATCTATTCATTTAGGTACTTTTCTTTTTCTTAACTTCAAAACATATTTTTGATATCACAAAGACATGAAGTTGATGTAGATATGAATGATCGACTAGAATATATAATTTTTGATATCGGAAAATATTCTTAAATGGATGGCATACATGTCTAAATTTAATGTAGTAACTTGGTCTGCATACGATATTAGTAAATTTTCCTATTATACAAAATCAAAGGATGATTGTAATACAATGCGAAATAGTAGGGTTATGGTTGAAAGTGAATTCATGTACTTCTATAGTTCTAAAGATAAAAATCTCATAATGGTATCTAGACCGTATTTTGGAGTCATTGAGGAGATTTGGGAGATTGATTATGTGGTATTTGAAGTGCATTTATTTAAATGCAAATGGATTGATACTAACACTAGTGTACAAACTTATGAGTTAGGATTCACAGAGGTTAACCTTCACAAGACAACTTATATGAACGAAACATTCGTCAAGGCATCCCAAACAAAACCAATGTTTTATGTAACTGACCCTTTTAGTAATAGATGATCAATTATTCTCCAAGGAAAATACATTTCTCTTAGTGATGAAAATAAAGATTTAAATCTTGATATTTGTTGATGCAGTAAAGTAGCAATCAAAAGTAAGTATTTGTTTTATCGTCTCCACAAGGATTAGTGTGATATCAATGACGTTCAATAGTCACTATGATTTTAAGCTTAGGTTTGCAAGTTGTTGGAAAGTTTAAAGTTACAAAATGTAAAACGAATGAAAAATAAAGTTTCAGAGAGAAGAGAACTTGTCAGGATTGGATTTCATCTACCGGAAGAATATGCACTTTACCAATCAGTTATATACAATGTAAATATTCATAAATACCATCATGTATCTCTCACAACAACGTTTATGTATAAACATCTAATGAGATTTAAACCTTTTAATCGACGATCTCTTATCCTATTAAACACTTCCTACCTTATTGTTTAATCGACGATCTCTCTTCCTATTAAATAATACGGAGCATTAAGAATCAATACTCTCTGTGAATGTTACATTAGATCTACGTTTATAGTTTTGAATCTAAGAAATGTTCATCTTAGTTCAAGTTTCGAATCGTATTTCTCAATAACAATTCAAACCCATCAGATATAAAGTAAAATAAAGATAACATCGATATAGATTCACAAATAGATTGTATACAACGTCGTCATTAACAAAAATACATACTAAAATAGTATACTTACATCCAATTCCATCAAGAAATAGATTTAGCTACTCATGATAGCTAAATACAAAGAGAAGAGTTAAGATGAACAAGCATTAACTTTGATTTCCCAAAGATCGATGTGATCCCAGCTCCTGGTCTTCAAGTTACACACTCACTTGTTGCTTTCTAAGCCTCCCCCCACCCTCTCTCTCTCCCCCCTCTCTCGCTCACCAAAAATGTGTTCTTTTTTCAAAAGTCACAATTGAAGTCTATTTATACGAAACTGAAAATAGCAGACCGCGCTAAGCACAAAAGTGGTGCTTAACGCCAAATCCCAGAAATACATGTTAAACCGCCTTAAATTGCACTAAGCGCGAAAAAAGGGCACTGAGAAAACGTCTGCCCCTGATTCTCTAAGCGCGCTTTGAGCTTGCTAAGCCCAACCTGCAACACTTGATTTCCTTCCAAAAATGCATCTTGAAGCTTTTCTTTGTTCTTTAACGCCCAATGCTCCACCAATGCAATGAAACCTACAAAATAAGTTAGAATTGAGTAAACTACACAATATTTACATAAAAGTTGAGGTTTTAACTATTGAAACCAAAGAATTAAGCTATTAAGTGCCACAAAATACTACTACTAATAATAACCAACATTTGGCCCTTATCAAACTCCCCCCAACTTAAAACTTTGTTTGTCCTCAAACAAGAATCTTACAAACCTAGAGAAACAAGAGCAACCTCCAAGAATTCACGATCAAACAAGTTTATAGAAATGAAAACAAATGTATGGTTCAAATTTCAAAAGTACAAATAAAGTAATGCTTACCACTATACTACAACAACATCATGCTCATAAAACAAATTCTATGCACAAAACACATGTAAAAAATTCTAAGACAATACATGTTCAAACCTGAATCACACCTAGCATGCAACTTCATCAAAGGATGAAGAATAAAAATGAGGGACTTGACTCTCACCCAAAAATCTTGCTAACATCTTGATTAAATTATGCATTCATCCAAAAAAATCTCATGTTGAAAGAATAAAACCACAAATCACAAGGACTTTTAAGGTTTGTAATGTGGCTTGGTTAACAAAGAAGGGTCATATATCAAGGTAATTGAAACAAAAATTTCCTAAACATATGAGAACAATCACTTCTCAAATTCTCAAGCAATAAAAAATTATTTACCCTTTCCTCTTTGCTCATTTGCTACAACCTTGAACACAACAACATATTAGCACAAAATTTTGCTACTTTTTTCTTTTTTAAGGCTTTTCTTTTTCTTTTCCTTTTTCATATCTCAATTTTTTTTTCTTTTTCAACATATTTCTTTTGCAACATCATAGAAACCAACCTTGTCTCCCCAACTTGAATACAATCGCACATTGTAACATGAATGCTCCCAAACTTTCTAAGGCAAGGGAAAAAATTCCAACCATAATTTATTGTTGATGGTTCAAGTGTTTCAAGAAACAAAATCAACATCCATTCAAAAATCAATGATGAACTAATTACTCATGCAAAAGTATCATAGTTCAACTCTGATATGGATCCTAACACAAAGGCTTAAAGGGGATTAATTAATTCTCGCTTACTCACAAGATAGCTCACTTTTGGTCAAGTGGTTTTACTGAAAATCAAACAAAATTCCTTGATCCTTTTCATGCTTTCAGAAAAATCAACACAAATGCAATATTAAACATAACAAAACTGAGTTAAAACAATGATTGTTGGTCTCCTGCACATATAGTGAATAATGGAATGTTTCCTCACATTTGACTTTTGATCTAAAGTGATTCAACTATGAACAAGTATTGCAAAATAATGAATGACATGATATTTGTACAAATTAAGTTTCATATTCATGGTATATTCTGGAAAACAATAAACATGTACCTTGATAATGTACCAACATCAAACACTATCATTACCACACATTTTCATGTTCATCAATCAAACTTGGAAAAATTACCCAATGCATCTTCAAGGCATTAGACCAATTTTTTTTAATACAAACATAAAAAAAGATAAATTTAGAAATTAACTACTACTATTTACTACTCTAAATGGATCTGGGTGAAAGTGGGCAAGTGGGACGAGTAAAAATAAATTTCACTGGCTCAGTAGGGTGCACTTAGCGCCACCAGAGTTGTGCTTAGCGCACGCATAGATTCAGGGCGCGCTCAATGCTATCAGGTCGCGCTCAGCGAGTGTAGGTCTATGTTGAAACTAAAAAATGCACCAAAATTTCATGCTTTTCATCTACTTTCACCAACACTACCTATACTACTTAAATGAGAAGCTGTTAAAATTTTAAAAAGTTGGGTTTCCTCCCAACAAGCGCTTGTTTTACATTGTTAGCTCGACATCTTTATATAGTATACGGTCCTTCTTTTTGCTTCCGTTTTCTTGGCTAGTTGTTTCTTCACCTGAAGTTACCACTAACCAACAGTTGAGTGAACTTTATGCAAATCTTAAAAAGATATAAACTATTGCGATGCAATTAATATCTAAACACAAATCCACGGTAACGACGCTATTTTGTTGTTGAAGTAAAGTAGCAATAAAAAATAAGTATTTGTTTTATCATCTCCACATGGATTAATGCGATATCAATGATGTTCAATAGTCACTGTAATTTTAAGCTTGGGTTTGTAAATTGTTGGAAAGTTTAATGTTACAGAATGTAAAACGAATGAAAATTAAAGTTTCAGAAATAAGAGAACTTGTTAGGATTGGATTTCATCCAAAGAAAGAATATATGCACATTACCAATCAGTTATACACAATATAAACTTTCATCAATACCATCACGTATCGCTCACAACATCGTTTATGTCTAAACATTTGATGATATTTAAACCTTTTAATCGACAATCTCCCGACCTATTAAACGATCTCAGTTTATTAAACAATACATAGCATTAAAAATCGATAGTCTCTGTGAATATTAGACTAAATCTATGTCTAGAGTTTAGAATCAAACAGATGTTCATCATAGTTTATGTTTTGAACCGTATTTCTCAATAAAAATTCAAACCCATTAAGATAAAAAGTAAAACAAAGATAACATCAATATAGATTCACAAATAGATTGTATACAATGTCATGATTAACAAAAATACATACTAAAACAGTAGAATTACATCCAATCCAAACAAGAAATGGATTTAGCAACTCATGGTAGCTAATTACAGAGAGAAGGGTGAAGATGAACAAGCATTAACTGTGATTTCCTAATGATCGATTTGAACCCAGCTCTCGGTCTTCAAGCTACACCCTCACTTGTAGTTTTCTAAGCCTCTCTCTCTCTCTCTCTCTCTCTCTCTAAAAAAGTGTTCTTTTTTTGAAAATCGCAACTGAAGTCTATTTATAAAAAATTGAAAATAGCAGATCGTGCTAAGCACAAAAAGTGGCGCTTAGCGCCAAATCCCTAAAATACACGTTAAGTCGCCTTAAATTGCGCTAAGCGTAGAAAAAGGGCGTTGAGCGCGAAAATGTATGGCCCTGATTCCCTAAAAGTGATTTGAGCTCGCTGAGCCCAATTTGCAGCACTTGATTTCCTTCTAAAAATTCATCTTGAAGCTTTTCTTTATTCTTTAACGCCCAATGCTTCACATTTGCAATGAAACCTACAAAAAAGTTAGAATTAAGTAAACTACGAAACATTTACATAAAAGTTGAGGTTTTAACTATAGTAACCAAAGAATCAAGCTATTAAGTGCCATAAAATACTAATAATAATAACCAACAATTAACACTTATCAATATTCCTAAAACCTCTTCTTTTGATACAGATGATGTGCGTGTTATTTGTGGTGATTATGAAGAAGTCGTATGAGAAAACTAACAAATAAATAATTTTTATTTTTTATTCATAATTTATTATTTGTTATAATTTCTAAGTGTTATACTAATAAATATTATGATTTCAAAATATAAGTGTTTAGAGACAAGACACTAAAAGATGCCAGGTCACATTGTGTATCTTACTTCCTTCAAATTAATGAATCAAGTGTACAATAATTTTGTATATTAGTTGTTACTTGCTTGATATAATAATGTATAAAATGTATGACATTTTGATACCATTTTGATTTTGTTGTAATAATACATATGTTTGGTTTATAATAGTTGTCATTTCGGTTTTGATTCACAAATATATTGTTGGTTACTACGGTTGGTTAATTCAGCCGTGATAAAAAAATATTATATTTTCTATCACATTCTTTGTTACTGTAACACTTCAATTCTACCCGACAATTATAAATGTAAACCAGAGTTATAATCATCCATGCAAACGAATCAGGATGCTACAAATTCATCTTTAAAAACACATTGCATTCACTACGCCAAAAATGATTTTTTGTATCACCTAATTTAATAGCACTTTTAAAAAAAATGCTATTAAAATGGAAAAAACACATTTATAATATCACTTTTTAATCGGGCGCTATTATATAATACAGACTATGTAATTATGATAGCACTTTGTACCAGAACGCTATTATTAAACTTCTTTAAGATAGCATTTTGTATAAAATGCTATTATTTGACTACCTATATAATAGCATTTATTAAAAAGCGCTATGTTATATATAATAATGAATTAATTAATTAATTGATAAAAAAAAACAAAATACATTTTCAGAAAACACTATCTTCCTCACCGCCAAAACACTATCTTCCCGCATCCACTCACCGCATCCACTCACCGCCAAAACAAAACACTATCTTCCCGCATCCACTCACTGCATCCACTCACCGCCAAAAACAAAAACACTATCTTCCTCTGCTTCCTTCTTAGCCATTGATTCTCCCAACTGATTCACCGCCGTCAAATCTTCCTCTGCTTCCTTCGGTTTTCATTGATTCACCGCCGTTAGTCATTGATTTACCACCGTCATCCCTTCCTTCGGTTTTCACCCGGATCCATTCTTCAGCCATCGGATTCACCATCGATTCAGATTCAGATTCACTTCTCAAACGACACTCAAACAGAAGGAGGAAACACCGAAAAGAAAGAACAACCAAATCTCATTCTCCGTCGAACTCAACCCTTTGTCATCTCACCTACGTCGTCGTCATCCCTCTCTTCATTTGTATCCGGTAATATTTCTTTTTTCAGTTTCTGCTATCCGTTGATTCTCTGTGTTGTTTGTGAGCGTTATGATGTCTTTGTGTTGACGGATATTCGTGATTTTGAGTAGCTGTAATGAGGGTTTGTGAGGTTAAGTTGCAATTGCATCTGCGAATCCGACAACAGTTTAAAACTGCTTTTATGATACCATAGTCAAGTTATGCTGCTTTAACTAATTCTTAAATAGCTTATAGTTTACCATGTTGATATGCTACGCATTGAGTTTCTTTTTTCCTATATACTTGACACTGTTCATAAACTAGGTGTGTTTGTTAGCCTTGAGGAAAATTAGTTTTGGAAAATTATTTGCTAAAATATTGCTTTATGTTTGAGGTGTAAGATTTATTATTTGGATCCGGGTGTGAAGCAAGTTGGCTCAGAGTGCGAAATTGATTGTGGGGACCATAAGAATTACTAGGTCGAAATACCTATCCCACTGATTTTATTTCCTTAGTGATTTTACTCTAATCCACCATTACTAGGTCGAAATCATCGATTCCGCTAGTTTTATGAATTTCCTCAGGGATTCTAATCTGATCCACCAAATTGCTATCCTAAGTGTGCATGGAATTTGAAATTTGTGTGAAATTTGCTGGATTGCGCTTAGGTAAACTTGCTATTTTGACAACATTGATTGTAATTTGTAACAATCTACCCGTTTGACAGGAATTAGATTTAGGGAGTTGGAATGGGATTAAAGGAGAAGAGAGGAGATCAGGAATTAGATTTAGGGAGTTGGAATGGGATTAAAGGAGAAGAGGGGAGATGGCCAGAGAGAAAGATAACAGAATTGCGAGGTTTGGGAAGCAGAAAGTAAATCCTTCGAAGTGTTTTCAATGTCTGTACATTTTCCTTTCTGTTTTATCATAGATTTCTTATCTGTTCTTGCACAGTCTCTTACCCGAGAACAATATCTTCTTCATATTAACACAGTGGAAAAGAGATCATAGCTGTTTTCTTAAACAAAAGTGTACTCTTTTTGAGTTTATTTCATTGCTTACCCTCCTTCCCCGTCTTAAGCTTAATTATATGTAGTCTAGACACTTCTACTTCGACAAACTTGAGTCAGTGATTCTTTCTCAATAAGGAGTAATCATGAAACCAACACTGTTAGTTGGCATGGATTGGGGCTCCAATTTGAACGCAATAGCGCATGATCAACAGATTCCCATTGCTGCTCGAGCAGGAGAATCTTTGTACATGTTTATCTCTGAACATATTTCTAGTCAGTGCAAAGTTCTGACCTATTTCTTATTTCTCTCGAGGACAACAACACTGAGTCCTATAAGTTTTGTATATGTTTTTAACTATGTTTCTGGGATGCCATTAACTGTCAGCACCCAATTGACCAGCTCAGTTCTATGGTGAGCTAAAGGTTTGGATCAGAAATAAAGAAGGGAAGTTTGACTTAGCTGAAAGTGTTTCCAGTTTGCACAAATGGAGCTTCCCCGGATAAGCACCTTCCAATAAGAGTTCAATAAAAATTGAAAAGCTTAACAATAGTCAGCACAAATACAAGTACTAGAAAAGATATCTATTTGCCTAGCTATGCATTGAAGGACCTTGTTGGGATTGAGTATGATCCAATCTGATAGGTTAAAACAAGAAATTCAGCTAGGGAGAAGTGATCACAATTGTGGAAGAACGTGTACTGCTGCCTAATGATGTTGCTGAACAGTTTAATGTAGTTCAAAGACTAAAGAGAAAATACTTCAGTGTCCCAAACACAGTGAATTCACCTTAGGGAAGTCAAAAGGAACACTCTTATCCTGAAATTGTATACTCTGAAAATGCTTCCCGAGAAGACTGTAGAGAAGCATGGTATTAGAAGCATGGTATTGACAATGATTAGGAATGCTTTTCCTTTTTGTCTATGTAGAATCTAGCTACTGTCAAAGAACATATGGACAAATTGACGGAGAGTTCGAGCACTCCCTTGAGTTAACTTTCCTCTTGGATAAGTACTAATAGATCCTTGTATGGAATACAAACTCTCGCTGGAGAAAGTTTTAAGCCTACAAAAACTCTCAAACTGCTTCTGAGCTTGAGAACATTAAGCATTCTGAATTTTTGGCTGCTGCTGAAGAGCCAAACCTAACAACCAAACAACCAATCGGCTGCTGCTGCTGAAGAGCATCATAAGAAAATCAAAGTGCAAGAGTGCAATGTGTTTTCACCTGTAGAAGACTTTATCATTCAGAATGTGCTGCTGTTGCTGCTGAAAGTTGTGATACTGATGAGGCAAATGAAAATTCAGGTCCTTCTGACATACCACTCGATATTTCTTGGATGAATCCATGTATAGATTTTGCAACAAAAACCCTCTTAGACACTGACCCAGGACTTTGTGAGATGGCATTGCAATTGCCAGTTTAGATCAAAGTTGTCAAAAGCGGCCGTAGCGGCCGCTATAGCGGCGCTCCGTAGCGGAGCAGTGGCCTCCCGCGCGCTAACATGGGGGCGGTAGCGGAGATGGGATAGCGGCCGCTTTTCATGACATAGCGGATCGCCCGTCGCGGGTTTTTCCTGGGCGGAGCGGATCTGCAGTTTTTCTTTTTGTTTTTTTAATTTTTTTAAACAAAATTACTGTTTTGCCCTTATTATTTTATAAAATAATATGTAAAATAGTTTGTCTTGTAGCTTTCTTTGTTCTTGATGTATATATATCTGGCAGTTTGAGTTCATGATTTCTCTTCCTATGATTGGTCACTGTGGGGGGTAATAGGTATCAACTTCAAAATATAATATGCTTGCTGATTTGGGTATTGAGATATTGTTCTGTAAAAATTTATTTCATTATCATAAAATGGTGATATTGTAGTATTTATTACAACAAGTCAAATTAATTATTATTATAATAATGTCTTGGAAATAAATTTGGCATGTGAGTATAAAATATGAAGACCCTTTTGTTTGAACCTTAGAACGTAATCATGACTTGGTCCTGTTTTTATGTGGTTTAATAAAAATAAGTGGGTTTGAGAATATAGAGCTTTACAAACTAGTGGATCCTTAATATTATATTATATAGAAAAAGTAGTAAACCCAATATTAGTATTATCTGAATTGAATACTTCCTGATGATGCTATAATTCCTGAGTGATAAAAGTGATGTATATAAAAATTATCCTAATTTAATAAAACTCTTTATTGATGATAATAAACCTTCTGCTATTGAATATATAAAAAAACAATGGTTTACTATCCAACGATGAATTAATATTACTTAATAACTTTGATCAGTATACTTTAGAGGGTATTATGATATATGTATTAGGCAATCTATACCACTCTCTTGATAATGAAATTCCAGCTGTTCGAGTTTTTACTCTGATAGATCATATTGATAAGCATGTTAGATACCATTATAATACAATTCATAATATGTGAAATAATCAATTTAAAAGTAGAGTTTCAAATGTGAAATGATCCAAGATGGAACATAATTTGGTTGTTAGAACCAATTTTTAACTAGTTATATATGTTACTTGTTAGGAAATATGGATCGAAAATGGATGTTTGCCAATCGAGCGTCAAAAGAATATGAAGATGGAGTTCGTGAGTTCGTTAGGTTTGCTATTGCTCATGCTGAAGACACTAGTAAAATCATATGCCCTTGCTTAGAATGTTGTTATACGGATGTTAGTGCAAATGTTTTGGAAGATCACTTAATATGTAATGGAATTGATAAAAGCTACACATGCTGGATAATGCACGGGGAAAAAAAAACCAAGTCCACAAAAAGGAGCAATGGGAGAGATTCATCAAATGATTTTGAAAAAGATACGAATTATGCGTTTGATCGAGTTGAAGAATTTGTCAATGTAATTGAGGAAGATCTTCGTGATTGTCCTTAAATGTTTGAGCGGATAGTAAGTGATGCAGAGACTCCGTTGTATGATGGATGTACTAAATTCACAAGACTGTCAATGGTCTTAAAGTTGTATAACTTAAAAGCACGCCATGGATGGTCCGATAGGAGCTTCACAGACTTGTTGACTCTGTTAAAGGATATTTTGCCTGAGAACAACGTGCTCCCTAGTCGAACGTATGAGTCTAAACAATTGTTATGTTCTATTGGCATGAGTTACGAGAAGATACATGCTTGTCCAAATGATTGCATTTTATTTCGCAAGGAGTATGCATCGTTGAATATGTGTCCTAAATGTAGTGCCCCACGCTATAAGAAGAAAGAAACAGCTCCAGCCAAAACGCTATGGTATTTTCCGATAATACCAAGATTTAGGCGCATGTATCATAATGCAGAAGACGCAAAGAACTTAACATGGCATGCAAATGAAAGGGTTGTTGATGGAATGCTCCGACATCCCGCAGATTCTCCTCAATGGGCAAAAATTGATCATGATTACCCAAATTTTGGGAAGGAAGAAAGAAACCTACGTCTTGCATTGTCTACTGACGGAATAAATCCTCATGGTATTCAAAGTAGTAAACTTACTTCTTGGCCAGTCATTTTGTTGATTTATAACCTACCTCCATGGCTATGTATGAAGCGCAAATACACGATGTTGAGTATGTTAATTTCTGGGCCCAAGCAACCAGGAAATGATATAGATGTATACTTGGCTCCATTAATTGAAGATTTAAAGCATATGTGGGAGACAGGTGTGGAGGTATATGATGAGTATAAAAAAGAATCCTTCAACTTGAGGGCTATGTTATTTGGAACAATCAATGATTTTCCTGCCTATGGGAATCTATCAGGCTACAGTGTCAAAGGAAAATTTGCATGCCCCATATGTGAAGATGGTACACATTCAATATGATTGGAGTATTGTATGAAGAATGTATTTCTTGGACACCGTAGATTTTTAAATACCAACCATCATTTTCGAAAATGGAGAAAAGCTTTTAATGGTGAATCAGAAGAAAATAGAGCTCCTTTGGCTTTGACGGGTGATCAATTATACCAAAAGGTAAAGCTTTTGAGCACTAATTTTGGAAAGCCATTTTCAAGTGAACTTGTAAAGGGAGGATGGAAAAAAAGTCAATTTTCTTTGAATTGCCGTATTGGAAGTCATTGTATGTTAGACATTTCCTTGATGTGATGCATATAGAAAAAAATGTGTTTGAAAGTGTCGTTGGTACATTACTCAATCTTCCAGGAAAGTCTAAGGATGGCATTAATGCAAGGTTAGACCTGCAAAGTATGGGATTAAGAAATGAGTTACATCCGGTTAAGAGGGATGGGAAGCGTACATTTCTACCTCCAGCAGCTCATACTCTGTCAAGAAAAGAGAAAAAGATCTTGTGTAAGGTTCTTCGCAATGTTAAAGTTCCAGAGGGCTACTCATCAAACATTAAGAGTTTGGTATCTATGAAAGATCTCAAATTGAAGGGTTTAAAGTCTCACGATTGTCATGTTTTAATGGAGAACTTTCTTCCAGTGGCTATACGTTCCATTTTACCTGAAAATGTGTGATGGACCATAACTAAACTTTGTTTTTTCTTCAAAGCTATTTGTAGCAAAGTTATTGACCCTGAGAAGTTACCGACGTTACAAAAGGAAATTGTTGTCACATTATGTGAGCTTGAGATGTATTTTCCACCCTCATTTTTTGACATAATGGTTCATCTTACAGTCCATCTTATAATGGAAACACAATATTGTGGACCAGCTTATATGAGGTGGATGTACCCGATTGAGCGTTACATGAAGATAATAAAAGGGTACGTGAAGAATCGAAGTCGACCAGATGGTTGTATTGTTGAACAATATTTAGTTGAAGAAGCCATTGAGTTTTGTACTGAATACCTCTCTAATATTGAGCCCATAGGGATTCCAATGTCACGACACTCTGGAAAAACAACAGGGGAAGGGATTGGTGCAAGTAAACTAGTAACCATGTCAGACATCGAATTGGAGCAATCACACTTGTATGTTCTACACAATGCTGATGAGGTTGAGCCATATGTTGAAAAGCACAAAGAAATACTTCAAAGTTTGAACCCTAATAAGAGTGAAAATTGGTTAACAAGAGAACACAATCGAAGTTTTATACCGTGGCTAAAAGAACACATTTTTTCAGAATTTGCTAAAAATCCTGATTCAATTTCAGAAAGATTGAGATGGCTAGCAAATGGTCCAAATTCAAATGTTCTATCGTACTCTGGCTATATAATTAATAAGTATACATTTTATACAGAAGAACATGATCATCAAAGCACTATGCAAAATAGCGGTGTCACACTCGTAGCTGAATCTGTGCATATCTCAAGTTCCAAAAATAGAAATCCCGCATTTTCCAAATTGTCATATTTTGGGGTCATTGAACGTATTTGGGAATTGGATTACTCATGCTTTCAAGTGCCCGTGTTTGGTTGCAAGTGGGTTGACAATAACAATGGCCTTCAAGTTGACCCTGGGTTCATGAAGGTCGATCTTAATAAAGTAGGGTATAAAGACGAGCCTTTTATTTTAGCATCACAAGCTCACCAAGTGTTCTATGTCACTGATCCTGCTGATGAAAAGTGGTCTATTGTGTTTCTAAGTAACAAAATAAATGATCACACCACTCCAAATATAGATGTTGAGGATGACCCTTTCTTTAATACTTCACAATCCCTTGAGTCTGAATCAATTATAGATGATATTCTTTATATGAGAAACGATCACAGTGATGGGATTTGGATCAATCCATCATTTTATGTAACTAGAAAACAGAAAAGTAGGAATCCAACTACAAGGAAGAGGAAAAGGCCGACTTAATCTTGTATGGTTTATTTATTTGTTTTTCATTTTTTTATTGTTATTGCTTCTTAATGTTATTCTTGTATGGTATATAACTTTTTAAATTTTTATAGGTGAAATATGGCTTCTATTGATGATGAAAGTGGTTCGTCTAGTAAGAAAACAGTTGGTAAACGTGGTGTGACCCGATTGCAAAAAATTCACAAAGCCAAAAGCAATGGAAAGAGAATTGAGGTAAAATAGCTAGAGTTTTATGATACTGTTTACTCTCTTGGCAATTTTCCTTTTACTGAACTATGTATGAGTGATGGTTACATACATGATTATCTTTTATGAGTTAGTTGTTTGAAACTATTTGAATGTTAAACACTATTAGTGAGACTGTTGATTCTTTATTTGCACTTTAATTTTGTTATAGGTTCAATGGAATTCCAGAGGTCAACCAATCAAGCATAATAGCAAGACTTTTAGATAAAACAAGATAATCATTGGGATAAAAGATAATCATCCGGCCAAATATTCTTTTTGTATAAAACAAGATGATTGGGATAAATTTGTAGCCCAACATATGACTGCAAAGTTTCAGGTAATACTTTTATCACTTGGATATGGATCCTTAAAGTTTTGCATGATTATAGTATTAGTGATAGTGTTGTGGGATGCATTTTTTATAATAAATGCAGAAAGTTAGTGATGAGAATCGAGAAAGAGCGTTAAATCCTCAACATCCCTATAGAAAGTCACGTTTAGGGTGTGCTCGTCTTGAAGCTGATATGGTAAGTATGTGTATAAATGTACTATACAATATTATAAAAAAATTTAATTGCTATGTTAATTTGTAAAAATGTATATACAGGTAGAAGAGTCAGAAGTTGGTGAGATAAACCGTAGTCAAGTGTGGAAGGCTGCCCGCGTCAATAAGAGCGGGGTGATTGATAATGAGAATGTTCAAAGAGTTGTGGATCAATGTGTAAGTCGAATTTTAGATGTGACACTATAGATGTTATTTCCAAAATGCTCACATTATAGATGTGACACTTTTTCTATACTCATCATTGTTACCGAATTTGTATTTTGTTAGTTAGTTTGAAGTCATTAAACTCGATTTTCCTTAATTAATTGAGTCTTTGTGTCTTATTTTGATAGAATAGCCATTAATTGCAACTTGTATCTAACTATTGGTTATTTCTTTTATACTTATCAATGTCAGGAGAAGTTAACAGAAGCTCTATCTGAAGAAGAGAGACAAGACCTTGGTCCCACAAACATATTATTTGAGGCTCTTAATCTCCCAAACTACTCTGGACGTGTTAGGACTTATGGTTTTGGGGTATGTTCTAGGGACATATTACCACGCCAAAATCGCCCCACACAAATGGATTTTGAAAAATTGTATGGCTTTTGTAATTCACTCAAAAGTAGATTGGAGGTGCTAGAGAGAGAAAAGATTGAGAGAAATAAGTTGGATAGAGAGAAGCTAGAGAGGCAACAAACTGAAGAAGTGGAAGAAAGGCAACAACCTAAACAAGTGTCAGAGAGGTTGCAACAACCTGAAAAAGTGGCACAGAGGCAACACCTTGAACAAGTGGTAGAAAGGAAACAACCAGAAAAAGTAGCTGAGAGTCGACTACCTAGTGATAAAGGTTCTTGCAACCCTGGATTATTTGGCAACATTCCCGAGGTAATTGGTTTCTTTATTATCTCTCAAATTCGATATGTTTGTTCTTTCAATAATGATGTTAATCTTTTTATTCATATCTTATTGGTTTAGGGTCTCTTTCCTGTTAATATATATTTATCCTCCCTGAGTCGTTGTTTGGTTGCTCGTGGAAAACTATATAACACCAAAGGTAACACGGTACATGGCATGACGTTACCACCTGGATATGTCAAGGTTAATATCGAAGTTGCTATTGTGCCAAATGCCCCATTGCCTATATCTGTTGAAGATGGAGATGTATCCATGGTTGGTCAAGCAATAGGAACAATTGTGCCATGGCCAACGAAACTTCTTGAATTTGTTGCTGAATGTGAAAAGGTAAATTACTTATAATCAAGTTGCTTGATCGCTACTTGTTTTATTATTTGATCACTAATATTAATTAATACAACTTTTTAGATTCCTGGTCAATCCCAAAACAAAGGTAACAATATTCAACACAGTGTTGAATATTCAGTTTCATCACCCAACAAAAGTAACAAAAAATTCAAAATCGAAGAGTCTCCTAGAGTTGGCGGTTCAGCTGGTATTGCAAATTTATCTTTCCTTGATATGTATGTGAAAAAGATGATGAGGGTTGGATCATTAATTCAAATAAAAATGGAGGAAAGTATATTTGGTGAGGAGTTTTTAGAGCAACTACGTGTAGAGAGTATAAAGGAGATTCTTGATCACAATTGGTTAAGTGCATCTATTATCATTGTATTTTCCAGGTACCTCTATTATTACAAATATTCTCTTATTTGACAAATATATTATTAATATTAATGTTATTTGTATTGTTGACTAATATTCACATTGGTGACAAATATATTAATATCAATTGTTGTTCATTTCTAGGTATTTGTATGAGAAGTTTATTAGTCCAAATGGATTAATAAATAAGTTCTCTTTCATATCTCCACATGTATCACGGGAGGATAATCTAGGAAATGGTATAGCAAAAATACTTTTGAAAGATGAGGAGTTCAAGGATAAGATGATTCTTGCACCTTGTAATCTAGGGTGAGATTTATATTCAAAAAGTTATTAAATTAACGAGAAAAAACTCTAATGAATGTGAATCTTTAATGCAATATTTAAATGTTGGGTGCAGGAAACATTGGGTGTTGCTTGTCATCAATCTCAATGCTGAGGTGATATATTACATGGATCCGTTGAATGGTGAGTCAACAAAACATCAAAATTTTAAAACAAAGTTTGAGAAGTGAGTATAGACTCTTTTAATTTAAAATTTATGTACGTATTATTATTTATATAATTACTCATTTGAAGTTAATTTCATTTTGTTAGTGCTTTGCAAATTTATCGTGCTAATAGTAGTTCTAAAGTGCCTAAAGTGTCAAAGTCAAAGAAAATCTCATGGCAAAAAATAAAGGTATGTGTCTAAATTAATGTTATTTTAAAACAATTATGTGGAGTAAAATTAATCGATATAATTTTTTTTTTGTAGTGTCCTCGTCAAATTAATGGCGTTGATTGTGGATACTTTGTAATGCGATTTATGAAAGAGGTCATCATGGAAAATGAATTTATGATCCCCACAAATGTACGTGATTTTAATTATTATTATTATTCTTTTGTAAATTAAATTAATATAATTTAATTCTAACACGATTAATTGTTGATGTTTTCATATTTGAAGTACTTTTTTGACCACAAATGTCGTGCCTACTCTCATGATAAGTTAACTGAGGTTAAGGAGGACTGGGCTACTTATGTGGTGGATGATGTTTTCAGTGAGTTTTTCCTTGACTTGATACTTGATAAACAAGACAAATATTACTCATGGATTTAGAGTTCAAATGTTTTGACTTAGATGTTTAATTTTAATTTTTGAGTTGGATTTAGAGTTGTCGTATAAATGATTTTAGTATTTTATTGGTTTAGAAGATATGGCACAGAGGTACTGAGTGTTCTTTCTTGGTCTCGAATTTAAATTTTGAAATAGGAAAATACGGAAAAATGACTTATATCTTATTGTATGATTGATTTATAGTTTTCCGTTTCTACTTGAAATTTTTAGATATTCGTAGTAACAATTGTAAGGTGTTTGATATCTAGTTCTGGATCATGAAAAGAAAGTTACACACAATTAAGTGTTTATGTATATTTTGAGAATTTGAATTATATTCTGTTTAGTGTTTATATGCATCTAATAATGGAAATTGTGGTCTATATATTTACAAGTCATGTTCTTGTTAGACTTAATTAGTTCAATTATTGCATTAGTTATATCGATTTATTGTTATTAGTTTATAATAATCATTCCTTATTTTATGCGCTTCTTGTTAGACCCATATTAAATGTTTGATTATTCTTTATATGTTGAATTAGTTTTTATTGTACAATACATAATCAATATTCCTTCTATGATACAGGAAAACAAGAAGCAATTATTTTGCCTAATTAGTGATTGTATCTATGAGTTCAACGCTTTTGGATCATGAAGGTGGTTACTACATGGGATTGTTTTGTTATCCTTTCTTATTTTTTTGGTGTTTTGTTTAGAGAATTTGATTGTATGTTTTTGGATTTGGATTGAAGTACTCATAGATGGGCATCTACAAATTTGGCTATGCAAACGCCCTCTTAATATTCTATATGTTATGATATTTGGAAACAATAGGATTTGGTAATTTAAAATGTTATTTGGTATTTGATGGATCATAATATATATGCAATGAGTAACTTAAAGCGTTATTTGTGTTGAATTGAATATAGTTATTTTATATTTACACCAAAAAAAATAATTGTGTAAGAAAAAATATTGTACTATACTTATTAAAAATATTGTACCAAATATGTACCATTTATTAGCACTTTATTTGAAAGCGCTATCAAACATATGTTATATATTAGCGCTTTTTGTTTAGAGTGCTATAAAAAAACAAACAAAAAACATGCAAAATACTGACTTTGATAGCACTTTAATTAAAACGCTATTATAAATTGGTACTTTAATAGCGCTTTTAAAGTGCTATTAAATAAGAAATATTTACAATAGTGGCGCGGTTAATAGCACTTTTAAGCGCTATCAAAAACAAAAAAAAGCGCTATTAAATAGCTTATTTGGCGTAGTGATTCAGCGTGGATACATAACACTTTAAAACTTCGGATGAACTATCAGCATAATAATTTAATCTCTTAATTCAACAATTTAACATCTACGCAACGAAATTCTTAATAACATCAAATTAAAGTTCAACAACTGAAATAATCAACAATTAAAAGAAACAAGCGTTCATCCCCCTGAGTGTTACATATCAGAGCAATGACACCGACTCGAACTACTGAAGGTATACAACCTTCACTCTCGATTACCTGCATGTTACCAACGTAAGGGTAACATTCAAACAGAAGGGGTGAGATATCTAACAATATAATAAAACGTATGATAATCAATATATTAAATTAGATCATATAACACCACCACTTCTCATCTTATAAACAACAATAATCGCAACAAAATACCAACAATAATACACATTCACCGCATCAATACACAACTTCTTTATGCAATCATATAATGCGACTCAATATTGTGCAAATACACGTGGTACCATTGGAGCAGAACTCCCAGCTTAAAAATCTACCAATAAATAGAGGCATCAACAAGGCATAAGCCTTCATCTTAATATTCTCCAATACAGACCATCTTAACGAGCATAAGCTCCATCTTGAAATGCAATGTATGCGTCACGATCATGAATGTAATGACAACACCATAATTAACAATATCTCAACACAACATTATCATTGGCCAAAAGCCTACATCTTAATAGATGTCAATTATTAGAGGCATATCAACATCTTTCATCAACATCACTGATCAACATCATAATTCCTCAAACATCATATATCATCATAATTCACAACAACTCAGCCACAACAACAATACAACAGTAAATCGTCAATCTAGCAACGTTGGCCATAGGCCTACAACATGATATCGCCTATAATTAATTAATCATCTAAGGCTTACTTCTAAATTACCAAACCTCTACATGTTACTATTCTGTAATACTACATCATTATCATCGTTAATCCTACTGTTACAAACCAACAGTAATCTATAATCATCTCATCCTCACCATTCTTCACAAAATCAACATAGCGATCAACGCGAGAATTAACTCTAATCCTAATTTGGATACTAGGATTATCATTCCTATTCTTCATTGTGATCCTTAAGAATGAAGTTCATTGCGTTAGCTATTCAACGCTTCGAACAGAACCTCAAACGGAGTCCGGAAACTCAAGTTACAACCTTTTCAAAATGATTCTATCAAAAACCAGACAACATGGATCGACGCGTAATGTCTTGAGTCGATGCGTACTGGACTTAACACGCTACATGAGTCGACGCATACTCTCTTGTATCGTCTCATACTGAGTCTGCAACACTGCATGTATCGATACATGCTCCTTCGTATCGACTCATCCTGAGTCTAAAAGCCTTCATGCATCGATGCATGGCTTTTGGCGTTACAGTTACTACGATCCATCAATTATGATAAAGTTATTATTTCAAATATGGTAAAAAGATATATATTTTTATAGTAGTGATTGACTAGAATTTTTTTTCAAATAATCACTTTTTTCAAAAAAAATTCCTAAATAACCACTTTTTCAAAAAATTTACCAAAATGACCAATTTTCAAACAAAAAAGTTTCATCACACAGAGGAGTAGTCACTCTGTGTGGCGCATGCATTCATTTTTAAGAGGAGGCGTCACATTGCATGGCTTGTCCTCCTCTGTAAAGCCATGCAGTGTGGCGTATGCATGTGTTTTCAGAGAGGAGGCGCCACCCTCCTTGACTTGATAGTGTTTAAAAACACATGCATGCGCCACACTGCATGACTTTACAGAGGAAGACAAGTCATACAGTGTGGCGTCTCCTCTTAAAAATGAATGCATACGCCACACAGAATGCCTACTACTGTGGTGAAATTTTTTTGTTTGAAAAGTGGTCAGTTTAGTAAAAATTTTGAAAAAGTGGTTATTTGAAATTTTTTTTTAAGAAAGTGATTATTTAAAAAAAAATTCGATTGACTAAACTTTTTTAACTTACATTCAATTAGGTATTTTTATCATTTTGTTATCTTAGTTTGTAAAATGTATCTTAAAAAATATCTATGTAGTAAGTCATGATTATATCCGTGATTAAATTTATGTGTAAGAATTTTATATTAGAATGTATAGAAATGAAATTAATATGTGGTTCAATGATGAGAAGTTCGATTTTCTTTTAAAAACATCTCATATATGAGTTTTAATTTAGTGCATTGATAGGATTCTTAAACATATTGATCCACATGTGTTTCCTTTTTCTTTGAACAAACTGAAGTAAATGAAATAATCTTCTGCATCAAATAAAAAACCCATTTCACAATTGCCTTCACCTGCTACGGATTGCTCACGCCGTCACCGCTACATCTCGCCGCCACTACCACCGTGATCTCCGTTTTCGTCTTGTCTCCTCTCACTGCCATCATTTTGTTTGTCATTACCATCTCGCTGTTTGTCAATCTGCCATTATCAACGTTAACTTCACCTTCGTTTCTCCCATACCGACGAGTCAATGGCATAAAATTTTACACGAACAATATATGAAGCTAATATCTTAAGGCGTAAACAATAAAGTATCTTATAATTCAAAGTTGAATCATTTTCTGAAACATGAAATAAAATTCATCATAAACTATGCTATTTTGGATGCTTTTATTGTTTTCTTACTTTCTCTAGGTATTGTTATGAAAATATATGGCATTTGTGTTTGACAATGAGTCTATTTATTAAGACATACATTTTCCTTTATTATGATTGTTAAGTTACATCCACAACTTTAAAAGAAATGACTATTAAAACTGAGAGCAATATAAGTTAAGAGACATATTTAGTAATTTTTTAAGGTATTGCAAGAATTGGCTTGTTGTATCTTAACATAATTTAAGTCTCATAATTACAAAAATATTTGGCGTTTTGGGTGAAAATTACAATGGAGCTCATGTCTAATGGGCATTTGACGATCGGAGAGACTTTGTTAGGGATCCATGTTGAATTTGGAAGTGTCTTCATCGTTTGGCCATAAAGGAACCTATCTTGCTATACAAATCTAAACTAACTCGAAAATATATGAATTAGTATAGATCGGTTATAACAACATAGTTTGTGCTTGACCTAAGATATTTAATCAATCCACACATACGAGCTTTGTCGTTATACGCCTAACATGACTATCAAAACACCTACATCCAACGACCAACCCAACAAAATTGTCAACCCTCATATACCCAACAATCAACCCCTAAACCAAACCCACATGATTATCAAACCACATACACCCAAACCCGCGACCAATTCATTCCACGCACTCAAATACAAAACCAAGAACATTATTTATACCACCAACAAACATATGCCGCCGCCACATCTTACCATAGCATCAATGAGACATATGATATCACCATATCCTATCATATCCTCTAACAAATGTACATCCATACACCACACCACTAAAACACTCAAACATCACACCGTCAAAGAAACCAACCAACACATGCCTATCAAACACCATAAAAACTATTGCCACGTTTCCAAAATGAATAAATATCCTAATTCATTCAATTCAACCAACCAACCTACCAACATGTAACCTAACTAACACGATCGAATTACAACGACACGGATATTGAACTCAAGTACGACAACACATGTAACTGGCTTGAGATTCTAGATACCATTAATGACACTAGTATTCCAAGGACCTCGCACAAAACACCTCAAATAAATATAGGGAGCCACCAAATACCTCAGATGAATCTTGGGAGACAACAACCACCTTAGAGGGGTCGTGTGCAACCTCAACATTGAAGGACAATGTCAGATTGCGGAACCAGTGGTTGTTATGATCAACTGCGTCGTTAAAATATGTTTACAAAATTTTCCGCCTAGGAATTCTATTCAAATTTAATAATATTAGTACTTTTTTTCTATTTATTTTTAATTTATTATAACTTTATTTACAATAAATCAAATGCATTATAGCGTCAGGGGTACTGACGTCTCCTCTTATGCAATCAAAGCATGCATCACTTCCCTTGATATGAGGGTAATGCATGTGCCACATGCAGTGGCGTCAATGTGCAAATTTGAATATAAGTGCCATAGAGTCTTGCACCTCTTCTTACATTTAATTTTTTTATCTAAAACATGGTTACTTTGTTAAATAATTGAGAATGTTGATTATTTGGGTATTATTTTTTGAAAATTTTGATTATTTAAAAAAAAAAAACTCTAACATTTTCGTTAAACACTAAAATTTAAAATATTTATGTGTGACCATATTTTACTTTCTTTTATTTAATATATTGTATAATTTATGTCTAATTTAATTTAATATATAGTTAAATAATAAATATATTAAATATATAATAAAAACTTTTAAAAATGATTGATTTAGAAATATCAACAATCTACAATATAAGAAAATATAAGAAAATCGACTCTAATCTTCTAAAAGTCAACACGTGGCTTTCGAAGGGCTCAACAAAATAAAAAAAACATTGTTCCAAAGGTTTGGAATTGATTTTGTTCTCCACTACCACTGTTTCCATGGTCTTCAATTCAAAACAGTTTCAGAAACATTACGATCTCTAAACTTCTTTCATTCCATCTTCCTCTCTTTATCTCTTTCTCTCTCTCGTCCTTTCTTTATTTCTCTCACTATCGTTCTACTTAGTTCTTCCTACTCATCTTCCTTCTTCCTCTTCACGGTGATGGACGGTTTGAAAGTGATAAATTCTTTATCGAAGAAGAACATGAAATCAAAAAGGGGAATAAGGTTATGGTGGTTGTGGCTGCGATTTGGATGTGATCGAAGCGATCCTCACGGTTGGTTTCGGAAAGGGCGCGGTTCTAGTTAGTTGGTGGTGGAAGAGTAGTCGCGGTGGAGGGTTTGTGGCTTTCATAGAGACATCAACATGCTTCTCAGTGAATGGTTCTAACCATTTTTCTTTTCATGTGTTGTCTCTTTGCTCTATAATATCATCATTGATTATCAATTATGAACTTATATATCTCTAATTTAACTTGGGGGGAATGGTTTTTTATGGTTGAAGTTATCATTGCTAGGTGTTTGCGGAAAGGCCATAGATAAATTGTGTTTGTAATGAAATTTGTGATTTTAGGCTTTATGTAGTTAATATGTGTGATAGGAACACTTCGTGTTATTGAGATTTAATTTCTTTTCCTATTTTACTATACGTTTTAGCATGTCAATGTAAAATGTATAATTGCAGAGCCGTTATCATCGTTGGATGATTCTTTATCTGCAAGTTATGGAAAAAAAGGTGTGCGCCGGTTATTAGGTCTCATGTGTAAGCGTTTCTATTTACTATTCAGCTGAAATATCCATGACATCGTTTGTTGTGCTAACTAATCATTTGTTTGATATAAGGAGTGTCGAGAGCTTATTGTAAGGATGTAACTTTGAAATCATATCCAAACTGTGAGACTGTTCCATGTAACGATTACGAAGCTGCATTTAAGCTTCGGTTATTCAATTTATGACTTACTTGATGCTTTAATTTATGAATTATAACTGTTGTATTGATATGTTTTTATTCTTCTTGTAGGCAGTTGAGTTGTGGTAGGTTGATAAATCGGTTCTACCAATTGAAAATTCAGCGGATGGAAGAATCCCCCGTAATTAAGACTTACTTTTTCGACATAGGTTGCACATTGTTAGTGAGGTTCAACAGCGTGTTAACCATTGTCTCTTAGGATTTCCGAGTGTGACAAAGGAGGAACTCAACAGTGTTATGATCCATCCTAAGTGTTGTACCCCAAAATTTGCCCACCCATATTTCTCAATACATCTCAAGTAAGGTCCTCAAATTGCTCAAGGAAGTCCAAGGGTTGACCAGACAAACTCTCTCCTAAGGCAGTCTACCTCAAATTAAGGTTTCAGTTTGCATCAAGATGTTTGAGTCCAAAGGATTCCAAATGCTAACCATTGTCCTAATATGTTCTCAAGATCATCCATGTCAAGTTTCAAGCCTTGCAGAGGAAATTTGCTCAGTCAATTGCTCAAAAGCCTGAAAATCGATTGTGCTAGGGCAAAAGTCAACTGTGGCCTACATACAGTCAAATTTCAATATTTTTGGTCAACATCCTCATTTTGAAGCATTATTCATCATTTGATCAAGGTTTTATCATGATTACTCAAGGATTGCTCACAATTCATCAAAACCCAAAAGTTGCTAAATTAGGGTTTTGCAGGAAAAGTCAACTCAACTTTGACCAAGCATAACTTTCTCAAACTTTATCCAAAATGATCCATCCAAAGCTCATTTTGAAGATGATTCAATTCCCTACAATCCATCTTCAGTTCCAAAGGTCAAAATATGTACTCACAAAAAGTTATGAATTTGGACATTATAGGTCATTTTGAAAAGTCAACAAAAAGACCTTTTATGTCAAAACTTCATACATGAACATGGAAGACTCAATTGAGATGATACCAAAAGGGTTGCTTAGAGGACATCTTGATATTTCTAAAAAGTCCAAGAACACCTCTCTAGGGTCAAAATTTAAGGAGTTATGCATTGGTAAAGTTGACCCTTTTTGCAAAATTGCCAAAAGTCAAATGTGCCCAAAATTACAATTTTTGTCAAATGGGCCCAACTTTTTATGCTTGCATTCAGTTTGTAACATGACCCAAGACCCATGATCCTTCCCATTTGTCATTCTTTTATTTTTGTCATTTCTTTTGGTTTTATTTCAATTAAATCAAATAAAATCAAAATAAAATCATGAAAATATCAAAAACTAATCAAAGCTTGAGATTTTGTGCATGTTTAGGTCTATTATACAGCTGGAGATGGAATCAAGTCGTGCAAGCTTCAAATGGACACAAAAATATTGGATTTTCTCAATTTGGAAAGATTTGCACAAAGGATCAAATCTTGAATCAATTATCATTATTGAAGAAGATTTGAAACCAAATTGCAACCCTAATTAATTCTAGGGTACATATAGAACAAGTGCAGATCAAAAAAAGAGATATTGGAGGCGTGTAAACAAGAGAGCAAGTTTCAAAAAATTGGAAAAAAGTGGCACACTGATTTCTAAGTTGCAGACCAATTCAAAGCGTTCTAAGCATCCCAATCTTTTGCCGGACATCCTAGGAACGTGTTTCAACCACTAGCAAGCTTCCTCACACTCATAATCGCGCTGTAAGTTTCACACGGTTTCCATATTTTCTTGAATTTGAATATCATAATTCTGGAATATTTAGCATGTTTTATTGGTATACTCATAATCCTTGAGATGTTTGCAAGCTAATGGTTGTATTTAATTGCATTTTTATTGACTATATACTAAGATGCCATGGCTAGGGTTCATTGTTCATTTTTAGGGATTTTTCATACAGGAACAATTGGCCCTAATGGAGGAGACCATTGTAATCAGCGAGTCAAACCCAGTTGATCCATGATCTTGAATTTTATTTATATTGCTTGTATGCAATTTCTGAAATGCACAGGGTTATAGCTATAACGCCATGTCTGTAGGCAAAGGTTCAGAGTTTTAAACGACAGATCCAGGGAAGAAGTTGATGGCGTGTCACAACTTTACTGGCCGGTTTAAATTCTGGCACGTTTATTCTGTCCAGAAGCCTGTAGTTCTGATCTATTTTTTTGTTTCTATTGTATTGATAAACTAACACCCATCGCAGTTGGTCAGAAGAAGGAAGTCAGAAGCTCATGATTCTGGATTCGATCCCAGGCATGAGCTTTTGGCATGTTTCACCTCTGTATTCACCATATTCAGTGCCTGCACTTTCTGAGAATCATCTTCTGGACCTATCAACCAGGACCAGATTAAGCATCCTCTGGTCATGATCTGCTTGATCCACCAGCCAGGAGCAGGCCCAGTACCATCATCCCCTGACCATCATCCTCAGGACCATCATCCTCTGGACCACCATCCTCTGGACCATCATCCTCTGATTAGAGCAGCTGACAGCAGGCCCTTGGGTTATTTCTTATTTTTCTCTAATTTACCTTTCTTTAGTTATTCTGCTTTTTTTATCAACACCAAAAATACCCATTTTTTTTACCAACAAAAAAAAAACATAAAAAATCAAATTTCACAAATTTAGAATTAGGTTTTTATTTTATTTTATCAAAATTTGATTTAATGTTAGTTTAAATTTAATTAGGATAATTCTAACTTCTTTTTATATATTTAAAATCAATTAGAAAAATTAGGGTTAGCATGTGATTTAATTTTTATTTCTTTTCATAAAATAAAAAAATAAAAAAAAAACTTAATTTAGTTATTTTTCTTAATTTAAATTAATTAGTAATTAGGTCTGTATTTATTCGATTAAAACCTTATTTTCTTAAAATAACAATAAAAAACCACAAAAATGATTTTTCTTTAAGTTTCAATTAGGTTTAGATGGGGTCAAAACCCTAATTCCTTTTCGTTTAATTCATCACACACATTTTTTTTTTGCAATATTAATGTAACTGCTCACGGTATGTAATAGCTTAATAGGAGTTTCTTTTATTTATCGTTTTACGGGTTTTTGGCTATGTAAATTAATCTCTCCCCCGAAGCCTTGTAATAGCGTAGGTTTTACTTTTCCGCATTTTATTTCTTGCAAATATTAATTGTTAGATGTATGATAATAGGATTGTATGACAAGACTGCATGACAATTTAAAATGGTTAGCAAACTCTAATGTGCAAAGATAATAACTTGAAATCAAATCACTCGCACATGTGCACTCTTAGGGTATACTCTCACTTCAGTTTCCTTCGGTAAATGATCATTAAGTATAGGGTGTTTTAGTAGTCGCCCTCCTGTCTAAACAAAGATCAAATGTCCCGTTCGGAAAGGTTGCCTCGGAAAGGTTATTTCGGAAATGTTGCCTCGAATATGAGCTTAAGACATTAGGGTTATTACTAATACGTCCTAACATTGCTTTAGTGATCGTACGTCCCTTTCAAATTGACCCTTACAACTCCAACGACGCTGCTACCTATTTCTCAATAGTAGGATAGCACTGTCTAAAGGAAACGAGAATATAAATAATTCTTTTTTCGAGTAGGTAGATGCTAGTAGGTACTTGCTCAAGACAAACTTTTCACACTTACACTTTTTCAAACAAAGTTTTCAAAAACACTTCGTAACACTCTTGAGGACTGATACAAGGATTAAAACGAAGTAAGACAAAAACTTTTTCAAAACACACAAACACGGAAGCAATTTTTTAAAATGATGAGCAAGTACCTAAGAGCCCGTAGAAAACTACAGATAGAAAGGGTGCTAATACCTTCCCTTTCTATAATCTACTCCCCGTACTCAAAATCACAAAAAAAAAGAATTTTTCTGTGCTTTTGTCCTTTCCACTTGGATAAAATAAAAGTCAGTGGTGACTCTTGCTTACTGCGACATTTTGCGAACACAAACGCAAAATGCAAACCAGTATTTATTCAAAACAGTCCGGTTCTGCCACCGTATCACACTAAGGTCGGTTAGTTATAATGTATTCTATATCATTACTTTTTTGTGCACACATCCCAATTTTTAAGGTCACCGAATTCATTCATTGTAGCAAGCACGATAACTCAATTTGAACTAAGAAAATCAAGTTAAATATTGATTTAGTAGGTTTAGGGATTTGAACCCTCGTCTTCTTCATCTTGATCGGGACTTTATGAGTCTATCGAGATACTAACTGCAAGTATACAGTTTAGTCGTTCTAGTTTTAAAAGATTATCGAACTCACAGAGACTGTGTATCAATCACATACGATCTAATGCTACAGTTTTGTCTAACTAAGCGATGAATATTCGATATTTGGGGTAGACAGTTTAGTTTTAAAAGTAATAGTACTAATTATACCGGTATGTGATAATCGGACTTAGGGAATTCGATGAATCGCTTGGCCTATAAAGTATTTCGGTAAAAGCTAATTGTTTAAAAACTTGAGACATACACTCTCGTGTTTATGAAATAAGTCATGCTACTAAACCTAGTGGATGCACTTTAAATTTAATAACACTTTTTGAAAACAATTTGAATTTAATTAATTTATTAAAACACTCTCGTGTATTTAAAAATCAATGCTTCGTTACCACTATCTGGGTTGAACCCCAGCTCTCGCATGCAGGTTCTTGCCTTAATTAATTTCCCACTCTCGTGGCAAAATCGTGTTAATTAACCTCTCACTCTCGTGACAAGGATAATTAAATTAATATTGGAAATTGGAAACCAGAAATTGTTTTATAAATATTTTTGGCCAAGGTCTTATTGAATTCTTTCAGTTCTTACGGTCACATACCGGTATTAATAATTTAGCCAGACATAATTAACTTAACAGTAAATAAGTTCAAAATACAATTCATGGCAATAATTGGCATATTATAGAAAACGAATAAATAATAATTGCAATATTAAAAAACCTGGAATTACAGATGCTATAGTAATCTTGAGGTAATACAGTAATCCAAATCTTCAAGCTTGACTTGCAGTAGAAATTCGTGTTAATTCTTGTAAGAAGAATTAACACTTAAAAATAGAAACTAAGGCTTGAATGAAAATTACAAGGAATTGAAAGCAGAATTGCAAAACACACAAATTGGAAATAAATTGGAAATAACTGTAAAAATAAAATAAGTATTTGCTGAGTAAAATTCTTCGACCCCTGGACTGTGCCTTGGTACTCATATATATAGCAGGAAAAATCAGCAGTTTTAATTTTGAATTCTTGAGGAAGTCTTCGTGGAGAAATTCTAGGAGGAGTAGTAGTTGTGGCAATAAAATAGGAGATTTAGTGGAAACCGGGAGAAGTAGTCTGCCCTTCACGCCCACGTCTTCAATTATGCGCAACGTCCTCCTTCACGCGCGTGACGGTCGTCACAGGTGGGTGGCGGTCGTCACACGCTGAAGTGGTGTCTTACGCTCGTCACAGGGGCGTGACGACCGTTTCCTTATGTTGTGGATGTTACGCCCGTCACAGGGGCGTGACGACCGTCAGGCATCCAGAAGTCCACACTTTGTATTTTTTTATTCTTTTTCTCTTTGTTTTTCGTCTAGCTTTCTTCATGTTGTCCTTTTTCATTGATTTGAGTCGACAAGTGTCACACCTGCAAAAAAGACAAATAATCTCGGAATAATCGAGGGTTAGACGACTTAATGGAATATAAAATTGGTAAAAAGTATGTTAATTATACGATATGTTTTCTCGTTATCAAATTCCCCCATACTTAAACCTTTGCTTGTCCTCAAGAAAATAGTCATTCGAAAGGTCGGACAAGTTTTCGTCAAGCGCATTAACATGACATACCTTTGGATTTTTTTAAAGTGGTTTCGGGAAATCCTTGTTGGTTCGGCCAATACTTGAGTAAAACACTAAAGATACGCTAATGACGCAAGCAATAAGCTTACCCGTAGACTTCCATTTTAAACGAGCTATCCAACAATTCCGTTATAACTCTGCTCGGAGTTCCTCGTATCTATTTCACCCGGTTTCGTTCTGGCGCAATCACATTAATCCCTTTGCCTTAGCACGCGCGTAGTGGAGTAACCGGTTAGTGACTTTGATCCTTTAGCACAGGGTCTGGTACATGAATGTGGCAACCCTACATATTTTATCCGAATTGGAGGTTGCGAGGGATCGGGCCGTAGCACGCCCTACCGAGTTTAGAACCAGATACCTCTGAACCAACCAACATTGGATTTCTTCATTATTTTCTCAGCTCTTATATGTGCCCGTATGTTTTGGTACACAGATTTTCCTTTCTTTTTGCAGCGAAATATGAAGGATATCTTTAGAATCAGGCGTCAAACACTTATATTCATCGATTCTCCACGTGGTTTGTGTCAAGACAGTGCTGACTGCTAGTATAAACTACTAGGGGTTACTTCTAGAACTTGAAACTCTGAATATCGGTATAATGGTTATTGAAACGGATCGCATAAGTAGGAAGTCCACGGTGACAGAACCGTATCGATCTTGTTATGTCGTTTTCGGCTTCCTCAACTGGGATTTCATTAAAGTAGGTATGTCGGGCTAATGCGAAAATAAAAAATTTTCGGTATGGCAAAGTAAAGCGAAGAATTTGAATCGAGACATATCGCAAGAATTTACTAGTTTTATTAACGATTGAAAGGTACCTCTCCCACACAAAATCCGACATTGTCCTCAATGTTGCGGTATATATGCGGGGAAGTACAATTACAAGGACGAAAGGGAAAAGAAATAAAACAGAAAAAATAACAAATTACAAAGAAATTCAAGAAAGACAACCTACTGGTGACCCCGTCCTCTGCTCCTGGTGCGAGAGCGTCTGGTAGGAGTGGCTTCAGCGTCGGTGTCTTGGAGGCCATAGGTGTTCATATCTATCCTCAAGGCGTTAAGCTCTGACAGCGCCTCATCCAACCTCTCATTCATGTTTCGCTGCCCAGTCAAGATCTGAGCGTTTTGGGTGCACAGAGACTCAAACTGCTCAGCTTGCCTCCTTTCAAGCGCCGCATTCATTTGATTTTGCATGTGGAGGGCGCGGAGGATGTCTTCAAGATTGATAGGGGGAGGTGCAGATGAGGATCCAAGGATGTCGTGGACAGGCGGAGCACTATCCAACTCTTCTTGTATATCGTCTGCGGCGGCTGCAGCTTGGTCTTCGTGGGCAGCTGCAGGCTCTACGGGGACTTCAGGGTCGAACAACCAGTTTGCTCGGTTACTTGGATCGATTCGGTCCTTGTTCGGCAAGATGATATTCTGATAGACGGTATTCCTAATTACGGGGTGGAATCTGCCGTCTTCCCGCTCGTAGATGAGGTGTGCGGCTTTGCAGTGATCCAAGGTTAGCAAAGCCGGTGCCATAGAAGGCAAGGTTGCAAGAGCAGCACCATAATTCAGACCAATGGCAATAGAAGTAACCAGCCCTCCGAAATAGAAAGGTTTTCCACCTCTAGCACAAATAGAGTGGATGTGAGCAAGTAGGAACGGGGCGGCATTTATCTTTTGCCCAGTGAACGCACAATGTAGAAAGAAGAGCTCCTTGGAGTTGAGCTTATGGTTGTTGTCGCGGGCGAAGATGGTGTTACTAAGAATGCGATGAAAGTAGCGGATGGCCGGATTGTGGATGTGGGTAGCGTTGAGGTGGTCGTAGGACCCGACACGGATGTTCGTTAAACTGTGCCATAAGTTGAAAGCCTCCTCATTAAAACTGTCTGGTACCCGAAAATGAGCACCTTCGTCCGAACAAAATCCCATAAGCCTCGCGATGTCGGATTGAGGCAATTGATGCTCAACTCCGAAAATGCAAAATTTTGCCACGCCTGATAATTGGTTTATGACACCCGGCGGAGTGAGGTAAGCGAACGAACTCAATAACTCAAGAGTGAGAGTTTTGTAGATTGTTCTTGGTTCGCGATAGAGGTTCCACAAATCCACGCTTTGTAGTAATCGGCGGACACTGTCGAGTACTCCTAAACTTCGTAGGCAGTCGATGTCAACGTACCTTGTGGGTTGGAGACCTCGACGTTGGAATTTTTGATACTTTGCTCGTTGATTCTCCCCAGGTTCATCGATTCTGAAATTGATAACTTGAGCGTTTGGGTTGTTTGCCATGGTGATAAAGGATTTGATTTGGGGATGTGAGAATGGGAGGTTGTGAGGATGTTAATTTGGCGTTGGAAGTTTAGAAATCGGAAGGAAACTGGATTGACTAGGATATTTTTCGTGTGGTGTGGTGATAATGGAGAGGGAAAAAATGGGTTTATAAGGAAGAAGGTTGGAACGGTTCTCTGTAACAGCCGTTGGTTTCTGTCTGTGTGACGGTCGTCACAGGATTGTGACGCTCGTCACAAAGCAAAGAGGCGCGTTACGCTCGTCACAGGGGTGTGACGGTCGTAACGCAGACAGAGTCTTAATTGAAAGATCCGTTACAGGACCGTTGATGAGTTTATTATTATTATTTCTCTTGGTAATTGGAATTTTGTTTTGAAGAATATATATATTATTTCTCTTGTTTATTTGAAATGTTTGTTTTAATTCATTATGTTAAATAATTAGAGTTTTTAAGTCTAACGAAAATAGACAGTAAATAGCAGTAAATAACAACAGTAAATAAAACATAGATAGTAAATAAAAATAAACTTCAATTTAATAAATGCATAACAAATTGTTTCAAAGTAAAAATGATGATAATGCTGAAATAATGTTGAAATAATAACTAAACTAAAAATAACTAAAAATCCCTCCCACACAGAAATTTACAGTGTCCTCACTGTACGTAAAAATGTAAGAGAGAAAGCAAGGAGATAACGATGGAAACTCTAGCCACGGGGTGGTGGAAACAAATGGTGATGCATATAATCCAACTGATCAGTCACCAAGTCCATGAAGGAAATGAAATCCACCCTAAGGGAAGTCAGCTCACCCTGCATGTCCGTAATGGCCGCATGTAGGGAGTCCAGGGTAGCAGCAGGTGGAGGTGGAGTAGTCTCAGGAGCTTGAGGCGCGGTCTCGGTGGAAGTAGCCTCCTGTTCCCAAGGATCAGGGAGATCATGGTAGCCTGGTGGTGTAGCAGGATCTTCTTCAGCATTAGCATTGTTAGGAACTTCATAGATGTCGACTGTAGATGGTGAAGAGGGTGGTGAAGCAGGGTAGTGAAGATCAAACAACCAATTATCCTGGTTGTGCACACTGGTTCTTGGGTCAGGCAGCTTAAAATGATGGACGATCTGATGATTAACTAGCAAGTCAAATGAATCTGGTCCAAGGTTTCCAATCATGCTAGTGTTGAAACAAAAAGCAATGTCCATTGGCATTATGCCATAAAGCGGAGCAGAACCGAGCATAGGCCGCGGAGTCCAATGGCGTTAGACAGCATGGTAACTAACCCACCTAACAAAATCGGCGAATTTGGAGTCTGTACGATCCGCTCCATGTTCGCGAGCATATAAGCTGCACCGTTCACCAGACGGTTTTGAGATGCACAATACATGATAAACAGCTCATCGTGGGATACAGAGGTGACATTTTGCTGTTTGCCGAAGATAGTGTGGGATATGATCTTGTGGAAATACCTGATAGCCGGGTTATGAATGCATTTAGAGTACAGATCTGACGGCTCAGGATGGTTAACACCCGCTATGCTTCCCCAAAAAAAGTCAAGCTCAGATACAGGTAAAAGGTTCTCGTGTCATGGTAATAACATCGGGTCCAAAAGGGAACCCAAGAAGCTGGCTAAACTCTCGCAGGTTGTAAGTGTAGTCCATGTTAAACATTCTAAATGTAATCAACCCACGGTTGAATCCCATTCCATGATTTGGAATGAAACTCAAGGTGTTGAGAAACTCCAGAGTCAGCCTTTTGTAGGTACAGAACCTCCGATGGATAGGGGCAGTGTCCCAACCAATCTGGTGCAGCAGGTGCATGACACTCTCGCGAATGCCAAGGGCAGCCATAGCACGATCATCTGCATATATAGTAGGACACATCTCCCGGTCACCCAGATCTGCAAACCTTCTTCTCTGGTGTCGGCTTCGCAATTTGACATTCATGAAGTTAGCACAATCCATAGCGCGAGATGTGAAAGAAAAAGAATTACCCCCTGGAAATATTTGAAAAAATGTTTGAAAGAAAAGGAAATTAAGTAAGTATTTTCGGGTTAGGAAATTGTCAAAGTTAAATTAAAAGGAAAAAGAGAGATAAAAAGGAAAAATAAAAGCAGAGGAAAAATAGAAAAAAGAGTAAGAAATGCAATAATGAAAACATTTTAAAGATTAAGAAAAAGAAAAGAAAAGAAAATAAAAACATATTAAAGCAGGAAAATAATTAAAGTAAAAACATGGGTTGCCCCCCACGAAGCGCCTTTATTTTATGTCGACGGCTCGACATTAAATACCTATTCAGATAGGTAAAGGGGTAGGCGGCTCACTTAACTGAAGATAAGTCGAGAAGTCAATATTGTCGACGTTAAAATAGTGCTTTAAGCGCTGGCCATTAACAATGAATGGTTCGATAGAACTACTTTTAATTTCTATCGCCCCACTTGGGAAAACTTTGCTAATTTCGAACGGTCCGGACCATCTGGAACGTAATTTTCCCGGGAAAAGTTTTAGTCTAGAGTTGAATAGGAGTACGATGTCTCCTTCCTTAAAGTCTTTCTGCGAGATACGCTTATCGTGCCATTTTTTTGTTCGTTCTTTATAAATTTTAGCATTTTCATAAGCGTCTAAACGCAATTCTTCCAGTTCATGGATATCTAACACTCGTTTCTCGCCAGCACTCTTATAGTTTAAGTTAAGGGTTTTTATCACCCAATAAGCTTTATATTCTAATTCTACTGGCAAATGACAAGATTTTCCATAAACTAACTTGAACGGCGTTGTTCCGATAGGAGTTTTGAAAGCTGTCCGGTATGCCCAAAGAGCATCGTTGAGCTTGGAGGACCAGTCTTTTCTGGATGTGGCTACGGTTTTCTTAAGTATCTGTTTGATCTCCCTATTCGACACTTCCACTTGTCCACTTGTTTGAGGATGGTAAGGTGTGGCTATGCGGTGTTTAACGCCATATTTGGAAAGTAACCTTTCGAAGATTCTGGAGATAAAATGGGAGCCACCATCGCTGATCACTAGTCTTGGTACACCGAATCGTGGGAAGATAATATTCTTGAATAGTTTTAGTACCACACGTGTGTCATTTGTGGGTGCGGCGATGGCTTCAATCCATTTTGATACATAGTCGACGGCGACCAAAATATATTTATTTCCAAAGGATGTGGGGAAAGGTCCCATGAAATCAATTCCCCACACATCAAAAACTTCTACTTCGAGGATCCCTTTTAACGGCATTTCGCCACGTCTAGATATATTTCCTGTGCGTTGACATCTATCGCAGTTCATAATTGCTACGTGGACGTCTTTCCATAAGGTAGGCCAAAAGAAGCCAGCTTGAAGTATTTTTGCACAGGTTTTCGATGTACTAGCGTGTCCACCACAAGGGGCGGAATGACAATGGGAAATGACGTGGTTTATTTCATCATTAGGAACGCAGCGACGGTAGATACCATCGGCGCCTCGTTTAAAGAGCAGTGGTTCATCCCAAAAGTAGTGTTTAAGGTCATGGAAAAATTTCTTCCGCTGTTGGTACGTCAAATCAGGTGGTAAAACACCGGCAGCTAAATAGTTGACGAAGTCAGCGTACCATGGTAATGTGGTATTAGTACAAATGGATTCTACTATCGCAGTTGTGAAAGTTTCATTATGAGGATCTGAACTGTCGGTAGGGTATGTCTCTAGTTTGGCAATGAGGCGTTCATAAGGGAAATCTTCATTTATGGGAACATTCTCAGTTTGGATTCCATCTAATCTCGATAAATGGTCAGCTACCACGTTCTCAGTTCCTCTTTTGTCTTTTATTTCTAAGTCAAACTCTTGTAAGAGTAAGATCCATATGAGTAATTGCGGTTTGGCGTCCTTCTTGCTTAGTAGGTATCGGATCGCAGCATGATCCGTATAAATAATGATTTTAGCGCCTACTAAGTAGGAACGAAATTTGTCCAATGCGAATACCACAGCTAAGAGTTCCTTCTCCGTAGTGGCGTAATTCATTTATGCGGGATCAAGCGTTCTGCTTGCATAGTAGATAGCGTGAAGCTTCTTTTCTTTGCGTTGTCCTAGGATTGCGCCTACAGCATAGTCGCTCGCATCGCACATGATTTCAAACGGTAAATTCCAATCAGGAGGTTGCATAATAGGTGTCGATATTAAGGCCTCTTTTAGTGTCTCGAATGCGTTCAAGCATTTATCGTCGAAAATGAACTCAGCCTCTTTCATTAATAGCTCAGTTAGTGGCTTGGTGATTTTAGAGAAATCTTTTATGAAACGTCGGTAAAAACCCGTGTGTCCTAGAAAACTTCGTATTTCTCTAACTGTTTTGGGTGGTTGAAGGTTTTTGATAATGTCGATCTTTGCTTTGTCAACTTCAATCCCCCTGTTTGATACAATGTGACCCAACACAATTCCTTGTCTCACCATGAAGTGACATTTTTCCCAGTTGAGCACTAGGTTGACATTAACACAACGTTTCAGTACTAATTCAAGATTTGTTAAACATCCGTCAAAACTCTCTCCACAGACAGAGAAATCGTCCATGAATACTTCCATGATTCCGTCTAAGAAATCTGCGAAGATCGCCATCATGCATCGTTGGAAAGTTGCAGGTGCATTACATAGTCCAAATGGCATTCTCCGGTATGCAAAGGTACCATAGGGACATGTGAACGTAGTTTTCTCTTGATCGTCAGGATGAATGGGAATTTGAAAGAATCCTGAGTATCCATCAAGATAACAGAAATGGGAATGTTTGGCTAAACGCTCGAGCATTTGATCAATGAATGGTAATGGGAAATGGTCTTTGCGTGTAGCTTTGTTTAGTTTCCTATAATCGATACACATTCTCCATCCTGTTTGCGTACGTTGCGCTACCGATTCGCCTTTTGTATTTGTTATAACTGTAACAACTCCCTTCTTAGGCACCACAGGAACTGGACTGACCCAGTTGCTATCTGATATTGGGTATATGATGCCTGCCTCTAGTAGTTTTTGCACTTCCTTCTTAATGACTTCACTTAGGATAGGATTTATCCATCTCTGATGTTCTCTAGAAGTCTTGCAGTCCTCCTCCAGCATTATGCGGTGCATACAGAGAGAAGGGCTTATTCCTTTGAGATCTGAGATATTATAGCCTAACGCGGTTGGATATTTCCTTAACACACTAAGAAGTTTTTCGGTCTCGATCTCTCCTGATTCGGCATTGACTATAACTGGTCGTTCGAGTTCTTTATCTAAGAACTCATACCTAAGATCTTCAGGTAATGTTTTAAGTTCTATACCGGGTTTCTTATTAGTTGAGTCAGGATCAGGTGTTAGGGCTAAACATTCGCTTAGGTTGGCATCTAAGTGTTCTTGTTTCCAGTCTTCGTTCTTGAGGACAGTTGGTATCTGAATTTTCGGCATCTCAGAGTAGGTGTCCTCTTGGCATTCGAGTTCTTTGACACATTCATCAATGATATCTAGGAGACAACATGAGTCGTCTATAGCAGGGGCTTTAAAAAATTGGGAAAGAATGAATTCTACTTTTTCTTCTCCTACCTCAAAGGTAAGTTTTCCTTTCTTGACGTCAATGATGGCTCCTGCAGTCGCTAAAAATGGTCTTCCTAGTATGATGGGAATGTTTGAATCTTCCTTGATGTCCATTATTATAAAGTCAGTCGGTATGTAAAATTGTCCTATTCGGACAGGAATGTTTTCTAGCATTCCAACAGGAAATTTGACTGATCTATCAGCTAGTTGTAAGGAAATCTTGGTAGGTCTCATGTCGCCTAATTTGAGCTTTTCGCAAATAGATAATGGCATTAGACTGACACTGGCTCCTAAATCGCATAGAGCTTTGTCTATGACAGATTTTCCAATTACACATGGTATGGAGAAACTACCAGGATCTTTTAGCTTCGGAGGCATGTTATTTTGAATTATGGCGCTACATTCGGCAGTTAACATAACAGTTTCATTTTCAACGATTTTTTTCTTATTAGCCAATATTTCTTTTAGGAATTTAGCATATGACAACATTTGGGTTATAGCTTCCGTAAATGGAATAGTGACGTTTAGTTGTTTCAGAAGTTCTACAAATTTCTTGAATTGTCCCTCATTCTTAGATTTTGCAAGTCTTTGAGGGTATGGAATTGGTGGTTTGTATGGTGGTGGAGGCACATATGGTTTTTCTGAGGCCTCTCTATCCTCATTCGCGTCTTCCTCTACCTTTTCAGATTGATCTTTCGGCTTCTCTATTTCCTTTTCGGGCTTTTGATACATGGTCGGGTTTTGGAGTCTAGGATCTATCGGTCCATCAAGGGCTGTCCCACTTCTTAATGTAATAGCATTTGCATGTCCTTTGGGATTAGGCTGTGGCTGTCCAGGAAATGTCCCAGCAGGTGCGGAAGAACTAGCTTGGTGTTGTGCTACTTGGGAGATTTGGGTTTCTAACATTTTGTTGTGAGTGGCTAGGGCATCTACCTTGTTTGCTAATAGCTTTAGTTGTTCACCGGTATGAACGTTTTGATTGAGGAATTCTTTGTTTTGTTGGGCTTGATTAGCGATAAAATCTTCCATTAGGATTTCAAGGTTAGATTTCTTAGGAATGTTAGGAACATTACCGGCGGGTTTTTGATACCCTGGAGGTACAGCAGGTGCTTGGCCAGGTGCATATAAAGCGTTATTGCTTTTGTACGAGAAATTAGGATGGTTCTTCCAACCAGGGTTATAGGTATTGGCATAAGGATTTCCTTGAGCGTAATTTACCTGATCAGTCGTTATTCCTGCTAGGATTTGACACTCGGTTCCAATATGACCAGGTACTCCACAAACTTCGCAGCTTGGGGTAACTGCAGCTACGGTAGCTGTAGGAGGTAAGGTCAAGCTTTCTATCTTTTGGGTAAGAGAATCTACCTTAGCATTAACTTTATCTAGGCTACTAATCTCGTACATCCCGCCTTTGGTTTGAGTTTTCTCCACAGATGTTCTTTCTCCTCCCCACTGATAGTGGTTTTGAGCCATGTTTTCAATGAGTTGATTAGCTTCATCATAAGGCTTGTCCATCAGTGTACCACCTGCGGCGGCATCTATAGATAGTCTTGTGTTGTACAAGAGTCCATTATAAAACGTGTGGATTATCAGCCATTTTTCTAGTCCATGATGTGGGCACATTCGCATCATATCTTTGTAGCGCTCCCATGCATCGAATAGTGATTCAGTATCCTTCTGCCTAAATCCATTGATTTGGGCTCTTAGTGCAGCGGTCTTGCTTGGGGGAAAGTATCGTGCTAAGAATACGATCTTCAGTCCTTCCCATGTAGTGACGGAATTGGATGGCAAGGATTGCAACCAAGCCCAAGCTCTATCTCTTAGTGAGAAAGGAAAAAGACGTAATCTAATAGCATCTTTACTAACACCATTCGCTATAACTGTGTCGGCAAATTGAACGAATTTCGTAAGGTGTTCATTCGGATCCTCAGAAGGATCTCCAGAGAATTGGCGTTGTTGGATAGCTGATATCAATGACGGCTTTAACTCGAAATCGTTTCGGTTTATTGCTGGAGCAGCAATGCTGTTATGGGGCTCTTGTTGTGATGGAGCTGCGTACTCCTTCAGTGGACGGGTCCTTTGTTCTTCGACCATGTCTAATTCTGGATTGGTTTCGGTTTCAGAGGAAGAATTAGAATCAGTTTCGGAATCAATCTTGATTTCTGGTTTGGGTAAAGGAATAGCGTGAGTTAAACAGTAATCCCTGACTGCACGTCTTACGGAAAGAATGCGTTCAGGTTCGTCCGTCGGTTTGTCAAGTGGTTCGCCTTGTGAGCGAGTCCTTGGCATACAAATCGACAAAGGGTGTCTGTTGCTTAGTCTAAACGCGCAACAGAAGAATCGTAATTAATTGACTACCAGTCCCCGGCAACGGCGCCAAAAACTTGATCGGGACTTTATGAGTCTATCGGGATACTAACTGCAAGTATACAATTTAGTCGTTCTAGTTTTAAAAGATTATCGAACCCACAGAGACTGTGTATCAATCGCATACGATCTAATGCTACAGTTTTGTCTAACTAAGCGATGAATATTCGATATTTGGGGTAGACAGTTTAGTTTTAAAAGTAATAGTACTAATTATACCGGTATGTGATAATCGGACTTAGGGAATTCGATGAATCGCTTGGCCTATAAAGTATTTCGGTAAAAGCTAATTGTTTAAAAACTTGAGACATACACTCTCGTGTTTATGAAATAAGTCATGCTACTAAACCTAGTGGATGCACTTTAAATTTAATAACACTTTTGAAAACAATTTGAATTTAATTAATTTATTAAAACACTCTCGTGTATTTAAAAATCAATGCTTCGTTACCACTATCTGGGTTGAACCCCAGCTCTCGCATGCAGGTTCTTGCCTTAATTAATTTCCCACTCTCGTGGCAAAATCGTGTTAATTAACCTCTCACTCTCGTGACAAGGATAATTAAATTAATATTGGAAATTAGAAACCAGAAATTGTTTTATAAATATTTTTGGCCAAGGTCTTATTGAATTCTTTCAGTTCTTACGGTCACATACCGGTATTAATAATTTAGCCAGACATAATTAACTTAACAGTAAATAAGTTCAAAATACAATTCATGGCAATAATTGGCATATTATAGAAAACGAATAAATAATAATTGCAATATTAAAAAACCTGGAATTACAGATGCTATAGTAATCTTGAGGTAATACAGTAATCCAAATCTTCAAGCTTGACTTGCAGTAGAAATTCGTGTTAATTCTTGTAAGAAGAATTAACACTTAAAAATAGAAACTAAGGCTTGAATGAAAATTACAAGGAATTGAAAGCAGAATTGCAAAACACACAAATTGGAAATAAATTGGAAATAACTGTAAAAATAAAATAAGTATTTGCTGAGTAAAATTCTTCGACCCCTGGACTGTGCCTTGGTACTCATATATATAGCAGGAAAAATCAGCAGTTTTAATTTTGAATTCTTGAGGAAGTCTTCGTGGAGAAATTCTAGGAGGAGTAGTAGTTGTGGCAATAAAATAGGAGATTTAGTGGAAACCGGGAGAAGTAGTCTGCCTTTCACGCCCACGTCTTCAATTATGCGCAACGTCCTCCTTCACGCGCGTGACGGTCGTCACAGGTGGGTGACGGTCGTCACACGCTGAAGTGGTGTCTTACGCTCGTCACAGGGGCGTGACGACCGTTTCCTTATGTTGTGGGGTGTTACGCCCGTCACAGGGGCGTGACGATCGTCAGGCATCCAGAAGTCCACACTTTGTATTTTTTTATTCTTTTTCTCTTTGTTTTTCGTCTAGCTTTCTTCATGTTGTCCTTTTTCATTGATTTGAGTCGACAAGTGTCACACCTGCAAAAAAGACAAATAATCTCGGAATAATCGAGGGTTAGACGACTTAATGGAATATAAAATTGGTAAAAAGTATGTTAATTATACGATATGTTTTCTCGTTATCAATCTCGTGCGTAACCATGAGTTCTCCAAGTCTATTACAGTCAACGATGCTTATGGGTGCACTGTGTTTTCCCAACACCATTGCTTGGTCTGAAGAGAATATCATTGTTGTTGCTTCGGGTTACATCGTTACCATACTTGTACTGCTTCTTTCTCTTTTTCTCTGCTCATTACTTCATGATTGTGTCATAAAATTCAACTGTTAATAACTATTTTGTGCTTCTTTTTCAGAGATCTGACTCGCCTAATGGATCACGTAGCTTGATTCAAGTCTTCCTTGGTGAGCCTTGAATTTTAAGGTTTGTGAAAAGAACAGGTATTTGAACTTCTATGAAACTTTGTCTCGTGTCATTATAGTGCATACTTTTCTATGAAATGATATATGGTAGACAAATGTATCTAGGCATATTTTGCAGCTTATAACATACACAACATATAAGCTATTTGCATAAAATAAAGACAAACTATTTTTTTAAATAATTTATAACCCGTTTTATAACCTATTTGATGATTTTATGAAAATGATCTTAAAACAGTTTATGAACATGTTATAGCCTGTAGGTTGTTTTTGTAAGTTCTTCTAAGATGTGTCACCAACTTATGAACACGACATGAACAACGACATTGATAATGTTAAAAACATAAGACACAAACACCGTTTTTTGAAGGGTGGTTATTGCGTACGTAAAACCTAATTTTCTTTCTCGTATTAAGGTTTGGATTGTGTTTTGTTATAATTTTAATGGATATTTAGTTGTATGTTTGTTATTTTTTTGTAATATGTGTTGAATTTAATCTAAACTATGTTCTTGGATTTGCAGTATGGCAGGTTTGACTCCAGAAGGTTCGCAATTTGATGCGAAGCAGTATGACACTAAGATGAATGAATTGTAAGTAATGGAGCAATGCACTATTTGTGTCTGTGTTTATATATCATGTAATTTTAACCTTTGGAAATTGATTTCATGCTTTCCACTGATGAACAAGAATTCATCACCACTTATGATTAAGTCTATGATACTTCTGATTCTATGGGATTGCAAGAAAATCATCTGAGAGGCATATATACTTATGGTATATGGAGGATTTTTTCTTTGTTTCTTTAACCACTTATTAAAACTTTATAATAGAGGTGTCGTTAATGCTCTCATTGTCTATGACATTAGCTAGAGAAGTACCTTTGATCGTGTCAGTATATAGATCGATGAACTCAAGCAACAATGCACTTGATAAATAAAATTATCTAAATGAGTAAACCCGAGTTCTTGCCGAGCATCTAATTTTAGGTTTGACAATGTGCGAAAATCTTCATCTTTTACGAATTGGAAATGCCAGTTGGTCTTTTAAGGGATGATAACTATTAGAGGGTAATTTAGTATTTTTGTTATTTGTAGATAAGTTTTGATTAGGGCCTATGTGGCATTCTTGTTTGTGTATAAATAGGTGTACTAGGTTTACATTTAAATCAATCAATTCCTTCAATCATTTGCTGTCAGCTTTTAAGCATTTATTCCTTTCTATCTTCTTCCTCAATTTCATCACCTTGCACTAACAAATTGGTATCTAGAGCTCTTGGTTTGTTCTGAAATTCTGGGAAACACGAGTGATAGTGAGCTGTGTGTTTGATTTTTGAATCTTGAACAAAAATCTGAAACAGAATCACACTGATTCTGTGGGTTTGGGAAACAATGAGTGAGAAATCTGAGATCTGAGTTTTTCTGTGCAAAGGTTTAAGATGAATGGAGGCAGTAGTTTGAACACTGAACTTCCAGTTTTTGATGGCAAAAACTGGAACAGATGGAAGATACAAATGCGTGTGCTGTTTGGTGCTCAGGATGTTCTGGACCTTGTTTCTGAAGGTTATGTTCCAGCTGCAGCAGATGCTACTGAAGAACAAAAATCAGAAGAAAGAGCTACAAGGAAGAGGGATCAGAAAGCTATGTTCTTTATCTATCAGTGTGTGGATGAAAATGTGTTTGAGAAGATTGTTGATTCGACGACGTTGAAAGGGGCATGGGATATACTGACCAGATGTTATGGTGGTGACGTATCAGTAAAGAAGGTAAAGCTTCAGTCCCTGCGAAAACAGTATGAAAATCTCAGCATGAAGAATAGTGAGAAAGTTTCTGAATACATCTCCAGAATGATTCTGATCACTAATGAAATGAAGGCTTGTGGAGAAACACTTTCTGAACAGGTAATCATAGAAAAGATTCTGAGGTCACTTATGCCTCAGTTTGATTACATTGTTGTTTCGATTGAACATTCTAAAAATATGGAAACCATGAGAATAGAAGAGTTGCAAAGCAGTCTAGAAGCACAAGAGTTACGTCTAACTGAAAGAACTTCTGAGAGGGAAGTGGAGCAAGCTCTGAAAGCTTCTTTTGTCAAGAAGGACCAGAAGCAGAATAGACATGGTGATAAATTCCAGAAGTTAGAAACCTCAACTTCTGATGAAAAGAAATATCAGAAGGGAAAGGAAAGATATGACAAGAAGAAGGTTCAATGTTACTGCTGTAAACAGTTTGGCCATTTTGCCAGAGACTGTAAAAACAGAGGAAGGAAATCAGAAGAAGAAAATATAGCCAGAGAAGATTCTGATGATGAACCTGTGCTACTAATGGCTTCTAATTCTGATGGAAACTGTTCAGGAGATTGGTGGTATATGGACACTGGCTGTTCAAACCACTTGACTGGGAACAAACAATGGCTGATAGACTTTGACTCCAGAAGGAGAACAAAGATCAGATGTGCTGATGATAAGTACCTTAATGCAGAAGGTATGGGAAATGTTAGAGTCAGAGTGAAGAATGGAAGAAACATTCTGATCAAAGACGTTTGGTATGTTCTTGGAATTAAAAGAAATCTGATGAGTGTGGGTCAGCTCATTGAGAAAGGTTTTTCAGTGGTTATGAAGGACAACCTCTTGACGTTGTATGATTCTAATCAGAAGTTGATCATAAAGTCTGAGCAGGGAAGCAACAGAACATTCAAGGTGAATGTAGAAACTTCTAAAGCGGAGTGTCTTAGTGCAGAAGGCACTGAAACTGGCAGTAAGCTGTGGCACAAGAGATTGGGGCACTTGAACTATAGAAGCTTAGGGCATCTAAGTTCTAAGAAGCTCGTACATGGAATATCGAAGATTGTGAAGCCTCAGAAGTCATGTGAGATATGCATGAAAGGCAAGCAACCCAGATTGCCATTTGCATCAGAAGTAGCCCCCAGAGCAAAGCATGCTCTGGGTGTAGTACATTCTGATGTGTATGGACCATTTCCAGTACTTTCACTTGGAGGAAACAAATATTTCGTGTATTTTGTGGATGAGTTCACAAGAATGACATGGGTAACACTCATCAAGTTCAAGCATGAAGTGTTTACTGAGTTCCAGAAATTCAAGGTAAAGGCTGAGAAGCAGAGTGGTCAGAAGCTGAAGATTCTGAGAACAGATGGTGGAGGTGAGTATAACTCTACAGAGTTCCAGAAGTTCTGTGAGGAGAATGGAATAGAACATGAGGTTACTGCTCCATATACTCCTCAGCACAACGGTCTTGCTGAAAGAAGAAACAAAACTTTGCTTGATATGACCAGAAGTATGCTGAAAGAGAAGAAGTTACCTCACATGTTATGGGGAGAAGCTGTTGCCACATCAACATATGTTCTGAATAAGTGTCCAACAAAGAAGCTGAAGGAAATTGTTCCTTTAGAAAAATGGATTGGAGACAAGCAAAGTGTTAGCCATCTGAAGGTGTTTGGTTCTGTATGCTACAAACACGTTCCAGAGGCTAGAAGACGAAAACTGGATGATAGAAGCAAAACAATGTTACTGGTGGGGTACCACAGTACATGTGCCTATAAGCTTTATTGTCCAGAAACCAACAAAGTTGAGATCAGCAGAGACGTCATTGTGAAAGAGTCATAAACATGGGACTGGAACAAGCTTCAATCAGATTCTAGTGTAGTGCCAACACCAGGGTTAGTTTCTGAAGACGAGTCAGAGTCAGAAGAAGAAGACTCTGAAGATGAGTCAGAATCTCAAGGAGATTCTGATAGTGGATCTGATTCTGATCCAAATTCTGATGATGATTCAGAATCTGGTGGTGATTATACCTCTGGAAGGGAAAACTCTGAAGACATGGGGTCTGGAGAACAAGTTTCCAGAAGTAATTCTGAAGGTGGTAATTCTGAAGGAAATAATCCTGGACAAAATCCAGAAGCTAGCACAGTTCCGAGTTCTGGAGAAGCTTCAGAACAAGATCAGAGGCCACAGAGAATCAGACGAATACCAAGCAGGTTTGCAGATTTTAGCATGTTACATGATACTGAAGTAGACTCTGAAGAAGAAATCATTCAGTGTGCCATGCTAGTAGATTCTGAACTAGTGGGTATTGAAGAAGCGCTCAAGAAGAAAGTATGGCTGCATGCCATGAACGAAGAACTTGAGGCTATTGAAATAAACAAGACTTGGAAGCTGACAGAACTTCCAAAAGGCAAGAAAGCCATCAGCGTCAGATGGGTTTTCAAGCAGAAGCTAAAGCCAGATGGATCAATTGGCAAACACAAAGCGAGATTAGTGGCCAGAGGTTTTCTTCAGAAACCTGGACTAGATTACTTTGAGGTGTTTGCGCCTGTAGCTAGACACGAAACAATCAGACTGGTGATTGCTTTAGCTGCAAACAGAAATTGGCCTTTGATACATCTGGATGTGAAGTCTGCATTTCTGAACGGTCCATTACAGGAAGAAGTTTATGTGTCACAACCTCCTGGATTTATGAAAAAAAATCAGGAAGGGATGGTATACAGGTTAAATAAAGCTCTGTATGGACTGAAGCAAGCGCCCAGAGCTTGGAATTTGAAGATTGATTCGTTTTTCAAGGAACAACAGTTTCAGAAGTGTGAGATGGAGTATGGTGTTTATGTTCAGCACACTTCAGAAGGTAATATGATTCTGGTTTGTTTGTATGTTGATGACATATTACTCACAGGAAGTTCTGAACAAGAAACAGCTGAGTTCAAGAAAGTTCTGATGAATGAGTTTGAGATGACATATCTTGGAAAAATGAGTTTCTTTCTAGGGATGGAACTTATATACTCTGAGAAAGGAATCATTTTGCATCAGAAGAAGTATGAACTAGAGCTTCTGAAGATATTTGAGCTAACAAATTGCAAGGTTGCTATCACACCTGCTGATACGAATCAGAAGTTGGACTCTGATTCTGATGGAGAGGATGTGGACGCTACAACCTTCAAGCAGATGGTTGGTTCTCTGAGGTATTTGTGTAATACCAGACCTGATATTTGTTATGCAGTTGGAATGGTCAGCAAATACATGAGAAAACCAAAGTGGTCTCATTACCAAGTTGCTGTCATGATTCTGAGGTATATAAAAGGAACTCTGAAATATGGAGTGTTATTTCCTTCTGGAGGAAAGATCAAATCAGAACTTCTGAGTTATTCTGATTCTGATTGGTGTGGAGACAGAGTTGACAGAAGAAGCACTTCTGGGTACTTATTCAAGTTTCTGGGAGGTCCAATTTCTTGGTGTTCCAAGAAACAGCCTGTTGTGGCTTTGTCAACATGTGAAGCGGAATACATTGCAGGTGCTGTAGCTGCTTGTCAAGCAGTTTGGCTTCTGAATCTGCTGCATGATCTGAAGGTTGAAGTTGAGGAACCTCTGAAGCTGATGATTGATAATAAGTCTGCAATTAATCTTGCAAAGAATCTAGTGCTACATGGCAGAAGCAAGCACATTGAGACGAAGTATCACTTTCTCAGAAGTCAAGTGCAGAAAGGAGTGTTAAAAGTTCTGCACTGTAACACTCAGAAGCAGCTGGCAGATGTTCTGACAAAGGCAATAAAAACAGACCAATTTCTGCGCTTGAGAGATGAAATTGGTGTTGTTAACTTCTGATAAATTACTAAATTACGGGATGGTATTAGAGGGTAATTTAGTATTTTTGTTATTTGTAGATAAGTTTTGATTAGGGCCTATGTGGAATTCTTGTTTGTGTATAAATAGGTGTACTAGGTTTACATTTAAATCAATCAATTCCTTCAATCATTTACTGTCAGCATTTAAGCATTTATTTATTTCTATCTTCTTCCTCAATTTCATCACCTTGCATTAACAATAACAACCTTCCTCCATGGCGTTCCAGGATGAAAGAGGTAATTTTTTCAAAAACAGCTTACGTCTTTTTCGGTTGTTATTTTTCTTCCAATCTAAAAGGAGACAAAAAATTTATTACCAGTGAAATGCAAAAATAACTTGAATGGATGCAAACTTATGCATTATTTTCGAACTATTTAAAAAAAAAAAACTATTGACAACTATTTTTTAATAGACATTTGATGCCATAATATGTGACTCACCTTATAGAATACGAGTACTAAAGGGGGTTGTGGAACCTTACATTGTTCCCGACGACAAACGAACAAATCACATACCATCAACTGCACCATACAGTTTAGTTGAGTGTGGACATGATTTGCTTGATCTTGCTCCTAGGATGCTTGTAATAGGTGGAAGACTTGTATTTTTCTATCCTTTTTTGCGAGAAGAAGAAATTCCACATAATGATTTCCCAGAGCATTCGAACTGAGTTCTTCTTCTAAGCAGATCCTTGACATAGCTCGTGAAGCGTTGGTTCTTTCTTCTCTCATCATAACTCCGAATGAGTTCCTCCAGTTCGTCAATTGTATGAAATGGATGAATGGTGAACTAGCCAAGAAAAATATGGTTGATGCAATATTAGAAAAGAAGAATCCAGAAAAGAAGAAGGAAATGTCAAAAGCTGATGTTGCCTTAGCACTAATGCTTCTTGATTATGCTGCTTCTGGTATGAAAGAACACAAACGCATTGAGAGCGAGATCGATGAATTAAAGAAGTGTCAACGGTTGGGTTGTTTGATGGTAACACTTTCCAAAGGAGTCTATGATTTTTATGGGGGCTTCAAGCATGGAAAGACTATAAAAATAATATTTTCTCTTTATAAAATTTCATAAATTTTTTATTAAATATTTTATATTAATAACTTCATAGTTTCATTAGTTTTATTAAATATCAATCATATTTTTTATTAAAGCAATCACATTTATTCAATTAAATCAATTATTATATTTTTTTAAAAAATTTATGATTGTTTAATTATATTAATACTATTGGTTGTTAACGAGCTATATTTGAGCATATCAAATGTATTTTTTTAAACATAGATATTCAAACATCATTTCAATAATTTAATTTATTGTTGTCAGAATTAAGATTATGAAGATTGACAAATAAATGTTTATTAATATTTAAAAAAATTAAATTATTAACGAGAACACAAAGTTACTTATCAAAATATTGAATATTAACGAGAATATGAATTTACTAATAAAAATATTGAATATTAACAGAAACATGAAGTTACTGATAAAAACATTGAATATTAAGGGGAACATGAAGTTATTAATCAAAATATTGAATATTAATGGAAATATGAAGTTACTGATAAAAATATTGAATATTAACGGAAAAATATTAAATATTAACGAGAACATGAAGTTACTGATCAAAATATTGAATATTAACGGAAACATGAAGTTACTGATCAAAATATTGAATATTAACGAGAATATTTAGTTAAGGCTAAGTTACAATTTTGGTCTCTCTATTTTGTCTGATTCACGAAATTAGTCATTCTATTTTAAATTAAAACAGTTTTTATCATCGTATTTTAAATTCAAATAATTTTAGTTCCTCTCTCATGTTTTTTCATAGAAAATCGATGTGATTTTTTGTTTTTTAACTATGTTTTTATCTATAAAGTTCAATATAGGTTTATATACGATGATTGGTCATATTTTACAAGTAATTTATCGTTTAAAAGTTGAAAACATCATTAATTTTAAATATAAAAGTATGAAAGAGAGATCAAAACTGCTTAAATCTAAAATAGAGAGATCAAAACTGTTTAAATTTTAAATAGAGGGATCGATTTCATGAAACCGGGAAAATATGAGGACCAAAACTATAATAAAGGCCTTTTGTTAACGATCAAAATTTTAAATATAAATGGAAATATGAAGTTAGTGACCAAAATATTGAATATTAACGAAAAAATAAAGTTACTCATCAAAATATTGAATATTAACGGGAACATAAAGTTATTGATCTAACCATTGAATATTAACGAGAACATGAAGCTACTAATTAAAATATTGAATATTAACGGGAATATGAAGTTATTGATCAAACTATTGAATATTAACAGAAACATAAAATTACTGATCAAAATATTAAATAATAGCGGGAATATAAAGTTACTGATCAAAATATTTAATATTAACGGAATATTAAATTATTGATCAAAATATTGAATATTAACGGAAACATGAAGTTATTGATCAAAATATTGAATATTAACGGAAATACTATAAAATTACTGATCAAAATATTGAATGTTAATAGAACAACTTTATATATATATATATATATATATATATATATATATATATATATATATATATATATATATATATATATATATATATATATATATATATATATATATATATATATATATATATATATATATATATATATATATATATATATATATATATATATATATATATATATATATATATATATATATATATATATTTAATGAATTTTTTGGTCCCTCTAAATATCTCAAACTTTGTTTTTAGTCTTTCTAAAATTTTTTTTCAAAGAATGGTATTCCTAAAAATTTAAAATTTAACTTTTGGTCCCTCATGACAAAATCGTAGTTAAAATAGTCTATAATTTCGTCGCTAAATTAAAAATCATCGCTAAAAATTGTCGCTAAAACTGTCGTTAAATTGTAAAAACCGTCGCTAAATTACATGAGGGACCAAAAGTTAAATTTTAAATTTTTAGGTGGACCATTCTTTAAAGGAAAATTTTAGAGGGAGTAAAAACAAAGTTTGAGATATTTAGAAGGATCAAAAAGTTTATTAACCCATATATATATATATATATATATATATATATATATATATATATATATATATATATATATATATATATATATATAATTGAGTCAAATATTTTTATATGTTAAAAGAATTATAGACACTAACTTATTATCTCTTTTAAAAAAATTATTTTATTTTTATTATATTTAAAGAACAAATGCTTGTAACTACTTCTACAAGCACAGGTATATCACACTAGTTTATTTATATTAATACATAAAAATAAATAAATGATACTGCAGGTGATTAAATCTTAAGACAAACGCTTATTTATCCCAACAAACACAACACAAATCATTTCAGCTACCTCACACATAAAAAATAAAATTATTTAGTGACTCATGTTAAGAAAATATGAAATTGTTTATCTACTAAAATTTAGTTTAAATACATTTTATGTGTTAAAGTATTAAAATGTTATTAAATCACAACAATTCATGTAAAATATTATAACTAGTTATTAAATAGTCATTATTATATGCACATAAAATAAATTTCTTCATTGATAATATAGTTAATGTGTCTATTTAAAGTATCGATGAATATAAAATATTTTTTGTCTTTGTATAACAATAAAAAAAGAATTTATAGAAATTGGATATTCTCTAGACATAATTATAGAAATTAATTTTTTGAATCGGATAAAATTATAATAGATGACAAAACTATTTCTTAAGATAATTTAATACAACTGTATATTTAAGGTTGAGTTGATTAGGTTGAGTGCTCTCAGAGAAGTTTCTCTATGTATGTAGTTACACACTTCAGGTAATACAATTTTTTTTGTATGCATATAAATATATGTATAATTTTCTTGAATATGCTTATTATATACTCATTATATAGAATCTAAGATAAATATTTTAGAAGTACAAAGATATATTGTTATTGGGATTTTAGTTCAAAAATTTGAAACATTTAATTTAGAATAGAGAATATAGAAACTGTAAATTAATATGCATTATATTATAGACACATCTACATTTGCAAATTTTAGAAATAATATAGTCTTTAATTTTAGCGTCTTTAGTTAACACCTAGACATAGATTTCATGTATTTTCATCGTTAAATTTAATTATTTTAGCAATTCTTATATGTCCTTGTTAATTTATATAATTTTATTCTAACGTCTTATACATGCTTGTATATATTACATAGGGTTCTAGATGATGATGATGATGATTTGTTAGAGGGTGATAAAAAATATGAATATTCATCTTATGGTGACAATGATGAGCAGAGAAGTTGGGTAGACTATCAAAATATTTGGCAATGCTTAACATCAACTTTAAAGATAGTTGTGATCAATAACGGTACTAAAAATGAGATTTTATTGCTCCACTTTATTATCAATAATGTGAATTTCTTACAAAGGGTCAATAACACAATGTGCAAAAGGGAGAGGATGTGATGGTGGAAAATTATCGTAAAATAGAAGAATTTGTGATGAGTATTCCAAGGGCTTCAAGATATTTAGAGATATATTTTTGGTATTAAATTTAGAAATGTTTTTGCTATGATACTTTTTTATTTTGTTTGAATTTTAAGACATCATTGACATATTTTTTTGTTATTAGATTAATTATACATGCATGTATTTACACTATTTGTTTGCATTTTTTATAACAAATTTTCACCTTGGTCATAGTGTTCATGGTGATAAAATTTATTCATTTAGATACTTTTATTTTTTCTTGACTTTCAAGATACATTTCTGTTTGATTAGATATAACAACCTACTGAAATGTGGTGTATTTATTTTTTTTTTAAAATCAAAATTAAATAACATTTCACCACTATCAGATTTTTCAACAGTGGGGAAATATCTCTCTTAGGAGCATGTTTCGAATCTTAGTGTATACGATTTAGTTTTAATTCATTTTTAAGACATTTTTATGTTGAAATATCTTTATTCATTCTTACTATTTTGAAAATTTTGACATTAAAGATTACTGTCAAAGTTCAAGCATATCGTTTGCTTGATAAAGTGAAATTTAATATTTATCTTCAAACTAAATTTTTTAATATACTATTTTAGCAACTTCAAAGCTTAAACTTTCAAGGTCACTAAACAACAACACAACAACAATGAAAGATGAAGTTTAGAGACATAATGAGTTAGATTTAGTAAAAAGGTGAATAGACACATTAGGCTTTTGTATAGACAAATTTGTAACCCCTTCCCCCACGGTTGATAAAATTAAATGTGGTAAAATATTTTAAGGTGTTACAACGGTTGTTAATAGTAACTGTGATGAAAAATATTTCTTTTAAATTAAAACATAACAAGTTTAAGTTTATTTCCTTCATAACAGAGTGCCCTAGCGAAAACCCTTAAGAATAGAACAACTCCCTAGAAAAAATTTCGTCTTCAATAAACATATTTATTCATTAACCTCTAACATATCTGATACGAATCAAGGAAAGGAAAGACGAAACTCACTAGAAGGATACATGAAACTCATTTATTTGACTCTTCTTCTTCACCTTTATGATACGTGAAATATTCAACATTATTCATGTTAAATTTATATTGTTGTTGTTGTTCTTGAGACCCTAAACTCTAGAGTTTTAATGTTGTATGTTATTTTGTTTTTGTGTTGTTGTTAGTGGTGGTGGTGTTGTTTAGTTGTTGTAAGTTAGAAAAGTTTTTAATATTATATGTTGTTGTGATTGAGAGTGAGATTGAGATTGTTTTTGTATTGTTGAGAATGTTATATGTTGTTGGTGTAGTTGTTGTATTGGTGTTGTGACTTAGAAATATTTTATTTTTAAAAATGTGAATTAGTAAAGTTTTTGTACTTAACAAAGTTTATAAATTCAAGAGGCGTGATTTTACAAGCATTTAATTTAATTTTTAAAATGTATTATGGATCGTAGTTGAATGAAAGCTAATAGATTAAGTCAAGTGTATACGAAAGTATTTCTTGAATTTGTTGAATTTGCAGAAAGAAAATTTCCTGACAACAATGTAATATTATTGTCCTTGTGTTATATGCAGAAATATCAATTTTTTTAAAATAAAATAAAGTAATATTCAATCACCTATGTTGTGATATAATTAGTCAAAATTATACGACATATATGTGACATGGAGAAGTGGATAAAAACTAATTTGCAACGTCACATAAACATGAAGTTGATGTAGATATGGATGATGGATTAGAAGATATGATCTGTGATATTGGAGAAGATTCTTAAGTAGATGTCATACATGTCTAAACTTAATGTAGTAACTTGGACTGCATACAACGTTAGTAAATTTTCCTTTTATACAAAATCAAAGGATGATCGTAATACAATGCAATATAGTAGGGTTATCGTTGAGACTGAATTCATGTACTTCTCTAGTTCCAAAGATAAAAATCATATAGTGGTATCTAGGCCGCACTTAGGGATCATTGAGGAGATTTTAGAAATTGAATATGTTGTACTCAAAGTGACTTTATTTAAAGACAATTAGATTGATAGTAACACTAGTATACAAACTTATGAGTTAGAATTCACACGGGTTAACCTTCACAAGACAACTTATATGAATAAACAATTCGTCATGGCATCTCAAGTAAAATAAGTGTTTTATGTCACTGACCCTTTTGATAATAGATGATTAATTATTCTCAAAGAAAAACACATTTCTCATAGTGATGAAAATAAAGATTTAAATCTTGATATTCCTAAGACCTTGTCTTTCATAACACATGTGTCTGCTTCATATGAAGAAGTTGATACAAATGATATGCATGCTATTTGTTGTGATTATGAAGAAGTCATACGAGAAAACTAACAAATAAATATTTTATACTGTTTATTCATAATTTGTTGTATGTTATAATTTCTAAGTGTTATACTAATAAGTATTATTATTTCAAGATATAAGTGTTTAGATACAAGACACCAAAAGACGTCGGGTCACATTATGCATCTTGCTTCCTTCAAATTAATGAATCAAGTGCACAATAATTTTATATGTTAGTGTTTACTTGTTTGATATAATGGTGTATAAAATGTCAGATACTTTGATTCTATTTTAGTTTTGATGTAATAATACATTTATTTTATTTATAATAGTTGTCATTTTAGATTTGATTCACAAATATACTACTGTTGTGTACTATATATATGTTCTATCCATTTTATAAATGATTCACAAGAATACAAGTTATAATAATGATATTTATATAAAATCAAAAAATATATATTTAAAAAAAATAAAATATTCCACCACAGTTATATGTAATAACATTGCTGAAAAGGTAGTGATACGTGCCATTTAAGAAACACCAAAATGATATTGATTGGTATGAAACCCATAACCTTATGACTTTTTACTACGGTTAATTAATCTAGCTATGATAAAAAAGAGCACGCTATTAAATTTTTATCATGACCAATAGTTCGTAGAAGAAAATAACACACCTTTTATCACATTCTTCTTTGTTACCACGAACCATTAACTATGGTGAAATAATTATTTCAACTATGATAAAAGATAATTTTTGTAGTAGTAGTAGTGATTGACTAAACTTTTTTTAAACTTGCGTTCAATTGGATTTTTTTTTATCATATTGTTTTGTTATCTTAGTTTCTAAAATATATCTTAAAAAATATCTATGTAGTAAGTCATGATTAAATGCATGTGTAAGAATTTTATATTAGAATGTATAGAAATGAAATTAATGTGTGGTTCAACGATGAGAAGTTCAATTTTCTTTTAAAAATATCACATATATGAGTTTTAATTTAATACATTAATAGGATGCTTACAAATATTTTTACATTTATAGTATTGTAATATATGTTAAAATGATTTAGGTGAAGGTATTTTTACAATTAATACGATACTATTTTTATCGATTAAATATATAATTGATATAGGCAAGATTTTTATATATGTAGTAGCTCAACAGTTTAAGAAACATTCTAAATTAGGTAGTTCATTTTTAAGAATTATAGAGAGTATTGAGATTAAATTATTGATTAATTTAATTCGAAAAACAAGAGTCGTTATCGAATTTTATTGTTTTTAAAGAAAAGAGAAAATATCTTGAAAACCCAATGCAAAAATAAAAGAAAAGAGAAATCTAGATACGAGGGTTGGTTATGCAAATAGAATGTATTAGCACCCCTCACATCTATGCTACTCCATAGGAACCTCTTAAAAATCTATGTTATGATAAAATCGGCTTGTTTGCAAAAGATTGGGGTGATGAGAAAAGAAGTATTTTCTTATGTTTGTACTCGCCAAGACTTCGAGAGTTTGTGCCTACATATCCTCATAGTGCAATAAGAAAATCAGAGCCTAGTAGTTCGTGGTAGAAAAATCACGAATATTTGTTGATTGATTTTAAATTGAAAATATATTTTGTTGTATTCTAGTACAACTTACTACCCATAAGTATGAGGAAGAGAGCATTTGCATCATCTTGATATGGAGAACTTTTGCTTGGAATTTCTCACAAGCACGTCTCAACATTCAAGTGGTAAATGTCAATCATTTCACAACATATTGTAAAAATATAGTGGTTTGCATCACTACTAAAATATACTAATATTTAATCTTTTGAAAATGTCTTAAAAGAAAAGTGCACAAAGGCACAAAAAGAAATTTGATGAGGTTTGTCTTTCTTTAGAAGTTTTGAAAAGAATTTGAATATGCTTAAGTGTTTTAGCATTTATTAAGAAAAAGATTTTCGAGATCGCTTGACAAAGTCAAGGTTTATTGAGAAAAGTTTGAAGTTTGAACTAAGAAGTTTTTTAAAATAGGGATAAGTTTTGAAAATTGAAGAATTGGGCAGGAGATGAAGAGACTATCCTAAAGTACAAAGTAAATGACATGAAATAAAAGGTCTCATTGTAAGGTAGCCCAAGAGAAATTCTTTGTGTATGCAAGTGTACTAACCACAAGATGGAGCAAAGATTTGATATTGGTCAAGATAAAGAATTTATTTCCCTTTAGATTATGCCGCAAGATAAGAAAATCACATAAGCAAGCACATAAGCAGATAAATTATCAGGAGAAAGCAGTAGAAGCAAATGAACATCAATAGATCCAGATGAAAGTCAAGGTTACAGAGCCATAAAGAGAATTCCAAGCCTTCAAGGAAAGATCAAAGTTTCTCAGAACAAGGACAAGTCTTGCATTGAAGTCCAAAAGTTCAGATGAATCCCAAGGTCTTTGATACAATCACTCGAAGAAAAGAAAAGCACTAAGTTCTAAAGTCCAAGGTTCAAAATACTCCTCCAATAAGGGATAGTAACACAAAGTCCACAAGATTAGATGATAATATTTTTAGGATTTTAGCCATTTTATTAATGTTTTTGTTCTTTTATGCAACAAAGCAAGAGAAAAAAGAAGATAAAAGGCATAAATTAAAAGGAAAAATAAAATTTCAAGAATGTAAATGACATGAATTTAAATGACATTAAAAGTAAAGAGAGTAAAAGTAAAAGTTAGATGTTAGCACAATTAATATGTTAATATTAGTGTTAATGAGGAATCAACCAAGTCGAGACAATTTAGTGTTATGTTAAGCAATCATAAGTGGACTTATATAGAAGTCACACCTATGTGAGGCCGATCAATACCAATTTATGTGTTAACATGTTAGAGAGATGATACAAGATCATACTCCTAAAACAATGGCACACAATGATCAAAACAAAAGCAAAAAAAAAGAGATGGAGAAGGAGAGATGATCAAACACAATTGAAATGTGACAAAGGATCGTCTATCATCAATTTCATTCATTCAAGTTCACAATACAATGGGATAAATTTATCATTAATTCAAAGTACCAAAAATAATCAAATGATTATTTAAATGATAAGTTTGAAATGATGAAAGTTCATACAACCAAAGCATCACTCAAAGACCAATTGAAATTGATGAAGCATTGATTAACCAAGTCAAGATCCAAGGCAACAAAGTAAAAAATAGATAAAAAAATATGATTAAAAATGATTTTTAAAATTGATTTAAAACAGAAATTAAATGGAAAATTTCAAAGAGGCGTCAAAACATCAAATAAAATACCAAAAAAATTCAAGAAAGTCAGAAATATTACAAACAATTAAATCTCAAAAGTTGGAGTGAAAAAATATTTCAAACTGCATGATAATTAAATGTTACATGAAAATTAAAAACAAAATAGAAAGAAATTAGCAAAAAAAATCTAAAAATGATTTTAAAATCTGGAAAAAATATATGTGATAGAAAATATTTTTATTAATTTATGGAAAAAAATTGGAGTAAAAAGGTCAAAGCAGCTATTTAAAATAAATCAGAAAAGAAAAAGAAATTAAAAATGAATTAAAACAAAAAGAACCAACGGCTAGCTGTGTGGCGTGTGGTGATTGGTTAAAATTTAAATTCTCCCACCAAAGTGTGTGAAGCACTGCATCGTCTTCAACCTTGAGATGATTTCTGCAAATCCATGAACTCTGAATTTTAAGCTCAAACAACACACATTTGTGCTTTTACTCATGACATCGTTCATGTCTCTCTGTATTAGAGCCATTTATTATCTCTAAGCAAAGATAATTTTCTCAAAAATACATAAAACCCTAATGCTTCAAAGTAAAATTAACTGACAAATACGAAGAATAAATTACATTTAAGTGAGGGATTTAAATCAGTGAATCAAGACGAAGAGTGTGGTAACTTGTTTGTTCATAAATTTAACTCGTATCTACCTCTTCAGTTGAAACTTCGAAGGTCAACAATGGTGAAATTGAGTTGAAGGTTGCAAGCTTCTGTAATGGTCCAGTTAGCTTCAGAAGGTGTTGATGAGTGATTCTAGGAAGAGATTTGAAGTTAAAACAAGCTTAAAATGGAACAAGGGTTTCTGGTTTTTGAAGCTTTTTGAGAGAGAAAATGGATGAGGTTTTGTGGCTGTTTAAGCTTGCAAATGAAGGCAAAATGGTTCTCTATTTATAGGAAACACAATGAGGTTATGGTACGTGCGACATTAGATTTAGAACGTGTGAACCAAGTTAGAATTTATTGTTTTGCAATCTGTGTGAGAAGAGGGGTGAAATGCGTGAGCTTGGCACGAATTCAAGTTGTTTTGCACTCCACTCTACGCATTTTGCAAGGAGAAATGAGTTGTACATGTGTTGATGGTCCCAAGTGAAGGTTTGGTTGATTTTTAATTACAGTCCATGCATAAAAATGCATAGCCTATGGCACCATGTTGGAGCTTAGTCCAAATGAGATTCACTTGTGCATTTTGATATGTTTTTCATGCCAAATAATCTCCTCATGATGAAGAATCAAATTCAAAAAGAATCACATCAAAAGGATGCTTGCTTTGAAAATGGCACGGTGACAAGTTCAGGTCATGACTTGAATTCTAGGTCAGGCATTAGGTCGAACCAGGTTTTGGACCAGATTTTGTGCACACTTGGGCATCTTGGAAAATTCCAAAATTGAGGTCTTTAGAGGCAAAATTGATGGTTGACCCTTGAAACAAAGTTGTAGGGGAGATCAAATGTGACATTTTGCTCGAAGTAGATTCCAAATTTTTTGAGAAATGAGAGAGTTATGGTGTTTGGAAGAAGTGACATGTTGTTGTACCCCAATATTTTCCTTCTCATTTCTCAAAAAATTTCTCACAAGATTCTCAATTGCTCAAAATTGCACAAGGTTGATCAGCTCAAGACACTTCCTCAACACTGATGGTTCAAATTAGGGTTTGAGTTTGCACAAGGATAAATGGACTTTTAATGCCTCATATGACTTTCATAGATCATTTTGGACCTTCAAGAATGCTCATGTCAAATTTCAATTGCTGCAGTTCAAGTTTGCTTAATTTATTGATCAGATGACTCAAAATCAGCTGTATTGGGTAAAAAGTCAATTGTGGCCAACTTACAGTCAAACTTCATGATTGTTGATCCATATCAATATTTTTAACTTATATGAACCATTTGGTAAAATTTGGATTACAATTCCTCAAGAAATTTTATCAGATCACCGAAGGGGCAAAATGGTCAAAATTAGGGTTTTGACTGAGAAGGCTTTATTTTTGACTTTTGACCAAATACATGACTTAGTGGATTAAGACTTGATATTAAGGATTCAAATGCATCATATTGACCTAATTTTATGGTTCAAAATATTTCTCAAGATCAATTGATTGATAATTGAAATTTGGTCAACAGATGAAAAAGTTAATTGTACACTGAAAAATCAAACTTCGACTTTTTGATCAAAATCAAGTTTCAAAAATCATATTTCATCAAGACATGTCAAAGTATAAAGATTGTTCATCAAGAAATTAAAAGTCAAGATTACTTTGAAAAAAGTCAAAGTTCTAAACACTTAGAAATTTTTCTAAGTGTTAAGGAAAATATGATAATTTCATAACTTTGTGCCAAATTTTCACCATGATGCAAGATGATTCAAGAAAAACTTCCAACATGAAAGTTGTAGATCTCAATGAGACATGTCCATGAAACTAAAACACTTAGTAAAATTCTGAGCATTTTAAGTCAGAATTTTGACAGAACTTCTGGGCCAAGTTTCACACAGTTACAATGGGAGTTTGAAAAAGTGATTCAAAGAGGGATTGCAGAGTATGTTACAGGCTTTCTAAAAAGTCTAAGAACTCCTTCAGATCATGCTAGAGCAGGGAGAATCGAAGATCAGAAGTTGGACATTCATTCTTAAATTATAAGTCATTTTTATGATGAGCCTCTGATCCAATTCCAAGCAATGCTGCATAATCCCACTTTTTAGGCCCTCTAACTTGTGTATTTGTCCTTAACCAGAAGATTGCACAAGATTTTGAGTTATGAACCAATTGATTTTGGAAAAGTGACTTTAATCACAAATCCCACTCTCCTTGAGCTTCGTGTTTGTTCTTTCTGCACAAGCATCCCCTACAAACTCAGAACATGTATGTTTAAAGTTGCTAGCCACCCTACCTTTCCTTAAAACCATGTTTGTCTAAGCTTGCTTCAAAAACAAGTAAAAAATCCACAACATGTGATTTTGTACTTCTGACTTTTCCAAGCTTCCAAACCCTTTGCCTATAAATTAAACCTTCATTTACAAGCTAGAAATAGGATTGGACAGGCATTGAAACTCACTAAAACTCCCAAGAATCAGAAATTGCAACACAAGCATAAAAACTTGTCATTTTTGATTTTTGAATCCAATCTCCAAATTCTCTTGTGTGTTTCTTGGCCATATAATCCATAAAGCTTCTAATACACATATAGAAGCTATCCCAGCCTCTATTTTCAAAGTGTAACATCATCTTCACCAAACTCCATTTAAAAAAATAGAGCATTACATCCTGACTTCTCCAGAATATTCCAGTCATCCATAGCTCAAGCTAATCATTGCATTAGCTTCCTGGGAACTTGAGGAAGCTAATCAGATCATCACAACAACTTGAATCAGGCTCTAACTCAAAACACGATCTCCAGCTGCAAGGTGAGTTTTTCTGACTTTTCATCTCATTATTTAGGCATTGTTAGGCTTGCATTTTCAAAGACAAAATATAGATATCATTGCCCAGAAACGGTACATATTCATAGATTTCATTTATATGGCCTGAGTAGAGAGAATTTTGGATCAGAACTTCCTTTAAAAATTAGGGTTCAGATTAGGGCTAGCAAAATTCATGTTTGTTTTTTATTTATAGTTTTAATGCTTTAAAGTTTTGTAACCGTGATGAAAATTTCCATAACTTTCATGTTTACATTATCTATTTTGGTTGAGAAATGAATGAGTTGCAGATGCTCCGGCTGGCACGGGGAAGAGATGAAGTTCATCATCAGAACTAATTTTGTAATATATATTTGTGGTTTTGTTTATAATATCGGATGTATAACCACCTCAGTGGTAGAGAGCGCACGCGTAAGGCATTAATGTTAAGGGTCCTGGGTTCTAGCTCCATGAGCACCTTTTGTTTTTATTTCTTAACATCCCCCCCATTTACTTGTTAACAGCGCGCCTGGACACAAAACTTCTGGGCTTTCTCATTTTTTTCTTCCAGCATCACCCCTCATTTACTTGTTAACAACACGTCTGGACACAGAACTTCTGGGCTTTCTCATTTTTTTGCTTCCAGCATCACCCCTCATTTACTTGTTAACAGCATGCCTAGGCCAGAACTTCTGGGTTTTCTCATTTTTTCTCCCAGCATTCCCCCCCCCCCATTTACTTGTTAGCAGCGCACATAACTTCTGGGCTTTCTCATTTTGCTTCCAGCAACATCCCCCCCATCCATTTTATTTTTATCACGCTTCCAGCTTAACATTCTTTTTATTTTCTTTGTGATTCTGATCACAAAAATACATCTGGGCCTAAACCAAACGGAAATCAGCTTTACTTGCAAACATCCTTTCCACTTTCTGAACCCCCCTGACTTTAATTTTATTTTATTTTCTTTCCTTTATTATTTTTAGTATCATTATTATTATTTTTATTAATCATAAACACCAAATATATATTATATTAAATATTTAAATTATTTAGTTTATTTTTATTTAACTTCTTAAAATAAAAAGACCAAAAACATTTTCCTATTTAACTTCTTTTCTTTAACTTAATATTAAACTTAGATTTAGTTCATTTTCTTTAGAATTTAGGATTTCTCAATTAATTAACTTTGTATACTAATTTAATCAACATTCTTCTATAAAACCCTAAAAAACTTGCTTAGTTTCTTTGTTTATTAACTTAATCTTAATTTTTCTTCTTCTTATTTTAGTTAATTATTTGCTTTTAGTTAATTAGGTCAAAAACACATTTTCTTCAGAAAAATTCAAAACTAAAACATTTGCCTCTTTCTTTATACATCATATTTATTTCCTTGACCATTTATTTCTTGTACATTATATACATTTCAATTCTTGTACATTATTCAAGTTCAATATGGTTGTAATAGATAATTAGGTTTAATTTCTTGCAATCCCCATTTGTAAATTTGTACACCCCATCCCCAAATGATGTAATAACGTAAGATATTTACTTTCCGCAATTTATCGCTTTCATATAAATGCTAGTAATTTAGGGTTTGTATGGAAAGATAAAATCAATGCTTAGAAAACCCTAATCCAAGATAAACTAAGCATGAAATACAAACACTTGCGCACTTTGCACCTCTAGGGTTAACTCCACTTATTGCCCCGGGATAATGGTCATGATATGCATGTGAGACACCTTAGCCAAAACAAATTAAAAAATACAAGATTATAGTCCCTCGATGAAACTACAAATGTTGCCTTACAAATGATCTTAGTCCCTTAAGAGAAATGCTAAGGTATCTCGCAACATTGCTATTCATGACTATACGATAACCCACGCCCGTCCCTTTAAATCCAAAGATAAGTCTTCTTACCAATCAATGATAAGATTACAATATCAAAGGAAGGAAAAAATGAACAAAAAACTTTTGAGTAGGTAGAACGTTCTTAGTTGCTTGCTCACAATCCATCTTAAAAAACAAACATCTTTTCAAACACACTAAACACTTTCAAAAATATGAAATATTTTCAAAAGTCCAACACTTTGTATGCGTTCTTTTAGAGACGAGAATCATTACAAAGTTTTCCTAAACGAAGGCGCTTTTCAAAAATACTTTCAAAACCCACCACAAACACATTTCAAACAAAGCAATTTCAAAAGTGATCTAGAAAGCAACTAAGAGCCCGTAGATAGCTGAAACCACCTGGGCGAACCGTCATCTGTAAATGAAACATCAATAAAGTCATCATCGAACATCTTTTATCCCTCCGAGAGGGAAAGGTAAACATCGATAAAACCTGAAAAGGGAGAAATCACGGTCTTTCGACCGAGAGATCGGGTAAGGGAGTCTGTTACGCGAGGGGAAGGTATTAGCACCCCACACACCCGTAGTACTCTATGATATCCACTCTTGTTATCTAATCTAATGGGTGTGGTCAAAACCTATGTCTATGGCTTAAAACTGAAAGGGGAATGCATGCGAAAGAAAAAGAAAACAATGTAGGGAAAATAAAAGATGTGCTCGATCGGGCCCTACCCTAATGCCTACGTATCCCTTTTAAGGAATCAGAGCAGCCGTAGTTTGGCTTATGTATTTTGGTTGGTTTGTGTTTTTTAGTTAAGGCAAATGAAAACAATCAAGACGGCAAAACATCAAATGAAACAACAAACAAATGAGATGGTAAAACATCGACTAAATAATAACATCGTAACATGTCAAAGATGGCGAAACATCAATTGATAAAACAACACACCTAACAATGACATTGAGAGTCAAAGCAGGATAACAAACATGTGCGATGGCGAAACATCAGCTTCAAACAAATGTGCGATGGCGGAACATCGACTAAAAGATGACAAAGTATCATGGCAAAGATGGCGAAACATCAAACCGGATGATGAAACATCAATAGAACGGATGACAAAACATCACACCTAACAATGATATTGAGAATAAAAGTAGGATAACAAACATGTGCGATGGCGAAACATCGGCTTCAAACAAGATATCAAGGCAAGGATGGCGAAACATCAATAAAACAAATGACAAAACATCACACCTAACAATGATATTGAGAATCAAAGTAGGATAACAAACATGTGCGATGGCGAAACATCGGCTTCAAACAAGATATCATAGCAAGGATGGCAAAACATCAATAAAACGGATGACAAAACATCACACCTAACAATTAATGTTATTGAGAATCAAAGTAGGATAACAAACATGTGTGATGGCGAAACATCGACTTCAAAAAAATGTGTGATGCCGAAACATCGGCTAAACCAGGTTTAAAAGCAAAGCCAAGAGGCACACAGACAAAGTAAGATTGGTTTGTATCTTTTACCTTGAAGAAAGGTTTGAGTTTATTAGAAATGTTTTATGATTTGCCAAGAAAATAGTTTTTGTTTTAAGATGCAAAATGCAAAGGAAAAGAAAACAACTAAGGGAGACTATCCTAATATCTAGCTCTAATGTTATCATACAATGATCGACCCTGAGGTTGAGGATAAAGGAAAACCCTACCTTAATGAACATGTTAAAGGAAGCTTAACAACACTATCCTATAGGGAACATGCAATGAGAGCGAAGTCATGATCTCAATTTCTAAATTGAGTGACTCATCGATCAACAATTAAAGAAAGAAAAGCAATAAACATCCTATAGGGAACATGCAATGAGAGCGAAGTCGTGATCTCAATTTCTAAATTGAGTGACTCATCGATCAACAATTAAAGAAAGAAAAGCAATAAACATCCTATAAGGAATATGCAATGAGAGTGAAGTCGTGATCTCAATTTTTGAAAATTGAGTGACTCATCGATCAAAAGCAAACACAACACATGTATCAGACAAAAACCAGAGGGCCTCCTGACATATATCAGCAACAGAGGTTCCATCATGCAATCAGAGAACTATGCAAAATGAAAATGGAAGAAAGGAGATAGTGCAATACCAAACAGATAACTATCTGTGACAACTGAGCAAGAATAAAAGAAACCCAGAGAACTTCAAGCAAGCTGGCATCAGTAGACAAATCAAGTCAGAAATTACGCCCTCGGGATGTAAGTAATGAGATTATCAGATATGAACAGATCCCATGGGAAATGTATAGCATTCACAATCACATGTATATATCCTGCAGGGAATATCAAATATGCCAAACACAATAGCAGTGCCAATATAATAAGTTGTGTTCCACAAATAAAGTGAAACACAGTAGCCTCAAGCCAAAAATAGAAATTTTCTCAAAGTACCTCGCACATTCAACAACCAAGTTAGTATTCCATAAAGTGAATGATGACTCACATAAGGGATGGATGCAACATGATGAAGTGAGAACATCAGGATAACAATTATCAAACATTAGACATGATAGACAAGAGGAAACAAGCATATGCACAATTAGGTCAAAAATTAGAGGAATGTTGCTCCTTTCTATCACCATGTTGAATTGACAATTGAATACCAATCAAGGATCATGGGAGCTTTAGAAGAATACAATCAAAGACCATGAAGATCAGGGGCAAACACATTTCAACCATGTACAATTAATTCAACCACTGCTTCACAAACACAATAGAAGATGAAACCCACATAATGCATCAAAAAGGTTCAAGCCTTCAAACATGGGGCAATAAGAGAAATGACTTGAGTTTATTTGAATAAAAATATCCAACATGATCATTAGATGCCCAATTATAGGCCTCACTCAAGCTCATTGGCCATCAAACAAATTGCAACAAGGCATGCAACATTAATTGGGTACCTTCACTTCAAAAATACATCAAAAATAGAAACAAGGACCAATAAATCAAACCAAAAACTTCTTAGCATCTTTGAAGTGTGTAGAAGTTAGAAAGCAAGCCTTAAGTTCATGAATGATTGAGCAGGGGATCAAATGAGGCTCAAAGTTCAAAACTAGTTGGTAAAACTACCAAACTAGACAAGTTTTTTCAAAATAATTTGTGGAAAAATGTCAAACCAAGTCAAATAATTCAAGAAAAATGGTTTTCAGATCCTCAACACATTCATCTTGAATTATATTGAAAAAACTAGGGCATAATGGTTTTGAAAATGAAACTTGCACAATAAGCAACAAAACCCTAAATTTTGACTTTTAATCTTAAATATTGATTAGATAAGATCAAAATCTAAACAAATCAAATCAAGATCATGCAAATCACAAGGAGACCCTAAAATTCAGAAAACATATTTTTCACATTTTTTTTGAATTAAAGAAAAGTCAAAAATAAAATAAAATTCAAACAATTAATCAATTAGTCTAATAATCTCATCTTAAAATAAAATCCTAAACAAAAGTAAGAGAAATGTCCAACCAAAATTATATTCAAATATTAGAACTAAAAACACACATCTCTGATTTTTTTTATAGAATTTTTTGAATCAATGGAAGTATTAAAATAAAAATTAACCAAATAATTAACAATTAAACTATTATTTAAGGGCAAAAAATGCAAATCCTAGCCAAAAGTCACAAAAGGGTCAAAATAAAAGTATATTCAGATTCTATGATTAAAAACAAGCTTTCATGATTTTTTCGAGAATTTTTGAATCAATGGAAGTATTGAAATAAAAAACAAACAAACAAATATTACAAATAAACTTTTGAAATTAAATTTCTAATAAAAAATAGAAAAAGTGCTAAACCAAAATCAGAATCATTTTTTACATTATTTTATGAGTTCAAAATAATTTTTGTGGAATTTTTAGATCAAAAGAAGTATTAAAACAAAAATAAACATTGAATAAACAATTATTTAAACTTATGAATTTTTAAACTAATCAAAATATTTTAAAAAAATTCAAAACAAAATATGACAAATACTAGAAATTATCATTGGCCTATGGTAATTTTTTTATGATTTTTGAAAATGCTTTGATCACAAAAATAAAATCAGAAAATCAAATAAAACTAAATCAAATGAAATGCATTGAATCCTCCAATCAGGGCGCGCCACCTCATCGTCCTCAACCTTAAGACAATGCCCTAAACGCGTGTTCTTTCAGTTTCATACCTCATGTTCTGATCAATATTTATTCCTTATTTCTCCACCAAAAATAACGATTCAAAGCTCAAAATAAAGCCAGATCGAACCTCTACATCACAACACTTATAGATCTCAAAAAGATTGACTAGGCAATTAGAAATCTGGATGCGAAAATTGCAAAAACTCACTGAATATGAATTATTCAGAAATTCAAACAACGATCCATTCTTTCATTTCAAACAAGATTATACGTCAAACCTATTGTTTGGCCAGCTATGAACTCATAAACATGAAGTAATTCAACAAATCAAGTTGGAAATAGTAAAATGAAGTTCGAGAAGCTTACTTCAATGTGAAACTGGAAATGTTGATCCCTTAGATACAGAAGCAAACAAACTCCATGATCTTGATCTACACACTTCAAGGAGGATGAATTCACAAGAAATTTGATGAATGCGCGAAGGAGATGAGAGAATCGAAGCAACTTGCAGAAAAATGGTGGAAAGCTTCAGATATGAAATTCTTGTAATGGGGGCGTCCTCTCTGTGAAATGAGGCTTGCAGTGCACTATATAGTGTGGGTAGAGAAGGTTAGAAGTGGAAATTGGTCTTCAAAGTTGTTCAAGGGCTTGATTGAAATTTTTTGCAAAATAAAGAAAGCACATGGGCCTCAGCTATTTGCTCGTGCGTTCCCTCCTTTTCTTTGCATTTTATCAGCTAAATGAGGTCAGGAGCCCATGCTTAAAGTTCCAGGTTATGACTCATTGAGATGAGAGAGTGTTGGTGAATTGGCTTTTCTTGGCAACTTTGAGCATTTTGTATTCAAGCAAACACCATGGTCCATGAAGCACGAAATAGTTGGCGTTGTGGGCCTTAGAAAGTCCCAAATAGGTCATGGGCTGGATTAGAAACAAAGAGAATGGCTAAAACTTGAGTTCTCATGAATTGGCCATTTTGCATACTTGTCAAATTTCAATAAAATGCCTCAAAATTCCAAAGCTCATAACTTGCTCATATTTTTGAATTTTGACACAAATGAGTACAATTTGGAAAGGTATTGAAAAGATATACAATCCCTTAGTTTTTAGTTTTTGCAATTGAATCTAATAAGTTTCCCAAAATTGAGCTTGAAATTCACTAATTTTGGAAAATGATCTATAATTTTGTGACTTCCAAAGATCATAATTCTTGATTCCTTGCCAATTTGGACATGAGACCAAAAGGAGATAAAAGATCATCCTCTTATATTTCCAAGCATGTTTCATTTGCATTTTTTGGATCAAAGGTGAATAAAATATGAATTTTTGAAGTTGAGTCCTTATTTTCCAAAATTAGAAACTTTTAGGGTTTCTTCATGAACAAGTTTCAACCCAAACCTCAATCTCTTTGATCCAATGATCAAAATGGACTTGAAATATGAAAAGTACAGACTTGAATTGATGGTTGACCAAAAGTTCACTTGGTCTACCTTGACTTTGACTGATTTTGACCAAAATGACCATTTTGCCCCTTTGAATCAATTGATCCACTTCCCTTCAAAATTGATGATCAAAACTTCAAACATATGATCTTCCAAATATGTAGAGGCCATGTACAAAATTTCACTTCAAAAATTCTCAAGAAATCTTTATGAAATCCCAAACCCTAGTTTTGGTTAACACCTTAGGAGACTGATGAATCGTCTTCAAAACTTCAAATCCTCTGAGCATCTTGACCAATTTCTTGTACAAAGACTTTCCAAATACCATTGAGATGTTGTAGCTTCCAAATCAAGACTTGTACATTGATCAAAAGCCTTGCTCAAACAAAACCCTAATTTGACTGGTGAATCAAAAGAGTGATTCTTCTTATAATCAAACACAAACTTCAATCTTTTGATGATCCAAAGAGATGGATAAAATATCTTGCGATATGCAATAACTTTTGAGCTTGAAATATCCAGAGGTTTAGATGATAAGATTCTTCTTGAGAAACTTGTCAATGCAATCAACCTTCAAAGCTTGAGGACGACTTGATAACCAAAGTATTTTGATCCCATCACAATGTATGAATGCAATGCAATATGATATTCATGATGATGAAACATAAGCCTAAATCAAGAGGGTAAATTTTGGGGGGCAACAACTTCCCCTATTCAAATATCTTCAACATGATAAGTGAGAAAAGTGACAACTTTCGAACATTCAGAGTTGAAGATGATTGAATACAAAACAACCCGAAAATTTACACTCTTGAAGGAGAAAGAAAAAAGAAGCAGAAAATCCCCAAGACATGCGTCATAATGAAGCTGTAACGCAGGTTGAAACAGAATGAAAACAAAGAAGAGTAGACGCAACTAAACTTCCGGACAAATGTGCCAGGGCAAATCTGAGCTTCAAAAAGGGTGAAATAAAACTCAAACCACAGAGTATGGGCGAAACTAAGCTCTGGAAAAGAAAACGTACGCGGGTGAGGAGACGAAACTCTGAGCTCGACCCAAGGCAAAGTGGCCAGAGTGTGTGATTCTAGGAGCACTTGATAATCTCAACTAAGATAGACAGTATGAAGGAACTGAAAGAATCCTAGAAAAGAGGAACAAAAGCGAGACGAAACTCGACTCAAAAACCAGTTAGACGAAACCAAACTAGATGAGTACCAGGACGAAACTGGATTTCACGCACGGGCGACAAGGAGAAAATCAACCCATAGCAAAGTGATGAGAGTGCATGTTTCTCAGAGCACCTGCTGGTCTCAGGTCAATGGATAAACAATGACGAAAACTGATAGAAGAATCCAAGGAACAAAAGAGACTGATTTCAAACCAGGGACGCAGTACGAACACTGCACTCGGTAAACAAACATCGTCAAAGGGTCCAAGGTATGAAGGCAAAAACGAGATGAAACTCGACTCAATAACTAGTTAGGCGAAATTAAACTAGATGAGTACCAGGACGAAACTGGATTTCATGCACAAGGTGAGGAGACGAAACTCTGAGCTCAACCCAAAGCAAGGAGATTAGGGCGTACACCTAAAAAAACCTGCTGAAAGCGAATATCAGGACGAAACTGGTATTTGAAAGGTGCATCAATAAACATTAGAATGAATCGGAGAGGGTAGTGAAGACTAAACCCGAGAAGACCGCGCCAGGGCAAAACTGAACTACAGTCAAGAGTAGACACTCAAACAAACAAATGATTGGCATCAAAAGGATATTGGCATGGGTATGAAACCTAGATAATGAGGACAAAGACCTCGCTGGGGATTTAATCCGAAGTATTAGCAAATTCACAAGGGGCAACAGAAACAATAATGGCTTATGCTTCGATGCATGTTTGAATTCTTTTTCATATAATGCAATGCTCCATATAATGGAAACGCTACGCGTTTTGGTAGATGTAATGTAATGATGCATGTTTAAAAGTTTCACTGGGGAATGGCCAATTGAGAAGCCAACACCAAGAAGTCAGAATTTGACAAGACTTGCAAAAATAAATTGCAAAATCCAAAGGAGAGGAGAAAATATGGGGAACCGCTAGAGAGGGAACCTCAAAGAGGCGAAGCTTCGCGGGGAATAACAATCGAGCAACCAGCAGAAACAGGGCCACAAACATAGAGAGGAGTTGCAAAAATAAATTGCAAACTCCTAGAGAAGATCAGGTCGACACTGTAGCTTCTGGAAAGGGACGCCATCTGCAGATTAGACTTTGAGGGGGAAGATCAGGGCAAGACTGTAATCTCTGGAAAAGACAGCACGCGGCCGTGTTGAGGATGATACCAAGACAACAAACCCGACGTAAGGGATGAAAGCCTTTGGTGGGGGAACAAAGCCATGCTGAGGAAATGAGACTTCACCGGGGAGACAGAACTCTGTTGAAGATTCTTGTTGAAGAGAAATTTCTTTGAATGCAACCAATGGATGGATCGTGCAGATAGTCGCACAGTATCGACCTCACCGGGGATAGGGGAGACCTTAATATAACGATACCCCAGTCAGCAGACCGGCTGGGAAATGAGAAGTCATGGCGAGGGATCTCTGTTGACAACTTCGTTGGGGATTTGAAACTTCTTCAAAATGTGAGTTCCCACTCAAACGACTCCACTGGGGATATGCGACATATCCAAACTTGAAGTCTTAGAATGAAGCTTTTGAAAGAAGATTCCTGGGGAAATAAAACTTCGCTGCGGAAACGCAACTTCACTGGGGATACGAAACTTCACTGGGGATACGAAACTTCACTGGGGATAAAAAGAGTCCCAATCATACATGGGCTTTGTCCAAATGTTCCCTTCTTGATAATCATTAAGCTCTTTACAGGTGTTCAACATGTAAACTTTTTTTTTGATGTCAAACAAATGTTTTGCATGCAGGAAGATGTTTATTTTGAGAATGACAGACCTGATGCGATGATTATTTAAGCCTCAAAATTGAAAATCTTAACAAAGTGTCGCATCTCTGTTGTGAACGAGTCACTGGCTAGAGTGCAAAAATTTCAAAACTTTTTTTTTCTTTCTCCCTTTTTAGAAAAACGAGTCAAGATACAGGTGATAAGATACCAACATGGATATGCAACACATATTTGGGAGTTTAGGAAACGCCATCCTGTTGTAGTATGCTTCCGAGTTAAACCCTAGTTTTAGTTAGGACTTTTAAAGGTTGTAATGTGGCCTGGTTAGAGGTTTTTTTTTTAGAAAAAAGTTTTTCAAGGCTCAAGTTATTTGGTGCCCACCCCCTTCGTGATATTCTCTTGTCCTAAGTTCAGCTGACTTATCACAAGCATTCATCTTTCAAAAGGATTTATAAAGGCTGAGTGATCACAACAAATTCTCCAACATGATTGTCTCTTAACTTTTGCCGCTTTTATTTTTTTTGATATTATTGTTCCTCTTCTTTTGGTGAAAATTTTATTGGATAATCTTTTTTTTTGGCCTTTTAGGCTCTCTTCTCCCTAACTTTTTCCTGGACAAAATCTTTTGAATTTCAAATTTGGGAGTCCAGCAGGATGCCCTAACTTTTACCTAAGCGACTTGTTTTCAAGTTTCGATTTAGCGGGGCTTTTTGTTTCTTTCTTATCCATGCTTTCCACTTCGAAAAAGTCAATGCAACTTTAGGTCTTTGAAATTTTTCTTTCTTTCTCTCTCTCTTTTTTTTAAGAAAACAAATGTCTCATTCCTTGGTCGGTGAGGGATAGCCATTATTGTATTGATTTGATCTTGACCTCAGGACTTTGTGAGGAAATGAACATCGTGTTTTAGACACTTTTCCTGATCTCATGATGCGAAAGATAAAATGTGGTGATCCTCAGATGGGACGTTCCTTCTGAAATTTGAATGCTTGGTCAAATCAAATGAACATATACCCTACCCCTGGTTAAAAAACAAGGGTTTTTTTTTAACGGAAAATAAACTCCTACTTCGAAGGCTCAGAGGGGTTAACGAGGGTCTAAATCCCTTATATCTCTGGTGTTTGGGGATTAAAACAATGTATGTACATCATCAATGGGGTTCTACTCAAAAGAATACCATTACAGTCATCGTTTTTAGCTAAACTCCTTCCTCCAAACTCTTGGCTAAGCAAAAGAATTGGCACAGTTGGTATCAAAATGCCCGAAAAAACAATTAAAGACTGATACTGGATGGACTAAGTAAAATGGAACAAATATTTCAAGGCACAAATATTCAACGCATCAAGACTGACATTCGGCTACAAACAAAATTCTATATGCAGACAATGCTTAAAACAATCAATCAAGATAACACATGAAAGTGTGTCAAAGAAACGTAATAAAAGCCATTATGGGGAAGAAATGTTTCCAACTAGGTTTGCCGATCTCGCCGACCTATCGTAATCTTGATATTACTCTGACCCAAAGACCTTTACCAACAACACGGAGCTGTGAAACAAATGGCAAGGCCTCCGCCAGTAAATTAAATGAGAATCCTATCAATCATAGAACTAAACATGCCCCTTACATAATAGTAGCTGTGTTTGTTATCCGTATTTCAAGCGACCAACTGACCATGACTTAGATTACCATTTCTGTGTAAGGTCCATGAAGTTTATATGCACATGCTTATAAAAAATATTGGACGTTTTTGCAAACAAAATAGCAAAAAGGGAGAAAATAAAAGTATGTGTATACTTGAAAGAATATATTCTATTGATTTTGAGAAATCAGCCTGTGAAAAAGGCATTTACATTTTGGAAGGAAGTAATTACAAAATCAAAGCAAACAAGTGTTTACAAATGGCAATGTGAATGTGAATATCCATCAAGTCCCGACTCTGCTATGACTCTTATGACTCTTACGCTTCCATCTTCCTGCTTTCAGACAGATCATACTTGGATTAGCTTCGAGCTTATGCCAGGTGACGGAACGAAGGAAAGAAACAAAGGATCCCATGCTGAGCGTAGTCATTTGCTTTAAGTCCCTAACTTTTGCTTGAATCGCCCTTTCGGGTTTTCGATTCACCAGGACACCCTCTTTTTGCCTAAACCGCCCTTTCGGGTTTTCAGCTTAGCGGGTTTTTTTATATTTTATTTTTAGTTTTTTTATGCAAAGTATTTTTTAACTACGTCAGCATTCACAGGGAGAGGGAAGTACTCTCCATCCATAGTCGTGAGCATCATTGCTCCTCCAGAGAAAACTTTTCTGACCATGAAAGGACCTTCATAAGTCGGAACCCACTTTCCCCTGGGATCTCCCTGGGGGAGAATTATCCTTTTTAGCACAAGGTCACCTGGCTTGTAACACTGAGGTCGTACCCTCTTATCAAAATCTTTCCTCATCCTTTGCTGATATACCTGACCATGACATACAGCCGTCAACCTCTTTTCGTCAATAAGTTCTAACGGATCCAGCCGATTCTATACCCATTCACTCTCATCCAGCTCAACATCCCTCATGATCCTAAGTGAAGGAATCTCGACTTCTACTGGAAAAACTGCTTCCATGTCGTAGACCAATGAAAATGGGGTTGCCCCAGCCGAAGTACGCACGGTGGTGCGATAACCATGCAAAGCGAAAGGCAACGTTTCATGCCAATCTTTATAGGTTACCACCATCTTCTGCACAATCTTCTTGATATTCTTATTGGCCGCTTCGACAACACCGTTCATCTTTGGTCGGTATGGGGAAGAGTTATGATGCTTGATTTTGAAGGACTCGCAAAGCTCCTTCATCATTTTGTTGTTCAAATTAGACCCATTATCGGTAATGATCTTTTCAGGCACTCCGTAGTGACAGATAATATTGTGCTTAATGAACCGAGTTACCATATGCTTGGTGACATTGGCATAGGATGCACCTTCGACCCATTTTCTAAAATAATCGATGGTAACCAGAATGAAACGGTGCCCGTTGGATGCAGTCGGTTCGATTTTGCTGATCATGTCAATTCCCCACATCGCAAACGGCCAAGGGGAAGTCAAGACATTCAAAAGTACTGGCGGCATATGCACCTTATTAGCATAGACTTGACATTTGTGGCAAACCCGTGCATGATTGTAACAGTCAGTCTCCATGGTGGACCAATAATAACCTGCTCGCAATATCTTTTTAGCCATGGTGTGCCCGTTGGAATGGGTCTCGAAATCACCTTCATGTATCTCCTCAATGATTCTAGCTGCTTCTTTCTTGTTAACACATCTGAGCAGTAAACCGTCATGATGCCTTCTATACAACACACCACCACTGAGAAAGAACTTAGCTGGAAATCTTCTCAAGAACTTCTTATCTGTGACGGATGCCTCTTCAGGGTATTCTTGTGTTTCAAGATATTGTTTAACATCATAAAACCAAGGATTGCCATCTGATTCCAAACTAGCCTCAAAACAGAAAGCTGGCTCACTCAAACTTCTGATGGTAATGGAAGGTGCCTCATTAGCCCACTTAACTTTGAACATGGAGGACAAAGTTACCAGTGCATCAGCTAGATTGTTTTCTTCTCTGGGAATGTGTTCAAACGTGATCTCTTCGAAGTACGAAATCAGCTTCATAACATGCTCACGATAGGGAATTAGGTTCTGATGGCGAGTATCCCAATCTCCATTAATCTGGCTGATAACAAGATTGGAATCCCCATAAACTTTCAAAAATTTGATGCACAGGTCGATTGCCGCTTCAATGCCATAAATGCAAGCCTTATATTCGGCCATGTTGTTAGTGCAATCGAAACAAATACGAGCCGTGAAAGGAATATGGTATCCCTCCGGGGAAGTGATAATAGCTCTGACGTTGTTGCCCATGGCATTAGAGGCACCATAAAAAACAAGCGTCCAACATGATCCCGGCTCGGGTCCTTCGTCTGGGTCTGGCATGTTACAATCTCGAATATACACAATTTCCTCATCTGGAAAATCAAACTTCATCGGTTCATAATCATTCATGGGCTGATGAGCAAGATGGTCGGCCAGTACACTACCCTTAATTTCCTTTTGAGTAGTGTATTGGATATCATATTCGGTGAGTATCATCTTCCAACGGGCTACCCTGCCTGTAAGAGCTGGCTTCTCAAAAATATACTTGATTGGATCTATTTTGGATATCAAGTAGGTGGTGTGAGTTAACATGTATTGCCTCAAATGTTTGGCGGCCCAGGCAAGCGCACAACAAGTCTTTTCCAGCAATGAGTACCTCGACTCGCATTCCGCAAACTTCTTACTCAAGTAGTAAATAGCCTGCTCTTTCTTCCCTGTCTCGTCGTGCTGATCGAGGATACAAACCATTGAGATTTCCAAAACAATTAGATACATGATTAGTGGCCTTCCTTCCACTGAAGGCATGAGTATCGGAGTTCCTGCAGATACTCCTTTATTTTATCAAAGGCCTTCTGACAATCCTCATTCCATTTCACTGTCTGACTTTTCTTCAACAACTTGAACAAAGGTGCACAGGTGGCTGTGAGATGAGAAATAAATCTAGAGATGTAGTTTAACCTTCCCAAGAAACCACGTACTTCCTTCTCTGTCCTAGGCTCAGGAATTTCCTGTATCGCTTTTACCTTGGTCGGGTCCACCTCGATACCTTTTTCACTTACAATAAAACCCAATAGCTTGCGGATCTCACCCTGAAGGTGCACTTATTTGGATTCAACCTCAGTAAGAACTGCCTCAGTCTCCTAAACAATTTTTCCAGATGAACAAGATGTTCCTCTTCCGTATCAGACTTAGCAATCATATCGTCTACATATACTTCAATCTCTTTGTGAATCAAATCATGAAAGAGAGTGACCATGGCGCGCTGATATGTTGCCCCGACATTTTTCAAACCAAACGGCATCACTTTATAACAGAAATTTCCCCAAGGCGTGATAAATGTTGTCTTATCCATATCCTCCGGATCCATCTTAATTTGATTGTATCCCGAAAAACCATCCATGAACGAGAACACTTTGGAATGAGCAGTATTATCAACCAACACATCAATATGTGGGAGAGGGAAGTCATCTTTAGGGCTGGCCATGTTCAAATCCCTATAATCAACGCACATCCTGACCTTACCATCCTTCTTGGGCACAGGCACAATATTTGCAATCCATGGCGGATAATTGATGACCTTTAAGAAATTCGCGTCCAACTGCTTCTGGACCTCCTCCTTGATCTTCTTGGACATCTCAGGATGAGTTCTTCAGAGATTTTGCTTGACAGGGGAACAACCTTCTTTGAGCGGTAATCGATGCATCACTATGTCTGTATCCAACCCAGGCATATCCTCATAAGACCAAGCGAAGATATCAGAATACTGACGAAGTAGCTCAATTAATCTGACCTTTATACTTTCTTCGAGATCTGCCCCTATCTTGACCTCTCTTCTTACCTCTTCTGTGCCAATATTCACCACTTCAATCAAATCCTGATTCGGCTAGATAACCTTCTCCTCTTGTCTTAACAATCTTGCTAATTCCTCAAGAAGATCACAATCCTCATATGCTTCTTCTTCAGCTTGATAAATAGGAGTATCAAAGTCATAATGAGCCATAGCAAAGTCGTTATCAATATGATCGGTGGTGGAAGTGCATCTGCATGAATGACATTTGGGCGTTTTTTAGTGACAATGTATGAAAAGATAAACATTGTCCTTTAAATAAAAAGAAATGAAGCAAAACTTTGAATGCAAAAAAAAAACATCCTTTATTTCATGATAAACTTTTTGGAAATAAACATGGTGGCCCTACACAAATGATCCACTACGCCTTGGGCAGAGCGTAGGAATTATGATATGATAATAAAAGAAACAGGAAAATTACTCCTCAGCGCTTGAAACTTGGATAAAATCCACAGAAGTCCAATTGTTGAGTGTCTGGCCTGGAATACTCGGACGAATCCAATCTTCGATATTGTAGCCATCAACCCTATCGTTGCCAACTGCATTGAGGTGTCCTTCTTTAGAAGCAAAAGGACGGGAAAACTTCACAGGAGTAGATAAACTAGATGCTCTTGGAGTTGTACTCTGCTGACCTGGGCTAAAACCAAGACCAAATTTATCAAATTTTGGGGTAACGTCCAGCACCTGACCCCAACCTTCAGGGTTACCACTTTCCACCACATCTCTCGCATCCTTGAGAGAAGACATGACAATTTCAGGTTTCCTTCTCTGCTCTGGAGGAGGAAAATTGACAGCATGAACCGTCTCAAACGCCTGAAATGGAGTCTCATGTATCTCTCCTTCAAATTCAACATAGCGGAATGATGTCAAATGACTCACGATGTACTCTTCCTCGCCGCACACAGTTATTACCTTCCCTCTGCAGGATACTTGAGCTTCTGATGAAGAGTAGAAGTGACTTCCCCTGCTCTATGAATCCACGGACGCCCCAACAAAAAACAATATGCTGGTTGTATATCCATCACAAAAAAAGTAGCCGTGAAGGTGCGAGGACCAACCTTAATTGGTAACTCCACCTCCCCAAACACTGACCTTCGAGACCCATCAAACGCCTTCACCATCAAATCACTAGGGCGCAGCTCCAGTCCAGAATAATCAATCTTCATCAATGCTGACTTGGGCAATACATTTAAAGATGACCCTGTGTCCACCAAAACCCGGGATAAAGTAGTGCCCCTGCACTCCATTGAAATATGCAACGCTTTGTTATGGTCTGGACCCTCCGGAGGAAGATCAAAATTTATGAAGCCCAGACCGTTCCCGGCAGATATGTTAGCACAAACATTCTCAAACTGATTGACTGTTATCTCATGTGGCACGAATGCATTCTTTAACAACTTCATCAAATCATTTCTGTGAAGTTCTGAATAAATCAACAGAGACAAGATAGACATCTTAGAAGGAGTATGGCTCAGATGATCAATTATGCTATAATCACTTTTTCTGATAATTCACATTAACTCTTCAACTTCATCGGGAACTGAAGAAGCTTCTGGTATCGAAATTGGTTGAGTCACATTGGCTGGTGTTGTACCCCAAAATTTGCCCTCCCATATCCTTCAAGAAATTGCCAAGTCAAGTTTCAAAATTCCCCAAGGGTTGTACAGTGTAAGGGCATCCTAAGCAGTCAAAATTAGGGTTTTGGTTCTGATCAAGAAAATGAAGTTTCCAAAGGTCCAATCAAGTCCCACATGCCTATAAACATGGTCAAGCATCCTCCTATCAAGTTTCAAGACATTCAGCACAAAATTGCACAGTCAAAACCCTAATTGCACTACAGTCAACTGTAGGGGCAAAATGGTCATTTGACAGTCAAAAGTTCAAATTTTTGGTCAACATCTCATTTTGAAGCCACCAACATCATTTGATCAATGCTTGATCATGATTCTCAAAGCTTGGCTCAAAAATCATCAAGATGCAAAAGTTTCCTTATTTGGACAGCTGAAAAAGTCAACTGTAAATTGACCAGGGCATAACTTTCACATGGATTATCAGAAAAATTCCATCCAAAGCTCATTTTGAATAGAAAGACATTTCCTACAACTCATCTTCATACTTCAAGTCCAAGAAATGCTCTCACAAAAAGTTATCAATTTCAACATTATAGGTCATTTTCAAAAGTCAACAAAAAGGGACTTTAAGTCAAAGGCCATAACTTGATATTGGTAAATCAAAATGACATGGGACCAAAGGCATTGGTTAGAGGACTCAAATAACTTTCCAAAATGTCCAAGAACATGAGAAAAGCTTAAAAATTGAGCAAGTTATGCCTTGTGGAAGTTGGGAAATTTTTGGATATTTTGAAAAGTCAACATTGATTCAAATGACCTAAAATTGCTAATGGGCCCATTTTTCTTCCACAATTCATTGTCCCAAGCATGCACACGACCATTAGGCCCAAAGGGAAGTTTTTCTCCATTTTTATTTATTTATTTGGATTTTTTATCATTTATAATTCATTTAATTAAATAAAATGCATGAAAAATACAAAACTAATGAAATAAAATCTTTTTGTGCAGAAATTATTCTCATTGGACACTCAAATTCGTGCATGATCAATTAGGGAAAGTTTTGGCATGATTTGGTATCAAATAGCATGGAAAAAGATTGAAAAAGATCTTGAAGAAAATCAAATCTCATAAACCATCAATGCATGGATTTTGATCAGAATTCTTGACCTAATTCACTCTTACTTATACATAGATCACAACCCTAATTCAAAAAACCACGCAGCTGCTCAAAAAATCTGAAAAAGCAAAACTTGAAATTTGTCAAAAAACTCAAAACTGAAAACCAATTTGTAGGTGGTTTCAAGCCAAGATTTTCATCTCATTAGCTTCCTGAAGCTTCAAGGAGAATTTTCCAATCAAAACCAATCGTTCTAACACCCTGGATTGGTAACATGACCTCGCCCTGTACAGAGAAAATCTCATAATATTGCATCTCGATTCATGCACTTTTAATAATTTTTGACGTTTGATTCATATTCAATATTCAATTCTGAAGCTAACCCATATGTTTGATTGAATTTTTATGCGCCCTACGCGAATCTACCATTACCGTTTTTTAGGGTTTGAAGAACTTTGAATTGGGGTTTCCCAGTTCAGGAAAAATTAGAACCCCACAGTACCCTAACTGGATTCAGCATGAGTGGACGAACACAAGGCTACCCTCGCGCTCAATTTATGAGCATCACAGGGCTATTCGCTATTTTTCCATAGATGGCCTAAAAGAACACCATGAAAAACGTTGCCTAATGTGTTTATGTTTCAGGAACGAGGAAGAAGATGACCTCGTGGCATCAGTGGATTGGCTAGTTTAAATTTTCGCGCGGAAAACCAAGTATCCATGCGTTTTGTTTTATTATATTTATATGTTGTATTAATGTACAGATAAGCAAAGTGGTCCAGTGGCCAACAGGCGTAGTGATGAATTTCAGGACCTGGGTTCGATCCCAGGTCCCCACCCTTTCCATATATTTTTTTTCAATTGATATTCACGTGCAGGCTCAATGTTGTTGTTCCATGATGCACCTCCAAGATCAAGCTGTCCACGCGTCCAATACATCAAATCAAAGGTCCAGATCCAAGGAACATGGTAGGCCATAGTCAATGCATCACACGCTGCATGGAAAAAGTCAAAAGGGCCTCAGAATCTTGGGCCAGATTACTGAACTTTCACCTCCATATTGGGGACTGCAACCCCCCTTGGTTTGCAAATTTTCTTAACTTTCTTTATTTTTATAATTTTTATTTTCTTTTAATTGTTGTTTGTTTAATTAATTTAATATTTTCATAAAATATAAAAAACACATAAAAATCAGAAAAGACCAAAAATTAAATATATTTAATTAGTTAATATTTTGTAAATAAGTTCATAAATTAATTAGTTAAATTAGGTTTAATTTTGATTCTTTTAATAAAAATCTAAAAAACATAGAACTAGGGTTTAATTAATTTTCATCTTTTTTTTACTTTTTATTCCATAATAATTAAATAGTAGATATTTTTATAATTAAATTTGCATGTAAATTAATTAGGGTTAATATTAGGTTTTAATCTTCTTTTCTTAATAAATTAAAAAAATAAATTAAAAAATAACTAGAATTAGGGTTAGCATTTATCTTAATTAATTCTTTTTCATTAAAATCCTAAAATACCAAAAATACAAAAACAACTTCTTTTCTTTTTAATTAATTAATTGCATCATTTAATTTAATTTAGTTAAAAAGGGTCCAACGCCCTCGTTTCGATTTAAATTTCAATTCGCACATTTATTTCTTCTTTCGTATAATATTCGTGTATCTCTCCCAAGGCCATGTAACATTTTAATTCTCTTACACTTTACTTTTAATTCTTTATTTTTTCTGTCAAATCGGGTTCAAGAAATTTTGGCGATGTGGACCCGCGCCTTTTGTAATAGCTTAGAATTTTTACTTTCCCGCAATATTTTTAACTGTAAATAATGGCATGAAAGAATGTATGGACAAAAATAAAAACAAACGTTAGATCACCAATGACATGACAAAAGACAAAAATAAATGAAAACGACACACAAATCGCACACACCACCCCTAGGGTACGCCTCACTGTTGCCTTGCCTCGAAAGGTGATTGTCGAGTAGAGGATGTCTTAGTAAGTCCTCATGATCCGGGAACCTGGCATGAGGGTAGCTTCTAAGGTGTCTTCCCATTGCTCTGGTGATCACCATGTCCCGAACCTCGAATTGACCCGAACACCTCCAACGGTGGTGCTACCTACCTCTCAATGGTGGGATGGCACTACTTTAAAGGACATTTACACAGACGAATTCCTTAGGGTAGGTAGGTTCTCGTAGATACTTGCTCTAATTTCAAAACAAATTCAAAAATACTTTTCACACCAACACATTTTCAAAAAGCTTTCGAAAGCAATTTTTCAAACACTCTTGAGGACCGATACAAGAGTCGAACTGGAATTTTCAAAGAAACTTTTTAAATCCCACAATTGAAAAGCAAACAAACCATTTTTGAAAACACAATGAGCAAGTATCTAAGAGCCCATGGATAACCATGGATAGAAAGGGTGCTAACACCTTCCCTTTCTATAACCTACCTCCCGAACCGAGAGCAATCTCTTTAAGGAATTTTTCTGTGCTTTTGTCCTTTCCATTTGGAGAAAATAAAAGACGGTGGCGACTCTTGCTTCCGCGACATTTCGCGAACCAGCGTTAAACAGTCAGTTCCAGATCCACCGATCACAGCTGGCGTAACCCTTGGATTACCAATCATCGCCTGTTGTTTTCCTTTTTCTCTTGCAGAAGCATCTACCGCATCTTGCACATTGGAAGGACTAAATACTCTCCCGCTTCTAGTCATTCGACCCACACCATAAAAATTATGAACTTCCCCTTCATTATCTTCAGCACACTCTTCCTTAGACGAACGAGTACTTACTTCCTGTTTCACCCCATGGTAATAGACATCGGCACCGTAGTGCCATGGGATGGCCTTATCACTGGTATACGGCATGGGACCAGGTACCGTAATCATCAAAGGAGGTGCCCTAGATGGGGTAGGAATGCGCACAGGGGTGTAAGGAATAGATACCACAACAACATCTTCTTCGGTAACCTTACGGTAGCTCGGTTTTCTATCGAACTGCAGAGAACCCTCCTTTATCATCAACTGGATACCGGCTTTTAAATTATCACAACCCTTTGGTTGCTCTCTACACTTGGCACACTCTGAAGTACAACCCGGGAAAATAGAATTGTCAAGCAAATACCTCTTAACATACCACAATTGAGTAGTTACTTGTTCCACAGTCATGATTAAATTCAACATCTCACCATTATCATCAATCATATTAACAACACCCCTCCATGCCTAGGCATTGGGTTCTGAGTAACATTCGAACCAGTCACTGGAGTAAACTCAATTGCCTTAGCATCCAACAAGTCTTGTACCTTGCACTTCAATGCAAAACAATTTTCAGTAGAATGACTAACTCCGCCTGAATGGAATTCACATCTTGCGTTAACATCATAGTTAGGGGGAAGTCTTGCGGGTGGTGGTGGCATATTTCTCAAATCGATCAACTTAAAATCAAGCAAATGGTGGAGTGCTTCAGTAAGAGATACTGGCAAGGGATCGAATTTTTTGGGCTGTCTCTGTTGTTGATTATTATACTGATGGGGAGCATCTTGTTGTCTTTGTTGTTGAGGCACTGTATTTGGTCTCTGCTACGGAGGGGCATTAACAGGAATAGAAACAACATTGATGTGTTGATTCTGACGATCCTCTCTTCTTCCTCTATGAGAGTAAACCGCGCTTGCGTCGCCTTCCCTTTTGTTGGGGTAAGTGTTGAATGGTTTCTTACTGCCTCCTGATGAGCCACTAGAACCTCCAACCTGAATTTTCCCCAATTTCAAACCTACCTCAATTCTTTCACCAGCCATAACCAAGTCTGCAAATCCTGCCGAAGTACTTCCTATCATGTGCTCATAGAATGGCCCTTGCAGGGTACTCATAAATATATCAATGAGTTCTCTCTCCATGAGTGGAGGTTGAACCCTCGCAGCCAACTCACGCCACTTCTGAGCATATTCCTTGAAAGATTCTTTTGGTCCCTGTGACATATTCTATAACTGGGTGTGATTAGGCGCCATATCCACATTGTACTAATAATGTTTGACAAAAGCCCGAGCAAGATCATTCCAGCAACGAATATGGGTTTTCTCCAACTTCATGTACCATTTCAGGGATGCCCCAGATAGGCTATCCTGGAAAAGTGAATCAAAATCCCCTGATCCTCAGTATGCACCGACATCTTTCGGAAATAAGCAGTTGCATGGGTAACAGGACATGACGTTCCATTGTACTTTTCAAATGTAGGAGGTTTGAACTTTGGAGGAACTTTTACCCCGGACACCAACCCGAGATCATTAGCGTCCATACCAAGGGCTCCTTGCCCTTCCACAGCCTTTAAATGTTCTTCCAACAACCGATACTTCCTATCTTCAACCTGAACTTCCGACTCTGAACGCCAAACAGAAAACTGATCTTCATCCTGGTCAAAGTCATAATCCTGCTCCTGATAGCCTCTTACACCGCCCTGGTTATCTCTTCTGTTCCCCACAAGACAAGGTCCAGGAGACGGGGGAAACTGCCCTACGTTGCGCACAAAAGGGTTTCCGGGTATCCTGTGAAAATTTCAAGCAGGATGATCTTGCACATTCCCCAATCCTACAGAAATGTCCTGATAGAGCCCTTGATTTCCACCATCCCCTGGATAGCGGCGCTGGTTGTTGACAATGGCAGTCAGTTCCTCCTATCGGTGATTCACATTGGTGATGACCTCCATGAACTGGGTCATCTGAGTAGCCATCTGGGCCCTCATTTCAGCGAGTTCAGCTTGAACTTGTTCCATCTGTCTTGGCAAATTGTTTCTGGTGGAATACCGATGAGTAGTTGTCTTGAATTATGGAATAAGAAAAGCAGCAGAATAAGAATACCATCTTGAGATGATTTGTAATGTTATGAAATGAATGATGTGCATGATATGTTCGTCATTTCCAGGTATTCAAAAGTCCTTTTATTCATCAGTCACGGCGTGAAACCAATAATCAAGCATACAATCAAGGGTAAAAAAGGACAATAAGACAAACACTTCAATTATTTACAAACAAAATAAACGATGTTCGAGTGACTTCAGACATTTAAGAGTGTAATGATAAACAACAAGATACGTGTTTCAAAGTAAACTTAACAAAAACTGAATAATAAAAATAAACGATGGTCCCTTCCAACAATCCTGGGGGTGACCAAATACACCAAAGGTAAGTAACAAAAACAAAATCTACGGAACAAGACACACTTCAAGGTGTTGACAATACTCTTCAAGCCTGGCTTTTTCCATCAAAAGTTGTGATGCAACTACTTTTCTTTCTTGAAATCGATCCTCTGCGACACGCCTCTGGGCCACTTCCTTCTTAAGCTGAGCATCTTTGTCTTTAAGCTGTTTCTCCAAGTTTTGGATCTTCTTCCTGTAGCTATTCTCATATACCTGAAGCTTCCGACACTTTTGCTGGGTCTTACTCAACTCTTCTTCCATTTCAGCATGAGATCTCTTCCTAAAATTGGTTGCATCAGAAGTTTCCCCTTGAGCTTCTTTGAGTTTGCGAGCTAAGTCCGCCCTTTCTTGATCTACCCAATAAAGTTTCATCCCTGCCTCACGGCCTTTTGCACAAAGTCGAATGTTCTCAACATGAACCTGGGTGAACACCTCGGTAGGCACCGTATTACTCAGAACAGTAGGAGGTTGCTCACATATAGGAGCCGATCTTACAAATGGTAACCGTAAAATCTTAACCCTGGCTCTAATCCATTCCAAGTAAGGAACCCTAGAAACGGGAACCTTATTTCCCAAAGTAGTTCTATCCTTCCTGTGAATTCCCTTCCAAGAACTTGTCACTCTTTTCAACATCACAGGGTCACTTCCTTTAACAAAATACACTGACTCAGACACCTCCTCAACCTTTGACGGTCCATCCATTGCATATCCTAATTGACGATAAGCAAGAACATGATTATAGTTGATACACCCCTTAGTTCTTATGAGGGGAACATTAGGGAAATCTCCGCAGCTAGTGATAATACTTCGTACTTCTCCCATGTCATAATTCCACCGGATATCAAATGAAGTAAGGTTGACAAGTCTTGATGACTATCGAAGAGAATGTCTAGTATCCACGAAAGGGCCACTTACCGGTAGGTGCAACTTAAACCATTGATACAACCTTGAATGACATAAACTTACATTACCTCCCTTTTCATGCCTGAAATGAATGGTATAAAGAGTATCTGCTAAGAGTGTCGATACTGGGTTCTTATTTCTAAAAACACAAATAACCGTCAAATCCACAAAATTTCTCTTGCCAGGGAAGAGGATGATCCCGTATATCATGAGAGCAAACAGAGAGCTGAAGTCGTTCCAATTCCCTTTATTTACCCAGTCTTTCACTTTCTTCACTAAGAAATCCAAATGAAACCCTGCAGTACCCTCACTTGATTTCCAATTGTCTTTCACCTCTTTCCAACTCAAATGAAGAATTTCAGCAATAATTTCGAACTTCGGCTTCTCCGACACTCGGATGAAAGGAACTTCATTGGACAACTTGATATTAAGTAGATACACGTACTCTTCTAGTGTGGGAACCAGTTGATAATCCTGAAAAGTTAAACACCGTAATTCCTTGTCATAGAACTGGAAGAGAGTGATCAAAGTCATTGGGTCAACTGGAGTGTTAAGGGCTAGTAACAAATTTCCATAGTTTTTGTTGAAATTATTCAGAACATCACCCTTCAAATAAGAACTCAACCTCTTCAATTCGGACACATCAACCGAAGGAATCTGATAAGAGAAAGTATGCCTGGTGGGCTCTTTAATGCGAATTGAATCAAACTCATCTGACGGGAGGCCAACCATTTCTGATGGAAAGAAGACTCTTGAATGTCCCTGGAAAATGACATGCGCATGCTAGTTATTTTTTATACATCATTTTTTAGAAATAAATATATGCTATGATGCAACATGACAGGATTAAAGTTCCACACTGGATAATGGCTGGACCATTACAGAACAGCACCACTCAAGATCAAAAGAAAAAAACCCGAAGCTTCAAAACTATCATGGGAACCTGAGTCACCTTCGCAACACAAAGTCACCAACAGTACTTGTACCTGTAAGAAAAGTTTCCCCGCCCCTCTCACGGGTGTAGTCTAGGTCAAGGTAAGGTTAAAAGCCAAATCAGAGTATAAGAGCTCGAATGTCGGTATCATCATACGATAACACCTATCCGAACTACCTCTGAAGTCATGGGTCTCATGGTCAGGTCTACAAAGCATCCTCCTCATAGCTGTCATGACAACTCTATTCCTAGTTCCTATGGAATTCACTCATAGCCTGGGTATGGGGCCTTTTACCTCATGGAACAACCCACCCACCAAGAAATCCAGAATCCAAACAGTCCAGCCAAATCCAGTATGCAGAAAGTAAAGCGCACATAAGATGCAATGCAAACAGATAAATATGCAAAGTGGTAAAATAAACACCCAAAAGAAAGAAAACAAACAAGAGCTAGGATCGACTCTGGGATGGACCAGCAAGAGGTCAATCTGTCCCTAGTGAAGTCTCCAGCTGAAACCACCTGGCCGAACCGTCATCTGTAAATGAAACATCAATGAAGTCGTCATCAAACGTCTTTTATCCCGCCGAGAGGGAAAGGTAAACATCGAGAAAACCTGAAAAGGGAGAAATCACGGTCTTTCGATCGAGAGATCGGGTAAGGGAGTCTGTTACGCGAGGAGAAGGTATTAGCACCCCACACGCTCGTAGTACTCTATGGTATCCACTCTTGTTATCTAATCTAATGGGTGTGGTCAAAACCTATGTCTATGTCTTAAAACTAAAAGGGGAATGCATGCGAAAGAAAAAGAAAACAACGTGGGGAAAATAAAAGATGTGCTCGATCGGGCCCTACCCCAATGCCTATGTATTCCTTTTAAGGAATCAGAGCAGCCGTAGTTCGGCTTATGTATTTTGGTTGGTTTGTGTTTTTTAGTTAAGGCAAACGAAAACAATCAAGACGGCAAAACATCAAATGAAACAAAAAACAAATAAGATGGTAAAACATCGACTAAATAATAACATCGTAACATGTCAAAGATGGCGAAACATCAAATGATAAAACAACACACCTAACAATGACATTGAGAGTCAAAGCAGGATAACAAACATGTGCGATGGCGAAACATCGGCTTCAAACAAATGTGCGATGGCGGAACATCGGCTAAAAGGTGACAAAGTATCATAGAAAAGATGGCAAAACATCAAATCGGATGACGAAACATCAATAAAACGGATGACAAAACATCACACCTAACAATGATATTGAGAATAAAAGTAGGATAACAAACATGTGTGATGGCGAAGCATCGGCTTCAAACAAGATATCATGGCAAGGATGGCGAAACATCAATAAAACGGATGACAAAACATCACACCTAACAATGATATTGAGAATCAAAGTAGGATAACAAACATGTGGGATAGCGAAACATCGGCTTCAAACAAGATATCATGGCAAGGATGGAGAAACATCAATAAAACGGATGACAAAACATCACACCTAAAAATGATATTGAGAATCAAAGTAGGATAATAAACATGTGCGATGGCGAAACATCAACTTCAAACAAATGTGCGATGGCGAAACATCAGCTAAACCAGGTTTAAAAGAAAAGCCAAGGGGCACACAGACAAAGTAAGATTGGTTTATATCTTTTACCTTGAAGAAAGGTTTGAGTTTATTAGAAATGTTTTATGATTTTCCAAGAAAATAGTTTTTGTTTTAAGATGCAAAATGCGAAGGAAAAGAAAACAACTAAGGGAGACTATCCTAATCTCTAGCCCTAATGTTATCATACAATGATCGACCCTGAGGTTGAGGATAAAGGAAAACCCTACATTAATTAACATGTTAAAGGAAGCTTAACAACACTATCCTATAGGGAACATGCAATGAGAGCAAAGTCGTGATCTCAATTTCTAAATTGAGTGACTCATCGATCAACAATTAAAGAAAGAAAAGCAATAAACATCCTATAGGGAACATGCAATGAGAGCGAAGTCGTGATCTCAATTTCTAAATTGAGTGACTCATCGATCAACAATTAAAGAAAGAAAAGAAATAAACATCCTATTGGGAACATGCAATGAGAGCAAAGTCGTGATCTCAATTTCTAAATTGAGCGACTCATCGATCAAAAGAAAATACAACACATGTCTCAGACAAAAACCAGAGGGCCTCCTGACATATATCAGCAACAGAGGTTCCATCATGCAATCAGAGAACTATGCAAAATGAAAATGGAAGAAAGGAGATAGTGCAATACCAAACGGATAATTATCCGTGGAAAATGAGCAAGAATAAAAGAAACCCATAGAACTTCAAGCAAGCTGGCATCAGTAGACAAATCAAGTCATAAATTACACCCTCGGGATGTAAGTAATGAGATTATCAGATATGAACATATCCCATGGGCAATGTATATATCCTGCATGGAATATCAAACATGCCAAACACAATAGTAGTGCCAATATAATAAGTTGTGTTCCACAAATAAAGTGAAACACAGTAGCCTCAAGCCAAAAATGGAAATTTTCTCAAAGTACCTCGCACATTCAACAACCAAGTTAGTATTCCATAAAGTGAATGATGACTCACATAAGGTATGGATGCAACATGATGAAGTGAGAACATCAGGATAACAATTATCAAACATTAGACATGATAGACAAGAGGAAACAGGCATATGCACAATTAGGTCAAAAATTAGAGGAATGTTGCTCCTTTCTATCACCATGTTGAATTGACAATTGAATACCAATCAAGGATCATGGGAGCTTGAGAAGAATACAATAAAAGACCGTGAAGGTCAGGGGCAAACACATTTCAATCATGTACAATTAATTCAACCACTGCTTCACAAACACAATAGAAGATGGAACCCACATAATGCATCAAAAAGGTTCAAACCTTCAAACATGGGGCAATAAGAGAAATGACTTGAGTTTATTTGAATAAACATATCCAACATGATCATTAGGTGCCTAATTATAGGCCTCACTCAAGCTCATTGGCCATCAAACAAATTGCAACAAGGCATGCAACATTAATTGGGTACCTTCACTTCAAAAATACATCAAAAATAGAAACAAGGACCAATAAATCAAACCAAAAACTTCTTAGCATATTTGAAGTGTGTAGAAGTCATAAAGCAAGCCTTAAGTTCATGAATGATTGAGGAGGGGATCAAATGAGGCTCAAAGTTTAAAACTAGTTGGTAAAACTACCAAACTAGACAAGTTTTTTCAAACTAATTTGTGGAAAAATGTCAAACTAGGTCAAATAATTCAAGAAAAATGGTTTTCAGATCCTCAACACATTCATGAACCCTAATCAAGACTTGAATTCTATTGAAAAAACCAGGGCATAATGGTTTTGAAAATGAAACTTGCACAATAAGCAACAAAACCCTAATTTTTGACTTTTAATCTTAAATATTGATTAGATAAGATCAAAATCCAAACAAATCAAATCAAGATCATGCAAATCACAAGGAGACCCTAAAAGTCAGAAAACATATTTTCACATTTTTTTGAATTAAAGAAAAGTCAAAAATAAAATTAAATTCAAACAATTAATCAACTAGTCTAATAATCTCATCTTAAAATGAAATCCTAAACAAAAGTCAGAAAAATGTCCAACCAAAATTATATTCAAATATTAGGACTAAAAACACACATCTTTGATTTTTTTTTAGAATTTTTTGAATCAATGGAAGTATTAAAATAAAAATTAACCAAACAATTAACAATTAAACTATTATTTAAGGGCAAAAAATGAAAACCCTAGCAAAAATTCACAAAATGGTCAAAATAAAAGTATATTCAGATTCTATGATTAAAAACAAGCTTTCATGATTTTTTTGAGAATTTTTGAATCAATGGAAGTATTGAAATAAAAATCAAACAAACAAATATTACAAATAAACTTTTGAAATTAAATTTCTAATCAAAAATAGAAAAAGTGCTAAACCAAAATCAGAATCAATTTTTACATTATTTTATGAGTTCAAAATGATTTTTGTGGAATTTTTAGATCAAAAGAAGTATTAAAACAAAAATAAACATTGAATAAACAATTATTTAAACTTATGAATTTTTAAACTAATCAAAATATTTTAAAAAAATTCAAAAAAAATGACAAATACTAGAAATTAACATTGGCCTATGGTAATTTTTTTATGATTTTTTAAAATGTATGTTTTGATCACAAAAATAAAATCAGAAAATCAAATAAAACTAAATAAAATGAAATGCATTAAAAATTTGAATCCTCCAATCAGGGCGCGCCACCTCATCATCTTCAACCTTAAGACAATGCCCTAAATGCGTTTCTTTCGGTTTCATACCTCATGTTCTGATCAATATTTCTTCCTTATTTATCCACCAAAAACAATGATTCAAAGCTCAAAATAAAGCCAGATCTAACCTCTACATCACAACACTTATTGATCTAAAAAAGATTGACTAGGCAATTAGAAATCTGGATGCGAAAATTGCAAAAACTCACTGAATATGAATTATTCAGAAATTCAAACAACGATCCATTCTTCCATTTCAAACAAGATTATACGTCAAACCTATTGTTTGGCCAGCTATGAACTCATATACATGAAGTAATTCAACAAATCAAGCTGGAAATAGTAAAATGAAGTTCGAGAAGCTTACTCCAATGTGAAACTGGAAATGTTGATCCCTTAGTTACAGAAGCGAACAAACTCCATGATCTTGATCTACACACTTCAAGGAGGATGAATTCACAAGAAATTTGATGAATGCGCGAAGGAGATGAGAGAATTGAAGCAACTTGCAGAAAAATGGTGGAAAGCTTCATATCTAAAATTCTTGTAATGGGGGCATCCTCTCCGTGAAATGAGGCTTGCAGTGCACTATATAGTGTGGGTAGAGAAGGTTAGAAGAGGAAATTGGTCTTCAAAGTTGTTCAAGGGCTTGATTGAATTTTTTTGCAAAATAAAGAAAGCATATGGGCCTCAGCTATTTGCTCGTGCGTTCCCTCCTTTTCTTTTCATTTTATCAGCTAAATGAGGTCAGGAGCCCATGCTTAAAGTTCCAGGTTATGACTCATTGAGATGAGAGAGTGTTGGTGAATTGGCTTTTCTTGGCAACTTTGAGCATTTTGTATTCAAGCAAACACCATGGTCCATGGAGCACAAAATAGCTGGAATTGTGGGCCTTATCAAGTCCCAAATAAGTAATGGGCTGGATTAGAAACAAATATAATGGCTAAAACTTGAGTTCTCATGAATTGGCCATTTTGCATATTGTCAAATTTCAATAAAATGCCTCAAAATTCCAAAGCTCATAACTTGCTCATATTTTTGAATTCTGACACAAATGAGTACAATTTGGAAAGGTATTGAAATGATCTACAATCCATTAGTTTTTAGTTTTTGCAATTGAATCTAATAAGTTTCCCAAAATTGAGCTTGAAATTCACTAATTTTGGAAAATGACCTATAATTTTGTGACTTCCAAAGATCATAATTCTTGATTCCTTGCCAATTTGGACATGAGACCAAAAGGAGATAAAAAATCATCCTCTTATCTTTCCAAGCATGTTTCATTTGCATTTTTTGGATCAAAGGTGAATAAAATATGAATTTTTGAAGTTAAGTCCTTATTTTCCAAAATTAGAAACTTTTAGGGTTTCTTCATGAACAAGTTTTAACCCAAACCTCAATCTCTTTTCTCAAATGATAAAAATGGACTTGAAATATGAAAAGTACACCCTTGAATTGATGGTTAACCAAAAGCTCACTTGGTCAACCTTGACTTTGACTGATTTTGACCAAAATGACCATTTTGCCCCTTTGAATCAATTGATCCACTTCCCTTCAAAATTGATGATCAAAACTTCAAACATATGATCTTCCAAATATATAGAGGCCATGTAAAAAATTTCACTTCAAAAATTCTCAAGAAATCTTGATGAAATCCTAAACCCTAGTTTTTGTTAACACCTTAGGAGACTGATGAATCATCTTCAAAACTTCAAATCCTCTGAGCATCTTGTCTAATTTCTTGTACAAAGACTTTCCAAATACCAATGAGATGTTGTAGCTTCCAAATCAAGACTTGTACATTGATCAAAAGCCTTGCTCAAACAAAACCCTAATTTGACTGGTGAATCAAAAGAGTGATTCTTCTTATAATCAAACACAAACTTCAATCTTCTGATGATCCAAAGAGATGGATAAAATATCTTGAGATATGCAATAACTTTTGAGCTTGAAAGATCCAGAGGTTTAGATGATAAGATTCTTCTTGAGCAAATTGTCAATGCAATCAACCTTCAAAGCTTGAGGAAGACTTAATAACCAAAGTATTTTGATCCCATCACAATGTATGAATGCAATGCGATATGATATTCATGATGAAACATAAGCCTAAATCAAGAGGGTAAATTTTGGGGTGCAACAATAACTACGGATGAAAAGGGTGCTAACACCTTCCCTTTTCATAACCTACCCCCCAAACTTAAGAAAATATCTCAAAGGTCTTTCCTGTTCTTTTCACCCTTTCATTTATTGGATAAAAGAAAATTCGGTGGTGACTCTTGCTATCCGCAACAATTCCGATAAAACGCAAAACAACCAAGTCAGTTCTCCCACCGTATTACAGAACTGGCGACTCTATCGGGGATATCTCAAAAGTGGGGATACCTTAGAGTTAGATCATATTTACTTGCTTTCATTGTTTGATTTGTTTGCTTTACATTTATGGGTCCTTGTTTGGGTTTGTATTGATCCTTTACCCAAATCTGGGAACACCATTAGGTAAATAGCAAAGATTGTGGAGACTGTACGACATAGACCGATATAGTTGAGACAATAGCTATGTTAGTGTGACATATTTGTAGGTACCGGTATCGCTTATGGCGAATTAAGGAGAATACGGGGCCGTTGAGTGATGTCATAAAACACTAACGAACCTTAGAATCTTTAATTGAACAACTTGGCCATTAGGAAGTAGTGAGATAGCCGGTTTCGGTGGAAAGATGAAAATTGGTTGATACTCGATACTACGCTCATTGAGATCAGACTTTTTGGATATTTTGGCCGCAAGAAAAAATTTATTGCGCTAAAACAATGCCCAATGAAGAAAGATTAGTGATATTGAGATTCCCTAGAACCTGATTACTTTCTAGGACAGGTTAAACCAACTAAACTTCAAGAGGGTACTGACCTATGAAACCCATGTAAGCCTAAAACCTAAGGTTTTTTGTATGCTTTATTTGTAATTATTATTCATGTCATCATAAACATCATAACATCATAAAGAATTCTCACCAACTATTTCAAGGATTTAGGAATTTATCTTTGTTCCATTTTGTAGGTCATGACTTCTACTCGTATGAATAACATCTGAGTCAACTTCGTGAAAGTGCATCCTCAAATTCAAGAGTTAGCATCAAGAGTGCCGGGAGATTCTCCTTTCACCAAGAAATATGGTCGACTTCTCAACTTGGCTATCTCAAACTTCCAAGAAGAAATGATGTGTGTGCTTTTCCAATTCTTTGATCCTATGCATCATTGCTTCACCTTCCCCGACTACGAATTGGTGCCTACATTAGAAGAATTCTCTTAACTGTTAGGAGTGCCTGTGCTTGATCAAATACCATTCACCGGTTTATAAGAGACTCCAAAACCTGAAGTTATTGCCAAAGCTTTGCGTTTGAAGAGATCTGACATTTTGGAAAATTGGGAGACAAGAAGTGGAGTTAAGGGTTTCTTAGCCAAGTTTATGTAGGAGAAGGCTCGTTTGTTATAGGAAGATTTAGATTTTTGAGCTTTTTAGGATGTCTTGGCCCTTCTAATCAATGGTTTGGTTCTATTTCCCAATCCGTACCAACTCATATATGTGGATGCCATCAAGGTTTTTCTCTCTCATAATCACATACCTACTTTGCTTGGAGACATTCTACATTGTTTCCACACTCGCACCATGAAGAAAAAGGGTAATATTTTGTGTTGCATTCCATTACTCTCTAGATGGTTTATTTCACACCTACCTCGATCAACATTGAAGAATGAGCAAGGCTTGATATGGTCTCAAAGATTAATGTCACTCACACATTCTGATATTTATTGGTGTGCTTGATCTATGGAGGACCTTACTATTATTGACCATTGTGGGGAATTCCCTAATGTCCCTCTAATTGGAATTAGGGGAGGTATCACCTGCAATCCTTGTTTGGCGTTGCGACAGTTTGGGTATGCTAGGAGGGATGGCCCTCGTGACGCACTTGTCCAAGGAATTGCATTTGACTATGAGAGCGATGTCCAAGGTTATCGTTAGAGATTCATACGAGCTTGGGGCATGGTTAACAAGGTTGATAGCAATACGTTGGGACATAAGAACTCCATTTATTTGGAGCTTTATCTCAAGTGAGTGCGAACTCGTGCCCAAAACCTCATGATGCCTTATGAAGCCACCTTACTTATCATCATGGAGCCTGTTGCCGAAGCAGATGTTCCACATACTGTCCTTTATCCAAACATGCCTACTTATCTTGAAGATTTGGAAAGAGCTTGGATTCAGCTAAATGAAGAGAGAGATACCTTCGAAACCCAATTCTACACAAGTGAAAAGAAGGTTTTGGAGCTTACGAGACAGCTTCATGAAGAGCGAAGTTTGAACGCCTACATTGCACCGAAGAGGATGCGCTCGACCTTTTTGTCTTAGGAGTTCATTTTGTATTTATTTCCTCCATTGTAATCCTAAGAGGCATGTTTATAATCAATTTGAACTTATTGATGTTTGTTCCTTTTGCCTAAACGAATTTAAATCTTCTAAGTCCTTGAAATCATTTGCATACGCATTTTCATGCATCATAACATAAACATGTTTTCCACAACAGGTTTCCTTATATTTCTATTGTTTATTTCAGTAAGATGGATATCGAACAAACAATGAAGGACTTGCAAGCGCAGAATTCTCAGTTCCAAGAGACCTTGCTGACCCTGGCTAAGGGGCAACAAGAGCTAACGACTATGATAGTAGCCAAAAAGAAAACCAAAAAGAAGGACTTCATCAACATGGGTAAAAGTTTCAAAGGTCCAGTTCATCAGGTACAGATAGTCGAATAATCGTCTGAGGAGGACGAAAATCAAGACGAAGAGGCAAGGAGCACCCGTGCTGGGGGTGCCAATAATCAAGCTCCTGAAGACGAAGATTATTTTGATGAGTAATATCCTCCGGCTGAGGATAAATACAAGCAGTTGGAGGATAGACTAAAGGCTGTTGAAATTCAAGCCGTGTCTGGCTTGGATTTTAGTGAGTTGGGCTTAGTACCTGGAATCGTCACCTCTAATAGGTTCAAAATACCGGTCTTCGCCAAGTATGACGGGGTTTCTTGCCCAAAACTTCATTTAAGGTCTTACGTGCGCAAGATGCAGCCTCACACTACCGACAAAAAGCTTTGGATCCATTTCTTCCAAGAGAGTCTGGCTGGGACTCAACTAGAATGGTTCTATCAATTGGAGGGTTCTCGCATCCACCCATGGGAAGATCTAGCCACTGCTTTTTATCATCAGTATCAATACAATACCAATCTGGCACCAACTAGAGTCCAACTTCAAGGTATGATAATGGGTACCAATGAGGGGTTTATGGAATACGCACAAAAATGGAGGGATCTTGCTGGTAGCGTCCAACCACCACTAACTGACAGAGAACTAGTTGACATGATCATGGGTACATTGACCGACCCATTTTTCAACCTTTTGATTGGCAGTTCTTCGTTTGGTTTCATTGTGTTTATCCTAACTGGTGAAAGGGTCAAAAGTGGCATTAAGAGCAAAAAAATACCCATGACATCTGCTTCTGCATCCAACGCTGTAAAGAAGCCTTTCACTGGAAAGAAGGAAATGAATGATGTGTATGGGGAAAGGGCCCATATCAAGAAGGATCACCTACCTTCTATTAATTTTGTGTTAATCTCAAACCCTCCATCTGCTCAAAGGCAATCGTCCAACAATCAACGATCTGAAGTTCCTTAAAGACAGTTCATGAGGATAAGCATGTCACTGTCCCATGCCTTACAACATCTGATGAAGGCCAACTTAGTGACATTGTGTGATCCACCATCCAATCTAAATATTTCATCACCTAAGTATAATTCAAATTCCAAATGTGCTTATCACTCCAACAACCCCGGGCATGAAACTGATCAACGCTGGGCTCTTAAGAATAAGATTCAATATATGATAGACAATAAAACTATTAAATTTGATCCACCTGCTACTATAAATGTGATAACCTCCCCAATGTTGAACCATGGAAAAGGTGTTAATGCAATTGATGATACTACTTTTTCCTCCTCCATTGAGGATTTAACAACTCCATTAACTACTGTGAAGGATAATTTGCTGAGAGTCGGGGTGTTCCCTGGATGTTCTAAAGATTGTGTTTGCTGTGATCAACAAGTAAATGGGTGCAAGCGGTTGAAGGAAGGTGTGCAACGCCTGATAAATAGCCATAAGATTCTGTTTGAGAAGATTCCTACTGTTGTACCCCAAAATTTGCTCTCTCATATTTTCCAAAGATTTTTCTCTTACATAGGTGATTACAAGCATTTGATTAAAAGAAAAAATAAATTTTTTGAAGATAAACAAGGAGTCTTCGATTGGCATCTTAACAAAGTCTTTCGATTGGCATGTTAAAGGGGAGTTTTCGATTGGTATTTGGACAGGATTCGATTGAGTACATAACCTTCTCCAAATTGCCTCAAATTTCCAAGCTTTGATTGAATCCTTAGTCTTTGGCTTGTTGGCTGCATACCAGCTTCGACTGGGCATGTGTTTCCTTTAAAACAACCTCCTTAGATCCAAAAAGAAAGGGCCTCCTGTTAATGCTCCTTAAATTACACCATTGGCTTTGCATGCTGGCTTGATTCACAATGCAATGGCTACCTGCATGCAAGCTGGATTTCTACTTAGTTTGGGCATTTGATGTCTTTTAAGCAAGCTTGATTCCTGCTTCGACTAGGAAAATTATCCCTTTGTGCGTGCCTTCAGCGCACAAAGCAAGAATTTCTTCAAACTGGACTTCAATTCACAAAGCTCCCACTAGGTAAAAGGCCCCTCAGCGTGTCACCAGCGCACGTATGCCTCTTCATGTTTGCCTTGGTTTCACAAGGCAAAGACCCATCAACATGCCTTCAATTCACAAGATAAAGACCCCTCTTCAGCTTTCCTTCAACACAAGGCCAAGACTCCTTCAGGGTTGCCTTCGACCCATAAGGCATTGGTTACCTTTGTGCCAGCTTCGCCTAGGCAATGGCCTCCTCTACGTCTGCTTTGACTTGCTTCACGCTTATATCCACAAGGCATAGCCTGCCTTTGTGCCAGCTTTGATTGGGCGCTGCCCCCCCCCCCCCCCTTTCCCGCCTTGAAACTATTGTATGCACTTCAACACGCATGATAGCCCATGCAAAGGACACACCAAAGGCCCATTTGAAGGGTACACAAAAGGACCATCTAAAGACCCATTCGAAGGAAGTAATACTAGAGCCACTCGAAGGGTACACAAGAGGTATATTCAAAGAAGCATGCAGAAGGCCCATTCGAAGGCTACACAAGAGGTCCAATCGAAAGAGGCAACTTGAGGTCAATCGAAGGGCATGGATTGAAGGTGTTAGAAAGAGGGAAACATGTCCAGGTTCATTCAGATTCAAAAGAAGACAAGTTTCCATGACTTTTGCAACGTTACAAACTTCATTCATGGATTTGAAAACATTTGTTTATGGTTGTTTAAACTATTGTCTTCTTGTCCCCTCCTTCTACTCTATATAAGCAGCATGTTTTCAAGCCAAAAAGGGACTTACACAGTTACACACATACGTTTCCCCATAAACCACTAATGTTATCCAAAAAAAATCTCATAAATAATCCAAATCGAAGGAATCTTCAGAAAACACTACACTCACTCCTTGAGGTTTTCAGAGAACGTGCCCAAGCACTAGGTATCTCCAACACCATAAATCCATACACCATTGTTGGTAAGGAAAAAGTAAGGAATTAAACTCCATTCTTTTTTTCTTTGCATGTCATAGTCGTTCGATTTTCATTCATGATCGAAGGGCCTGGGTGTGGTACCCAGACCTGTATTTGTTTCCTTTTGTTTCTAACACTTATTGCAGATTCAGCATGAGTAAGGCCAATGTGCACAGAATCGAAGGACCTAGGCTTGGCACCCAGGTCATGCTTTTCATTTAGTCACCGTATCTTTGTAGGTCAGCGCACATAGGATCAAAGGTCCTGGGTTCGACACCCAGGTCCTGCATCTTTATTGTTCTAATGTTTGTCTTACATATATGAATCGAAAAGCATATTGCCTCTCCTAGATCGAAAGGAAGTGTTTCCTTCTGTCCAAACAGGCAACATCCCCCATGGATCAAAAATCCCATTTTTCTCTGAATGAAGGCAGCTCTCTCCTTGCAATCGAAGGATACCTCCATTGGCTTTTTTTTTTACTTTTGCTTTTCATTTCTTTATTGACTTCTTTTTTTCACTTTAAATTTAAATTAAAAACAATCATTAAAAAAATTAGGAATAGATTTTATTAATTAAATCAATTTCTGAATTAATTAATTAATTTTAACATCCTTTTCCCCAAAAAAATTTGAAAATAAATTAGAATTTATGTTTATTTTTATTTTTCTCAATTTATTTTCTTTTCATAAAAATAAAAAAAAAACCAAAAAAATAAAACAACAAAAAAAGATTTTATTCTTAGGATTTTAGACGTCTTTTCAAATTCGCGCGTTATTTTTCTTTCACACTATTTCCTATTATTATATCTGCCTCTTGGTTGTAATAGAATGTAATTAGGACTCTTTTATTTTATTGCTTTCCTTATTCTCCTCAAAGTTTAGACATGTAATTATCCCCCTCTCCGAAGTCATGTAATAGTCTAGGTTTTTACCTTATGCATTTTATATTCTACAATATATATTAACTTCTAATAACTAAGCGTGTATGAAAAGACTGAAATCAAACATTAGCAAACCCAATAACACAAGATAAATAATTGAATTGAACACAATTACACATATACACCTCTAAGGTACGCCCACTTTTGTTGCCTTCAGAAATAAAACAGTCGTGAGGCAGGAACGCTTTAGCAAAGACCCATAAATCGAAATATCATAGTCCCTCAATGTCCCAACAGTTGCCTTCTCGGTAAATAATGTAGTCCCTAAACAAAATTTCTAAAGCGTCTCCACAAGTTGCCTTCGTGACTGTAACGTCCCTTCGAATGTCCCTAATATAGCCAACGATAGGGCTGCCTACTCACTAATAGTAGGATAGCACTGTCTAAAGGATAGGAGGAAAAGAATGACCCTTTTCGAGTATAAAAGTAGATAGCTGTTAGAAGTTTGCTCAAAAACATTTTGCACTTACATAAATACTACTTTTCAAAAGAAATTTTCAAAACATTTGCTTTGTTAACACTCTTGAGGACTGATACAAGAGTTAAACACAAAGAAAATCACCGCACTAAGGTATTTCGAAACATTTTCAAAACACACAAAGCACAAAGGTATTTCAAAATGAGCAAACCTCTAAGAGCCCGTAGATAACTACGGATGGAAAGGGTGCTAACACCTTCCCTTTCCATAATCTACCCCCCTTACTCAGAAAATCTTGAAATGGTCTTTTTCTGTTCTTTTCACCCTTTCCTTAATTTGGATAAAATAAAAGTCGATGGCGACTCTTGCTTACTGTAACATTTTGCGAACACAAATGCAAAAACCCAGTACATAACAATCGGTTTTGCCACCGTATCACAGAACTGGCGACTCTATTGGGGACTTATATATAAAAAGTGGGGTTACCTGAGAGCTTATTTCATCTTTAAAATTGCTTTCATTGTGTGTTTTTATGCTTTACTTTTGAGGGCTTGTTTGGGTTGTTACTATAGATCGTACACCCGGATCTGGGGCACCTTATTAGGTAAGTATCAATAAATCATGGAAGTTGTACGGTGTAGACCGATATGGGCAAAGTGATAGCTACGTTAGTGTGATACTTTGGTTTGTACTAATGTTCCTTGAGTCAGTCAAGGATAACATTAGGTTTCCTTAGTGTCATTAAGCGCTAACTGACCTTTAAAACCTTTAATTGACTCGTCCTAAGCCATTAGAAAGTAGTGAAATGGCCGGCTTTGGTTTCGATTGAAGATTGGTTGATACTCGATACTACACTCATTGAGACTAGACTTTTGGGATATTCTATCCGCAATACTTCGGTGCTTGAGCTAGACCAATGCCTAAAGGAAAGGTCAGTGATATGAGACTCCTTAGAACTCAGTTACTATTAATAGGACAGGTTGAGCCAACTGAAACTTCAAGAGGGAACTTACCTTTAAAACTCATGCTAGCCTTTAAAGCTAAGGTCTCTGTGTGACTTGTTTGTGTTTGATATAATTATGATTTCAAAGCGTAATCATAACATCATAAATAGCATAACATGTCATGTACACTAACCATTTCAAGGGCTTGTGGATTTATCTCTTATCTGTTTTGCAGGTCATGGATTCAACTCACTGAAAAACCATCCGAATAAATTTTGTAGAGATCCCTCCCAAACTCAAAGAATTGGTTTCAAAGGTTCCTGAGAGTTCATCATTCAACAAGAGATATGTCTACTTGCTCAGTTTGGTTGCTACCGGTTTTGATGAGTTTCTTATTCCAGTTCTTCGACCCTAAGCACCACTGCTTCACATTTCCAGACTATCAGTCGGTGCCTATGTTGGAAGAATTCTCCAAAATACTCAATGTGCCTATATTGGAGTAGATACCCTTTACCGGTTTAGAACAAGATCCAACTGCTGAAGATGTTGCCATAGCTTTGCATTTGAAACCATGTGACATTGATACCAATTGGGAAAGGAGGAGTGGAGTTAAGGGCCTCCTCACATGTTTCCTGATGAAGAAAGCCAAGGTATTCCTAGACGCTATGAGTTACCATTCCTTTTAAGATGTGTTAGCACTTTTGATCTACGGGTTGGTTCTGTTCCCCAATTCAGACCACTTTGTAGATGTCAGTGCCATCAACATTTTTTTTGCTCACAATCCAGTGCTTACATTGCTCGGGGATATTCTGCACTCACTCCATACACGCACCATGAAGAATCGAGGGACTCTTATGTGTTGTATACCTCTACTCTATAGGTGGTTTATTTTGCACCTTCCTAGGTCAGTAATGAAGAATGAATTAGGCTTAAGATGGAACCAGAGATTAATGTCTCTTTCTCACTCTGACATCTATTGGTGCCCTCGCTCCCAAGAAGACATCTCTTTCATTGATCGCTGTGGAGAATTCCCCAATGTTCCACTCATTGGCACTAAAGGGGGCATCACCCATAACCCCTCTTTAGCTATACGTCAGTTCGGCTATGCCCGGAGGGATGGTCCTCATGATATGCTCATTCGAGATATTGTGTTCGACTGTTCAAATGATCTACAAGGATATCATCAGAAGTTCATCCTTGCTTGGGTAATAGTTAAGAAGACTGATAGCAGGACTCTAGGGCACAAGAACTCCATCCCTTTGGAGACATACCTCAAATGGGTGTGAACTCGTGCTCAAAATCTTATGATGTCGTACGCTGCTATCCTACCAGTGATTTCAGAGCCTATTATTTAAGGGGCCGAGTCTCGCATCATTCTTCATTCTGATATTCCATTAAACTTCGTAGAATTGCAAAAATCTTGGATACAGCTCAAAGAAGAACGAGATATCTTTGAGTCCTAATTCTATTCCAGTGAGAAGAAGGTGTTAGAACTGATAAATCGGCTTCATGAAGAGCAGAATATCAACGCCTACCCTAGCACCAAAAGGAAGTGTCCTTGGGA